>BMAV01023827.1:127485-177574 GCA_019973955.1 Trichonephila inaurata madagascariensis
TTTAAGAAATGAAAACTTTAAACTCATTTTTCTCCATGTTGAATTTTTGTACATTCACTGTTATTCAAAACCCTAAGGCTTTTTTGATAATTGAAGTAAGGGTTTGAAACTTTTTATACATGTTCTGAAATGTATGTTTTGTAAAACTGTGCATTGAATTAGCTCTAACATGTTTAGTACTTTTTCTAAAAAATTTCAAAATCAAAATTAATGTTTTTTCGAGAATTTTTGTAAGTTTAACTATAAAAAAATTAATAAAAAATTAAAGAGCAGTAGCAGAAAAAAGCCCATGCACAGTTTTATGTAGTATATTATAAGGTACTTGGAAAAAAAAATTTGAAAGAAAAGAAAAAATATTTAAGAAAGCCTTAGGGGTTTAAAAAATGTTTAAAAAAATTTAAAAACTTTAAATTTTACAAACATTTTGCAACAAATTAAAAAATTTTTGTATGGAATTATTATTAAATATTAACCTTTATAAAATACAATTAAAACCAAATATCAAATATTAAAAATAAAAAAAAATTTGAAGATGGTACCATATCGCCTTAAGAACTTATATTCATCACAAATACATTAATCGTCTTGCTACTTCTAATTCCAAAACCACCACACAACAATTGCATTTCAAAGTCAACATGTTAGTGGTCTTGCTGTGAAGCTTATATTATAACACTCTTCTTACAGTTTACATTTTTTCCACACACATCTCGAACATCTTGCACATTTAAAAATTTCTATATTTTTGACAACCAAACAAATTAGAGCCTAGCAAATTTCTACATTTTCACAACCAACCAATTCATAGCCTACCAAATTTGATTGGCATCTATCCTTGTTGGCTGGTTTAAAAGATGCGTTTATGTATAATCTGGTTTTTTATCTCAGTAAATAGTAGCTTTCCATTAATTTCAAGACCCTTGGCTCTCTTAAAAATTGCTCTGCGAGTAGAAGTTCTGTAAAATTCTTTTTTGAAAAATCTTTTTCTTATGTAACTCTTTAGTAATTTTTTTAAGAATTTTCTGCTTTAAGATTTTAGGAGAATTTGTTGCAGAATAGTAGTCGGTGGTTTTCTCATACTTTCTGTGAATTTTTATATACTATGAATTTCATTTATTTTACTTGGTTTTCCTACCGAGTTGCAAAGGGGGAAAGTTGGCGCCTTCAAACTAGTTTAATCCCACTTATTCGGTCCTATGTCCGAAATTGCTTTCTGACTTGCAAGGTTCTTTTTTGTAGTTCCTTTTTTTTCTATAATTTCGTTCTTCATGTTTTACTTTTATATTTTTATTACATTATTTCTTGTTATGTTCATTTTCTATTTCTTTTTTTATATATATATTATATAAATTTCTTTCATATACATACATATATATATATATATATATATATATATATATATATATATATATATAAATATATAAATAGGGAGAGAGTTAACTAATAGTAGGAACTGAAATATAGCAAGCAACTTTTATAGCTTTTTTTTCTTTTGGAAAAACAAGTTTAACTATTTCTATAATGCTCTTATGTATTTGCGTGTGTAGTCCTAGTTAATTAAAAAAAAACAATACACAATTTCTATGAGTTAAAAAAAAAACTTGTACATGTCTATGTATTAAAAATTAAACTAATGAATAGTTTTAGAGCAGTAAATGTCTTTTTTACAAACGCAGGGACTTTTTATAAGAAAGCAAAATATTTTTCGTTTTATTTGTTTGTTACTCGAAAACATTTTTATGCAAGTGTGTACAAAAAGCATGTCAGTAAAATTAACAAAATTCTTAAGCCTTCCCAATATATTGAATTAAATCCTATATAAAATTATTTGTATAAATAGGTAATGAGAAAACAGAGAATAATACGCACAGATATTAATAAAAGGGACAACTTAAGAAGTCAATAAAACCTTCTAATAAAAAATAAGAAATATAAATCTAAAATATTTTCTGAAAAATTTCATTGTAACGTTTTTATAAACAAGTTTTTAAGAGGTTTTAATGGAGTTGTTCAGATATGATCAAGTTTTCATAATTTTCTTAAGGTTACTGCATAAAACTCAAATTAAAAGATTAGATACGTGATTAATATTCAGAATAAGTTTGATTTGGTAAAATCTGGAAATATATGCATACGAACTAATAATATTAGGTTGGAATATTTTATTCATGAATCTGAAAATAAAAGCGCGAGAAAAAGTAAGTAAAATTAGTTCAGAGATGACACATTTTGGAGATAATTTATTATTTTATAATTTATTATTGCTAAAAAAGTGAATTACTAGTGTATATGGATAATTCAATTTATAGTCTGATACTAAGAACCTACATTTTTAAGGATTTTATCAACTAAAACGTTTTGGAAAAATTGTTTGCGAATAAAAAGAGATTCAAAGTTAGAAACTGTACTTTATCCCTATATAACCAATTCAATCCCGCAAGAAATAGTAAGATCCCAAACCAGAAATATACGAAAGATTTGCTTTCTTAGATGTCATACTAATTTTTCCTATACATCAGCCTATTTTTAATAGTATAAATATAGCATAAGTTGTTTTTTTAGTTTTAAGAAACATGGAAAAAGTACTAATGCAAAAACATTTAATACAAATTTGATTTTCTTATTGGAAAATGTTGTAAGCGCTTACCCCTAATTGTATGATTTTTATTTATAAATGAATTAAGGGGATCCGGAACATGGATTTTTGAAAAATTATCGATTTTCCCTATTTTTATATTGTTTTAAAAATTCTAATATTTCTGTTTACAATGATATATGATATAAGGAAATACAATAATTAGAAGTATTTTTATTATTTTTTTTTAAAATGAAGCTACTCTTTGTTACGCATCAAATGAGTTCTGCAAGGAGCATCTGTGTTTTTCCTTGTATAAGTTTCTGATGAGCGCGTATCCATATGATGTTCAAGTAGAAAAATTCGAATCTATTTTCAAATACTACTCATCATATAATCCTCAAAATTTCAGTGAGCAAACTTTTAACATGTTTACACATTTTATTGAAATGTGTAAAAAATTTCTGGCAAACTTTTTTAGCTCACGCTTTTTTATCTTAACTTTTTTCAAAAGCTGTCGCCCTTGGACATTTTAAAAAAAATTCATAAGCTCTATAACTTTTTAACAAAAAAAATCCTTCGTTAAAGTTTTATTGATAGTACACATAACCTTCTGTAAAAATTTTATCTATGAGAAGTAAGTAGTTTCCATGAAAAATGTATATAAACTTCCGCAATTTAACATGGGCTCCTATGGACCAGGCGGCCATTTTGAATATTGAACAGAGAAAATTCCGTTGAATATATTAAAATGTCAAGTATAATGTTAATAGTAGTTTTTGAGAAAAATCATTACATGGAGAAAAATCAGTATTGCTTTCAAAATTAGTGATGCTTAATTTTCAGTCAAAAATTTTACAGTAAACAAATACTCACACGCTACTTTTTTAAGAATCTTAACTGCAAAATAAGAAAAAAAACTTACTAACATTTGAAAGAATTTGAAAAACATTAATGTATATATATATATATGGGTGATGAATCCCCAGCCATTTATGTGTCTGTTCGGGTAAACTTCCTACAAGGAAAACTCATTCTACCTCCCACATAAGGACTTTGACCAACTTCGGTGGACTTACAGAAAACCCGTGGACGAACGACTCTCTTGCTTCTGATCGACGCTGAAATCGGAATCGTCTCTTGTCATGGCTTGGAGTGCAGGCTGTTTTGCTGAACATTGGAATAAAATATGATATGATAAACGGCTGAACTTTACATTTCTCCTGTCAATCCTTAAGAATTACTCCATGATATATATATATATATATATATAACATATACATAATATATATATATATATATATAACATCAAAGCCCAGTGGCTGTGAGTCACGTTTCCACACCACAGGTCCGAGGTCCAAACCATGGGCTGGGCAAGGTTGCCTCAGTCTTTTATCCCTTCAGTGGGTCGATAAAATGAGTACCAAGCTTGCTTGTAAATTTAACAATGGGGGTTGTGTCAGACTGACCACCTGACCAGAACATCTGATCATGAACCTCTGAGCCCATGATCGCGTATACTGAGTTGGGCACAGTAGGCCTTGGCCATCATGAGCTGTTATCATTATTAGGCTTAACTTTTCAACTTGGGTTTTTTTCCCCTATTATGTCGAAAGTTTCTGCTGTACGGGGAAGTTTGGATCCATAAAGCATTGCTAATCCTAATTCGCTGGCCTAATTCAGTGACAGCTTTAGAAATCATAATAGTTCTCCAGTTTAGTCCAAAGACTTTTTTGTATCTACATTTGTTGTGTCTGGTGAATTCAAATTTCTTCCTGCTTTAGCACTGTAGGTTCTAGTACTTCTTCACTTTTATTATATATATATATATATATATATACAGTTTATTATTAAATGTAATATTACACAACACATCTTAATAAATGTAACTTTAGTACAGATAATAACATCTCTTATAAAGATATTAAAGATCAGGTTACAAAATTGCAAAATAATTTTATGATAGTTTATGTTGATAAAGTGCCAGGAAATGTTGCCTTCATATGTTTTTATATGTTTAAGGATCAACAAATATTTTGATAATAATACAAGTTTTATTAAGTCATCAATTTCTGATAGAGTTATAAATAATAGCATTTTTGCTATTTATAAACAATTAAGCATACAAATTACAATGATTTAAATTTCCACCTGTATTTCTTATTACTAAATTTCTTAAAAATCCAGTCAAGTTTAGAACCACTACATATGTTTTTTATACATTTATTACCAGATCAGGTAAAATAATACTTCGATCTTGTTGCGAGAGGAATTACAACACTTCCATCTTCATATATCATCAGTTAAAATACTTTTGTTATATTAAGTGGAGATCCTGCTAACACTTTAGATATTTCTAATTTAAATTTTAAGAGATCCATTTTGATTATTTGGAGGAATTTTATCTTGCATCTTGTTTGTACTGAAACCAAGAATTTACCACTGATAAAACAACGAAATGAATCGGCTCGAGATGGAAAGAATGATGGAAGAGAATCATCCTTAATTGTCTTTTCATTACAAATATTTCATGTTTTTCTTCATCGCTTTCATCTTAACTTGATTCTCCTTCCAGTATGCGTAGTTCATATGCTTAGTCCGCAGTACACAGTCACCATCCTAGAGATAATTAAGTTCAGAATCTAATTTATTCATCAAACGTAAAAAAAATTCTTCTCGTGTGAGAATTCTTTCCCTTTTAAACACCTGAAAAAGTTTTTAGTTAAAAGTTAGCCCAGCAATCCACGACAAATAATAAAATGTATCAAACAATTTTATTATTTAAAAAAAAAAATTTAATTTAAATCACATCTTATCAATTTCCACCCGAAAACCCAAAGGGCTTTTTCGGGAGGTGGGTGGGGATGGAGGAGGAATAAGTATGAATGCAGATATCTGTGTTGAGCAGTGCTTCTCAAACTCTCAATGTTTGCGACCCAAATTTTAATCATAAGATTCATGGCCCCCTCCCCCCCTCCATACAATAACAATGCCTTGAATTCAATAATAACGTACTTTGCTGCTAAATCTACAGTACGATTTTAATTATATATATAAATTATTAAGATAAGTACTAGATTTTGAATTCTATTTTGTACAAGCCCATGGGGTCATTAGCATTTATTGAAATTGTTCTTAACTTAATATTGTTAAATTAATTATCAAATACATTATACACTACTGATACATGTGCAAGTATATTACATCATTGTAAATGTGTATTTTTATTATCTTAGAATGTATTTTATTTTGATTTCATTCTGTAAATTAATAATTTTTTACATGTTTTATTTTCAACTTTTCGATATGCTCACGCCCCACAGTTTGAGAAACACTAGTGTAGAGGATGAAATGCCATACCCACTCAACAAACGTATGAAAGAGAAAATTAATTGCAACCTCCAAGAAAGTATAGTACTATTTATATAATAATACATGACACTTTTATTTAGGCTTCCATCAATATTATTGAAACAGAAAAAACTCACATGACAAACACTTTTACAGCTGCAGTGACTCAAGTAACGCCGAAGTCGCATGATCGTGCGGGTAATGAAATCCTGAGTCCTACAAGCAACATTAATGAAGTATAATTAATATTTTTACTATTTTACAATTATTTGAACAATTAAGGTAAAAATGCGTACCTTTCTAAACAATTAGAAATATATAGATGTTTACCTTTTTACGACAGAGATTAAAAGACGACGTCTTTTCGTTGTATTTCAAAACAAAACTAGATTTGCCAGCTGAAAGTAAAACATGGAGTACAACTGTAGTCTCTTGATAAAAAATGATACTTTATACTTTCTGCAAACCCGCTTAATCATTCGATTTGGACTTTTCTTACATATGACTATTCCAGATGTAAAAACGTATAAGATTACCTGAAACGCACAATCGTGTGGGTTGGCTCTTAAAGGGATATTCAAATACATACATAATCATAGTGTCACACACACACATTCACAAGTAACGATAATATCTATACACAAGATTTAACTATTTTAGTTCTATTAATTTCATATTTTTGCTAAGTTCACAACTATTCAGCCAATTCCATGCTTTGAATTTGTGTTTGGGTCCAGAATCTGGCAATAACTTGCGTATCAAATTCATATTGAGTGCGGGCTATGCGTTTTTGAATACAATTTTAGGTAAGTTACCTTTCTCTAGTAATGGATTTAAATATTCTATCTACTATTTTCAATAGTATTTCGCTCAGTATTATTAACAAAAAGGAGGAAGATTGACTGTCAAGAAAACATGTTAAACCCCACTTTTATATAAATTATTTTATATATAAAAGCTCTGTCCTAGGTCAGCAATGTTTATAATATTTCAACATCCATATATATATATATATATATATATTTTATAAATTCTATTATTTTTATAAATTAAAATATTTTTTCTAAAATCTCTAATGTCTGGTTTATATTAAAATTTCTCTTTTTGTATGCTTCAGCTATAAGGTTATATTGTTTTAATAATGATTCATGTCTATATAGTAGAGAACATTAATTATATTAACATAATACATATATATATATATATATATATATATATATATATTATCATACATTTTTAACATAATATATATACATAAACATTTCACGCACACACGCATAAGATTCATTTTGTAAGTGCAATTTCAGTACTGAAATAAATGTTTGTTAAGCCATAATTTTAAGCATCAAGTAACAACTATGCAATATTACAAATGTTATAATTAATATATTATTGTTAATATATTATTTACTAGGACTTTTATCTATTTTTTTAAAAATGTGTGTTTTATTACTCTTAAATATTACAAATATTTGTTAAATTTCTTACTTGTAATTTTTAAAAATATTTTACTTCTTTTAAAAAAAAATAAAAATAATTTACAATATAAAATAATAAAAATGTATTAGTAAGCATATTTTTTAACTGAGAAAATAAATATTTAAATTGATACACTCTTTCTTTACAAAATAACTGTTTAAGGTATCCGACTACGTTCGGAACCGTGATTTTAAAAAAGTGCATAAATGGATAATTTTCATGATATTTAGTATCACTTAGATTAGACTACAGGTATAAAATTGTTTTAAGAAAATTTTGACAAAAAAAATTATTTAAATGCAATATTTTGGTTAAAAATTAGCTTAGAATAATATTTTTTTCAAAATGTTCTCCTTTTGTGAAAAATGCGTCTATTATAATAATATTTTGCCAGTATATAGCTCAGACCTCTTTACAGAGGCTCAACTATGATTTTTGAAAAATTCACATTATTTTCAAAGTTACAACCCATTGAAATATATAATTATCGGCGTTTTTTTCTTAAAGTTGCTCGCCTCTGTCGTCGTAAAATATGGATAAACCCACTTCTAAGTTATATATTTCAAAAATTCTAGTTGAGCCTCTGTACAGAGGTCAGAGCTATAGACAGGCAAAATATTATAATAGAAGCATTTTTCACAAAAGGAGTACATTTTGAAAATGGGTCATTCTAAGTTAATTTTTTGAAGAAATATTGTATTTAAATAAATCTTTTTTGTCAAAATGTCCTTAAAACAATTGTATACTTGTATTCTAATCTAAGTGACACTAAATATCATGAAAATTGTCCATTTACGCGCTTTTGCAAAATCACGGTTCCGAACGTAGTCGGATACCTTAAGGTAGGATAACGGCAATTTTTTTTTCTTCTATTAAGTTATGTGTTTTTCTTTGAATGTTTCCTTATAAGTTTTCTGAAATGAATAATTAAATACTATTGTACTTAAGAACATTACTTAGTTTTAAAAAAAATGCTTACCTTGCTTATACCAATAATACAGTAATCATTAATGCTTTATCAGAGGCATGTCTATCCCATAAGAAATCGGCTGAAAAGTTACACTTAATTATTAATGAAGGCAAATACTAAAAAAAACATGCCAATTACATAATCTCCATTAGATTTTAAATATTAGCAGACTGAAAATTATAAGTCTGCCTATTTGGGCTCAAACATTAACATTCTAAACGAAATTGGTGCTAAAATTAAAATACGTATTATTGCTTCTGATCGCTGTCTTCCTTGTATAAGAGACTTCTACTGTAAAATTTGATTAAAAGACATGCAAAAATTACGCTATATAAAACAATCATCATTCCCGTACTGACCTATGAATCTGAAACTTAGACTAAATCTCGGACTGGACAGTTAGCCATCTTTGAGCTAAAAGTTCTTAAATATATATTTGATGCTGTGAATGAGAATGGATTGTGCAGACAACGACATAGTCTTGAATTATATAAAATCTATTTAAGAAAATAGATGTCATTAAATCCATCAAGATTGAGGTTTGAGGTCCGCATCTACAGTAAGAACCAATCATCTTTGACGTTCTGATTTTTCAATTACAAACCTATTGGAATTAGAACTAGGGTAGGCCCAAATTGAAATGGGTTGATTGTCTGGAGGAGGATTTTAAAGTTTTAAGAGTGACTGATTGGAAAACTGTTGCTAGGCGAAGATCGAAATTGCAGATGGCTCTTGGGAAAGACTTAACCCACCCCCAGGGCTGATGCGTCAGTAGAAGACGAATAAATGATTATATAGGCAGGGTTTTTCCTATTTTAAAAATTGCTTAATTTATATTGAAGATTAATTTTCTTCAATAAATATAAGGTTAAAGTTAAAAATAATACTAAAAATATTCATTTTTTCAGTTCGTGGATCGTAGTTCACAAAATAATTTATGTCAAATTATTTTTTATGTCTATTTTATCTATCTGAGGCTAACTTTTTGTAAACGGGAAAATTTTACAAAAAATGAGGTACTTAAGGAAATTTATTGCTATTTAATTGAAAAATATATTATTAGAATTCCGTCAATAATAGTGCTAAGATTAGAGCATGTTTTCATTATTTACATGTAAAACTATGAACATCTAACTATATCTTATTTAAAAAGATAGTTAAATTAAAGTTTCATATTTATCTTCTACTGTATGATTATCTTATTTATGTAACTCAGAAGATTTATCTTTCAATTAATAGATAAGAAATCAATTAAGTGTAAGTAATTTACTGAAATTTTTTTTATGATTATAAGCAACGTAAAATTCTAGAGAAATTGATTTTTAAGTAAAAATAATCTGTAAAAGAGTACAGAGGAATACCTCCAAAAGGAAAAGTATATGCCTGGACGTTATGCAGCTAAGGATTTAAACTCTATGACAAATATTGATTTACAATTCAGATATAAAAATACGTTTATTTTAAATTTTATTTACAGTCCTATGCAGGTGATTTAGTTTAATCCAAAGCCTAATGAGTAATAAATTGATTTTCTCGCAAAAGTAAATTTAAATAATGTAACAGTATTGTTAAAGTAGGTAACATAATTGCTGCATTATAAATTTAATTTACCTTCTAAAAATAATTTTTTCTAAATAATCATTCAACAATTAAATTCATATACTTAGAATAATTGTAAATTTTTTTATCCATTGTTTTTATTAATATGATTATGGATAAATTTGTGCAATTTGTATTATAAAAATTTTTCTGCATAGATAACTTATTTCTATTTTTATTTAAACATGCAAGCACAACTTTTAATATCAATAATTTTTGTAAATATATACGCAGACGATTTTTAAAAGGGAAAAATATGCTTGTAAATAAGTTGCATTTTCTTTATATTTTATATGTTTTTTTCAAACTAAGGGAACACATTATGAGCCAATTTACAAAAACCGGTCAAAAATTCAAATAAAATTTTTGTAGACAAAATTATTCTTTATATAATTTACTATAATCCCACAAAATTTGAAATGTCTAAGTTGAGAAAATCCAAACTTATGATAACTTTTATAGTCGTTTTTATTCACATCCCAATGACAAAAACAAACTAACTTTAAACTGTTTTATCTCAGAAAGAAAAATAACTGGTGCATCTTTATTTAAATTCCTAAGCTTTTTTTCTATTGTACCAAATGCTTTCATAATTTTTCCAATTATTGGAACAAAAATTAGTGTGATTTTTGAATAAAAGAAATAATTTTTTTAAATATTTGAATTTATAAGGATGTATATGCAATTTATAAGGAAGTTTCTATAAGCATTCATAAAAAAAAAAGGATTTGCGTTTGTCAGTTATAATAGCAAAAAACCCATACTAACTTTTGTTATACATAGTTTGACGTCTTGTATAAATCAAATTTAATGCTTGTATATCAATTAATGTAGAAGGGATAGCATTTTTAAATCCCTTCATAAATGTTTTACCTTTTCTTTTAAAAAAAAATAAATATTAGCTTTCTGTGGTATTTTGAGCTAAAAAATCCTTTTACTTAATACATATGCATAGGTTACAAACAAACTTATATTATCCCATCAATGAATACTAATAATCGATTTTTTTTGGGTGGTAGCCAGAGTTCAATAACAGAACAAACTTTACACAACCGAATTAAATTGTGTTCTGGAGAAATTGGCTGTTTAAAAAGCGATATCTTTACCTTTAGGGTAACCCAATAGATTTCTTCAGCTAGCAAGTAGCGCCTCCCGTGGTGAAGCTCCTCCACGCCGACTGGCGACGGAACTTTGCTGGTACCTTTGATGATTTAGTATTCGTCGGAAGAGCGGAGATTTCAGTGCAGAACACACAACTTCTGTTTCCACTTCCGATACCAGTTGCTCTTCGTGTTTCAGGGATTGTTTTTCATTGTGTCTTTACGATCACTGCATTACGTGACACGAGACATTCAGATTTATTAGTTAGAATTTTTCGGAATCGGAGGAATTTGTAATTTGTTTACTCACATCTTATTTTGCAAACCGGTCTAAAACTGGGGAAAAGAATGACACTGAGATATTTTGTGGAATTGAATAAGATCTGAAAACATATCTGTGACTTTTGTGTACAATTTGACTTCAACAAATTGTTGAGAATATTTATGTTTACAGCAAACATTTGGGTGACAAAACACTGAGGATAAATTCATACAAAATCGTTAAAACTTCGATATAATTTGGACAGTTGTGTGCTGTTTTCTGCAATGACTGAAACAAACACATATCATTTATAAAATATATTCCCTAAAAATAAAACTTCTTATCATTTCTATAACCTACTAGGAGGGAATATATATACTCCCTTGCTTTATATTAAACTTTGGAACTCATACTAAACTTTGTACAAACATAATTATTTACTCTTATGGGAACCATATATTAGTTTTGAAAAATATATGAATATTTAAACATATCCTTATACAGTTTTATGTTCTATAAGTTCGTTCTTTTAAAGAATATTTCTAAAACTGGTTCAAACATAGATATCAAACGCATTATAAAAAAACGACCAATTGTGAATACATAATATCATAAAATACAGTGAATATTTTATGGTGCTTAATCGTGAATTTTTCAGTCACGTATTTGAACTTCGTACTGTTTTAATTGCTGAAATAGTGAGCTACAATTAACATTCCAAACATGAAAGTATTCAGAGATTCATCAGAACTGAGCAGAAGAAAATTCTATCTCTTCAGCGTCACACTTTTATTTGTATTCCCGTATATTGGACAAACATTGTCTCTCGTTGCTCCTTGTGTGAACTGTGATGAGCTTCATGTAAGACTTGGGCAAAACAATGCTCAAAGAAATCAGGTAAGTCTATTTTAAAATACAATATTATAAATAATCAAATTCAATTGTTGTTCCAAATAGAATTTTTCTTTACTTTACTCCTGCTTCCTAAAAATAATATTCCTGTAGAATTTGTATTATTTTTATTTTTAAGCAATTGATATGTATCCGAAAAAGTTTCTTGCATGCTTAGAGAGAGAGTTTCCCTTACTTAACCCGTTAAGGCATCCGACTACGTTCGGAACCGTGATTTTGCAAAAGCATATAAATGAATAATATTTATGATATTTAGTGTCATTTATATTAGAATACACGTATAAAATTGTTTTACGGACATTTTGACAAAAAAATAATTTAAATACAATATTTCAACTAAAAATTAACTTAGAATAACCTTTTTTTTCAAAATTTTCTCCTTTTGTGAAAAATGCTTCTATTATAATAATATTTTGCCTGTATATAGCTCAGACCTCTGTACAGAGGTTCAACTAGAATTTTTGAAATATATAACTTAGAAGTGGGTTTATCCATGTTTTACATCAACAGAGAGGATAAATTTTAAGAAAAAAACGCCGATAAATATTTCAATTGGTTGCAACTCTGAAAATAATGTGAATTATTCAAAAATCCCAGTTCATACTCTCTGTAGAAGTCTTTATGTAAGCAAAATATTATTATTTTAGAAGCATTTTTTATAAAAGGAAAGCATTTTGAACAAAGATTATTCTAATTTAATTTTATTCCAAAATATTGTATTTAAATAATTTGTGTTTTTGTCATAATATTCTTAAAACAATTTTATATATGTATTCTAATCTAAGAGACACTAAATATCATGAAAATTATCCATTTATGCGCTTTTGCAAAATCACGGTTCCTCCAATGTAGTCGGATACCTCAAGGGAAGTAAATGAAAGTAGAAAAGGAATGATTTTTTTTTGACAAAAATAGAAGAGTTAGACAAAAAATAAATTATTACTTTTAATATAATGTTGCTGAATTCACACGAAAAATAAATTTCTCTGTGTAATTTTGACTTAACTATAAAGTTCCATACGCACAATGATCCAGTTAATGTCAATATGAAGTTCTCGAATATATTTTGAAATAAAACAGAAAGAGGAATAGTATTCGTGACATAGTTTAAAATTAGAGCTGCCTTATTTTGATTCGAATTGTGCGCATTTTTATTATATTTTAACGAAAATGCTCTCAAATTTTAGAGCTAAATCCAATGCTATATTATTTAAGGATTTATATTTGTTTGTTTTTTTAATAAAGCTCTTAGAGAATCTAACAAAAAAGAACAGAAGTTACACAATGAAAATAATTGGTAATAGTTTTTTATTCCTTTATATTTTAAAATAAAACTTGTGTGGTTCATTCAACGTCTTTAAACTTTCTCATCAATTAAAAAACGTTACTAAGATCTTTCTAAAACATTAATTCTTGGATTTATTCATCAATCATTGAAAATTGGTTTTTCCCCCTTTTTTGTTAGGTTTTCTGCTGATCATTTTATTTTTAAAATTTTCAGCAAAGATCCTAAAATATATGAAAAAATAATTAATCGATCGTTTTTAGACAAAAAAAAGTGCAATTAAGCATATTAAAACTGAAAGTTTTCTAGCTAAATACAGAAGCCATAAAAATTAGAAAACAATAAAAGGAGGCATATTTTAAGCTACATAACGGATAAAAAAGGAAGTGTGATGAAAAAAACTGCGTTGATGTAAAAACGCAATTGCTGAAAAATTTAAGAAAAAAAAATTCGTAGATGACTTTTTAAGAATATTCAGTTCTGCTAATTTTTTTTTCTATCTGAATTTTTTTCTCAAACTTTCTATCTTTCTTTTTTTAATTAGATTTTAATTTATAAATGACAAGCCGTTGTTCATACTTGAAAAATTACTTATATAGATATAGAATCTCAAGAGCATTCTAATTTTTTATCTTTAAACATTTGTTCCTGCACAGTTCAAAACAATGTAGTATAAAACTAAAACAAATGACATTAAAATGTAATTTTTTCTGAAAAAATCTGATTTCATTACATTATTACTGTTGAACACTGTATTGAAGGATTTTATTATTTCTGTTTATTCTAAATTGTAGCCCTAATTTATTACAGTAAATGACTTGTAATCTAAATATCAAACTTGAAGTATTCATATAAAAGTTAACTAATAGTTTATTATAAACCTCAGTTTTTTCCAAATCTTAAGTGCTTGATATATGTAAAAAACTAATTAATTCTGAATTTCACAAAATGTGTACATATAATATTAAGGTATCATGGCATGTTATTATATGGAGTAAATCAATTTGTATTTCTAAAAATATAAGCAAATAATACATAATTACCGTAAAATTCGGCGTATAACGCGCACCAGTAAATTTCACTCTTATTTTTGGTATTAAAAGTGCACTTTTAACACCAAAAATAAGAGTGAAATTTACGGGTGCGCGTTATACGCCGACTATTAAAATGAGAGTTTTATAAATAGAAATAAAAAGAGATGAGCATAAAAAAGACTTCTACACATTTCGATGTACTGTTTATTTAAAGAAATGACATTTTTAATGAACTTAAGAGGTTGTAGTTTTAAAAGTGTACTATTTTTGCAAACGCTAAGGAAAATATCTCAAATAAATCGCTTCAAAACATAATAGCATTGCATACGTATATGTCAGGTTTCTTCGCAAAAAATGGGGTGCATGTTATACGGTGAATATACCTGTATTGGAACATATATATTCAGTAAATTTATAATTAAGGAAAAAGTTATTGAAAAAGGAATAAGTAATGAGTAAAAACTCATTTTAAAGCAATTTGAACTGTTGAGTTGCAGAATTGTTAATTATCATTTAAGTAATGATAATCATAGATTTTTTCATACCTCTCCTTTGTGAAACTTTAAATTTTGGGGGAAAATTGTACATTTTTCTCTAGGTATATCTAGCAAGTATATTGTGAAAAATATTTCATTGAAATAAATTAGAGCGTTCACAAGTAATTTAGCTACTCCTTGGTTGTAAACATTTAGTACAATGATTTTGATAAAAAACTATTCTGCATGTTTTTCCACAGTGAAGAATGAAATGTCTTTTATACATTAGAATCATAATGATTTCCCAGTACAGTATTCTAAGTAAAAAAAATAAAAGTGTTTTAAAATTTCAATTTCTTCTTTTTTAAGTTGTTTACATAAACTATTTTTCTACTAAAAATCATCTTCCGCCATTCTTCCCCTTTTAAAATAAGAAAAATGAGATTTCCAAAGCAAATTTTGAATATATATATATATATATATATATATTAAATTTCATATTATGAATTTATAGAAAGCTCTACCCTTTTTACTTGAGACATTAATATTTATTTGGTAAAAAAGACTGAATAAATGATTTCTAAAGTGAGTACTTGTAAAATGCGTTTAAATGCTGAAAAATAGGCGTCTGAGTATTCCGAAATATTCTGAACGTTCGATGGTACCCCAGGAATCTTTCATTTTTACCTACGTACCTCTTTTAGAATATCTACTACAAATAAAGTTCACTTTCAATATGAAGAGGAACAAAAATATTTGTTTATTTCCCTTACGTTTTGTCGATAATGTTTTCTCTTTCCATTTGAAAATCGTTGTATTATATAACTCATACAGGTAAATATTTTCTTAGCTATTTCCCACACTTACAGAAAAAAGACTTGAAAAGAATATAACTTTACCTTTTATAGTTTGCATAGATGTCAAAAAATCACCCCCTGCTTTCAATGTACATATTAAAATAAGGAGAAATCATGATTTTTTTTTACTATTATTGATATCCTTATAATTTGTTAAAGCAAACGTTTATGATATATTGACAGAAAATAAATATTTTTTATGAATGAAAATCCTTTTTTAAAGATATAAATAACAGTTTAAATAAAATTGGAATCACATCTAAAGTCTATGAAATTTTAAAGCATTTTATGGGAAAAAATATTAATAAAAATGAAAAGCATTGTAAACAATAATGATATTCTAAATGCCTTAAATTTCACAATTACATTTATATCTTCTTAAAATTAATTAAGAATTTAAAAAACAAAACAATAGTTCTCTTTTTTATGAATACCTGCTTAAAAAGACAAGTATAATAAATCAGTGATGTACTATAGTATTCTATACATATTAGAAAATAAATGAAATATATATTTGTGAGGATAGTATATGAACAAAAATACACAAAATGTTCTAAGTATACGTCTATAAATAATATTTTAAGCACTATTTCAGAAAATTTCTTTCATCACATGGGTACCTCTTCAATAATTAATGAAACTATCTGGTTGAGAATTTATAAATTGTAATGATATATTATGTTTTAAGTTCTATAAAATATATATATATACAATTTGCTAGTTTAGTTCGGAATGCATATGCCTTATCAAAACTCTAAGTGTATAATATTGATTATTAAATTGATGTACACATTTTAAAAATCTCTTTGATACCGCATCCCATAATGCTATAAAAGGAAAACATTAAGAAATCCCAAAATATCCAGAACATAAAATTTAATAGCGAACTTCCTAAACTCGATCTCTGATAACGATTCACAGACTATAATTACCTCTCTTAATTATACGTTATTATCCGAAATTCGACTTTTTATTTTAACGCGTGTCTGAGAAAGAGCAGATGGCGCTTTCAACAAATTCTATACTTCCAAAAGATTTTTGTTTAACATTCTAGAACACGAAATGGTAGCGACAAATATTCCTCGATAGTTTAATCTGACCTTTGCAGACATAACAAAAACACTAAATTCGAACACAGCTTCGCATAGTGGCAACAATGGATTTCGGCAGACGATTCTTTCGAACCGTTTCTCTTTCTTGTATTAATATCTCCCGTCAGAAGTGGACTTGCTCCACTTTGTCGGGGAGGTTAATAGATGCGTTACAATAATAGTTCGTGTCACCCGAGAAATGGGGTTGTGTGTAGTGGGAGGGGCTTTTGTGCGACATCAGAGGTAAAATGATAATTTATTTTCAGATGCAACGGACACTGTTTTATGTTAAGCATGGTTGTTCCGAGATCAATTACAGATAGGGAAAGCGTTCTCGATCAGATTTAGTGAGATGTCCCATTCATTATTCGCGACATTTCGGGGAGAGAAAAGGAATTCAATGTTCTTGATCATTTTTCTCCGTTATTGTAAATTAGAACACAATAAGTGTTGTTAATGATTTATATTAAATGCTAATTGCGGTATATGCACTTCCTAACTGTGCAATACATTTATATTCATATCCAATCGATGATTTATAGAATAACTGTACACTGAAAAGGATAACTATAAAAATATCTCAAACTTTTTAGTTGATTGATCTTTTAGTAACATTGCAAGGTGAAGCAACATGCGGTCTTTCGGTAATTGTAAGGTGACCAGTTTTTTTACAGTGAAAAGGAGGGCACGTGCAAAAAAATTAAGAAAAAGTTACAATATAAATATATGAAATATTTTATTTTAATTCAAATAAAAATACAGTAATTACGTTTGTATTCCTTTTAATCACATTTACTTAAACGAGTATATTCCTATTGAATATTTTTTTTGTTAATATATCATTTTCTAATACATCGGAAATTTCGGGTAAAAAATATCTTTTATATTGAGCCTTACAGTAAGTGCTACAGCTAAAGTATCAACATTCAATCTTGTTTCTCACTTGTCCAAAAATTATAACCAACTGAAAAAACTCTTTCGATTTCAGCATTAGTTCTAGGTCATCACAAAGTAAATTCAACAAGAATAACTAAGTTATCATATGGAAAGTATTCATTTTCGAAATGGTTAATTATTTCCACCCATCTTTTATCAAATTCAGCATGCTGATTTACCAATTGTTCTAATTTATTAGAATTTAAACATACATTCAGTCTTCTAATTTATTCAAACAAACAAT
The DNA here is from genome assembly GCA_019973955.1 of Trichonephila inaurata madagascariensis. Lineage (NCBI taxonomy): Eukaryota > Metazoa > Arthropoda > Arachnida > Araneae > Nephilidae > Trichonephila > Trichonephila inaurata. Next base: position 145,657 of record BMAV01023827.1, read on the forward strand.
TGTCCTCGATTTTAATATCAGACATTTCTTTCAATAAAAACTCAATACAATTTTCTATATCTGCCCAATTTACTTGCGATGAAGTCAAAAAAACACCTTTGAAAACTGTTATTTCCGGTGATATTTGTCACAGACCATTCTTCGACATATTGAAAACATGTTTGGTTCATCTCTGAATAGAGATTAACAGATCTGTTTTAAAATATTGAAAAGGAGGACACTTTTCGAGGAAGGACAGAACTTATAAAATGAGGACTGTCCTCCCCAAAGGAGGACGGTTGGCCACCTTAGTAATGGCTCTCATAGTTTTAAACCAAGGTTAAGTGACGACCACTGAATTTCTCCACCATGGCAACATTTTCATATGAGAAAATAATTACAATATACATAAGATTTAATATGTTAAACAAACTGTAAAATGAACGGGTTTCCCAAAAGTATGGATACACTTTTAAATATTACAATTTGACAAAGATATTCACTTACGGTTTTTTATGTTCCATAAAGAAAATACAGAAGTCTTTTTTTTACAATGTGTATTGTACGATATCAATGTGCGCACCATTAGTGGCTCGCACAACACATCGAATATACACAGGATTTCCAACCACTTTCTTTGAAACATTTTAAGATAAACACTCTAAACGGCTGCTGTAACTTGACTTTTCACTTCATCAGTGACATTAGTTTGAGATTTGAAAAATTCTTCAAGTGTATCACCATAAAAAGTCCAAAAGTGTTATGTGTGGAGATCTAAGGGGCCATGAATTATTCATGCCATTCATAAATAGCGGATCTTGAATGATTGAAAGAATATTAACGTCGTACTGTTCAGCTACATGAGGACTTTTGGCGACGAACCACGTAATGTTGAACCATGGTCAAGTGACGTGGACGACACCTGAGTTGTGGATCTTGAAATGGGGAACTTCGTTTACCGGTAGTCCGAAACTCACACTGCACATATGCTAAGGTTTAAATTCGATAAACCATACTACAACTTGCACTTGTTTTTTCGGTGAAGCCATTCTGAAACAAGAATGCTGCAAAATGTGGACGATACCAATTATTCCATTAAATAGAAATTAAATCTTTTCTTTGAGGAACATAAAAACAATAACATCAGTGAAGATCTTTGTTCATTTTTACTTTATTTTTGAAAGTGTAGTCATACATTTTGGACACACTATATAATGCATCAAATATAATACATCATACAATAATGTATGGCAAAATAGATATGAATAAAAATAACACCAATCTAAAAGTAAGAATTATACTTTTTCTTAGTTTTTTTTTTTTTTTGCTACAGTTGACAATATCGAAACTTTAAGATACCCCCGATCTTTTACTTAGTGGATGTATTTATCAACATTGCAATATATAATAACAGGAGAGCAATTAGCGATGAAACTCGTACCCGGATCAAATGACCAGGACAACATTTAGGCTAGTACCACACTCTGAACAACAATGACACTCCTAGACCACATGATGGCTTAAAAGAAATCCTGAATACATATGACTAATGCAATAAAATAAAACTTATGCATGGTAATACATTTGATAAAATCTTCTCGTTTAATCTATATATATAAAGGAGAAAAGCAACTAACTCAATAAATCACTCACTCGCTCATCACGATATCTCCGTAACTATAGAACCTATAGACTTGAAATTTGGTAGGCATGTTCCTTTCATAGGGTAGAGATCCGCTAGGAATGGATTTTTTGAAAATCGAACCTCAAGGGGCGTTGCGGGGGTTTAAGGAGTGTTAAAGATAATTGTTTCAATCTTTAAACTTTTTGAAGCGCAGTCTGGAAATTTGGTACGCAGATTCCTTTCATGGAGTAGAGATCCATTAGAAAAAAGATTTTACGAAAATAAAACCCGAAGTGGCGTTACGGAGGCTTAAGGGGCGTTATAGGTAAATATTTCAATTTTTAAATTATAAGGTGTACAGTCTTGAAATTTAGAACGCATGTTTTTTTCATAAAGTGGAGGTACGTTACAAATTGGGGTTTTTTTACAAAAATTGACCCCCAAGTGGAGTTGCTGGAGCCTAAGTGGTGTTACAGATAATTATTTCCATTTTTAAATTATTAGACGTACAGTCTTCAAATTTGGTAAGATACCTTTCATAGAGTGGAAATACATAACAAAATGTGTTTTGCGAAATTCGACCCCAAGGAGTGTTGCGGGGAATTAGGTGGCGTAACAGCTGATTATTTCCATTTTTAAATTGTTAGGCGTATAGTCTGGAAATTAGGTAAACAGATTATTTCCATTGAGTAGACACCAACTGCAAAATTATTTTTGCAAAAATCAATCCCCAAGTAAAGTTGCGAGAGATCAAAGTGCTCTATAAATAATCATTTTCATTTTTAAACTATTAGATGAACAATCTTCAAATTTGGTACGCAGATTCCTTTCAGTGAGTAGACATTCGCTACAAAAAATGATTTTTTTACGAAAATCGACCCCCAGGTGTCATTGCTTGGGCTTAAGAAGCATTAAGTTCTTACCATTTTTAATCTGTTAGACCTATCTGCTTGAAAATTTCCCCAAGGGAATTGCGATTGGTCAAGGGGTGTTTCGGAAAAAAATTCCTGTTTTTGAATTGTTAGACTCACATACTTGAAATTTATATATATAAAGCATGTTTCTTTAATTGAATAGAGATCCACTAAGAATGGATTTTACGGAAATAGACTCCTGGGGGGAGCGGGTGGTTACTTTCGCTTATTGACAAAAAAAAATTCCCGTTTTCGAACTACTAGGACTATAATAATTAAATGTGGTTTAAATGTTTCCTTTGTTGAATTTAAAACCGGTAAGAACGGTTCTTTTGGAAATGGACTCTCAACGAATGGACTCTCAATTCCGTTTTTGCTCTATTAGATTTAGACTTGAAATTTGGCTCACGCATTTATTTTACAGAGCAGAGATCCACTGAAAATTGGTTTTACGGAAATACACTTGGTTATTGGGTTAAGAAAGCAAAAAAAAAAAAAACATTCTACTTTAATTTTAGAGATTATTAGTAATTAATAATTAGAAGTTCTGTCCTTTTTACATCAAGAGGCAAGAGTTACAGGTTTAAGTATATTTTTCAATAAATCGAATTTTTAATGCAAGGACTTGGATATCAATAATTTACATGTTTATAAACAGTATATGCTTACACCATATCATGAAATACCCAGTGAAGTAGGTGGTAACGTTTATAGTACGGGTATATCTAACATAAAAGGGAGTTTTTATTACTTAATAAACTTCTCATTTAACGTCGGAGGAATTTAGACCACTACAAATTTAACGTTCATTAGCCTCTCAATACGGCGAACTTTCATTAGCACTAGGGCTTGAATTCGTAAAATGTCGGTCATGTGTCCGTGACCGGGAATACTAGGCTACCACAACTACAAATCTTAAAGAAAGCTTATTAAATACAGTCGGACCTCCATTTTACGAACTCTTTTTTCTGAATCCAAGAGTATTTTGCTATTTTCTTTGTAAAATAACCTCCAAGTAGTTTCTATTTAACGGACTTTTTATCTTGGGATTCGATTTTTTACTCCCTATTTTTAAAATATTTCTGGACATTTCAAATTATTCACTTTTTTAACAAATTTTAGGGAATCAATGACCGTGAACAGTTTTACCAGGTGTCTAACTCACTTAGAACAATAGAATAGCTGTAATTTTTCGAACCCGAAAATTAAAGGAAATTTAATAAATTTAATGATTCAAGCGGTAATGTGTGCTTAAAATAACTGGTTATAAAATAATGCATGTTTAAAATTACTTGTAGGCTTAATATTAGTAAATGTCACTAAAAAATCCAATATTAATATAAATTTATTTTTTTAAATATAGTGTATTATATACAGGACAATGATTTTCCCCCCTCTATTTCCTTGCAGATTTGTTTCGAAGGATAAGATATATGAAATATGCAGATATTAATTTACAAAAAATGTGTGAATAATTAATTTCTTAATAATATTTAATGCTTATGAATTTAAAATTTGTTTCATATGACTTCTAAAGTTTATTAAAAGATGGATTTCTATTTAAAGGATTTTCCACAGAACGAACTTTTTGTCAGGATTTAGTGACTTTATTAAATAGAGGTCTCCCCAGACATATTTATATTTAATTTTTATTATTTCCACATTAACTATTACAAATTTGTTCTTAAACGAACGTCAACATACGTGCAACATACGTGATATTGTAAATATATTTAATAGATATACAATATCACACACTAGAAAATGAATAGAAAATAAATATGAGATGGAAAAGACCTACAGTATTCAGTATAACTTATGACTAGAAAATGCTTTGAATACTTAGTTATGATCAATAATATATAAGCTGTGACTTAAATATTTAATTTAATAACCGAAGAGTTAGTTTCCGTATAAAAGCCCAGAATTCCAAAGACGCTCGCATTTCTAATACCAGTTTCGTTTAATTCATCATTCATTCATAGATCTCATTTCTTGAATATTTACCGGTTCAATAATAACGATATATTGTGATCAGTTTAATGAAACAATAACTCATTCATAATTTTTTACAAGAAATTTGATATGTAATGAAATATAGCTTAAAATATTTTACCATTGTATTTATACTATCAGTGCTGAAGTAAAATTATCAAAGGGGAACACAATTTGAAAGCGATAATTTATTATTTTCATATCACTTGTCAAAATTTATATTTTGGCTTTCAATAGTTTGTTTTTGCATTTAGTTCATTTAATTTATTTAATAACTTTTAATAATTGCTTAAAAAGTTTAATTTCTCATCACGTAACACTTTCATTTCTCACAAAGCATATATAATAGGGTCTGCAAATGGTATTTAGCGTTTTTAAATATCTTAAACATTTTTGCTATTTAAAGGGTGCTTTATTGTTGATTATTTCACTATACCTACACTATGGATGTTTTTTTTATATATATTGTTCAAAATTTCAACATAAAATGTAATACAAGAAGAACGATTAAAAAACGTTCACAATTATCAATGAATATATCCACTCAATATTCACTTCATTTTAAAGGAAAAAAACGTATTTACTTTTGAAAAAATTTAAAACACATCCATACACTTTTTTCTGGAAAAACTTTAAGTAAATCGTTTAGATGTAATGAGTAATTCTATTTTATAAAACGATTTCCAATGCTACATATAATTACAGCAAACTGTTATTTAATAAATGAGAATAATAGTTTGGAAATTTAAAAAAAAAAAAATTTTTTTTTTGAGTTATAATTTCTTATTGCAATACTAAAATAATAAAGGATTTGATACTGCTGGAAATAGAAATGAAAACTTGTGATTTGAAAAAAATGAATAAATCGATTATATATAATATATTAATAAATAATAGCATAATTATAATTAAATTTAATAATAGCAGCATTCTTTGACCTACGTAGAAAATACTCTACCATTCTAAATTTGTAAATAAATAGTTACATAAATGTATTGGAGATAAAACTATGAGTATGTTTAACATTCATATACAATCGACTATTCTTTTTTAATTACTTATTCCAACTACTATAATTTCAACAGGAAATAGCACAGAAATGAAAATAGCATTAATATTTCTTTTTGCAGTAAGACTTTTTGTCGCGTAAAATATTATTGCGAAATGTCATTATACAGAACAGCTCATGCATGCTAAATTTTTCCGGGCACAGGCTCTTTATACTGATGTGGCATGAATGTGGTGGTGGGACTAATCCCCCCATCTGGTCTAGTTTCAATACACCAGATCCATGATCCCATAAATCTGTACAAAGTCTAAGAATAGCATGAGGAAAGCTACAGCCTCCTCACATGAAACCTCTAGACATTTCACAGAGTGTACTGAGGAGAAAAAGGACTGATGTTACATTTGGTGCAAATTGGGAAGCTTTTTTTGCCACCTTCAAAATTCACGCACCTCAGGCGACCAGTCGAAAATCGCAAGAATGCCGTCTGATATGATCTGGAACCCTTGAATGATATGGCGGAACCAGGGTGTCTTTGAAAGTATCATGGGTATACAGGAGGGACTACCCAGGTCATACATATTAATTCTTTAGCCCTGGAGTAGATCTCAATCGACGTAAAGACCATGTGGTCTTCCGGATCCACAGGATCTCTGGTAGCCGCCTTCGCAAGGTCAACCGCTACTTCGTTCCCGGGCAGGCCTATATGAAAAGGGACCCACTGTACATGGATTGGGTGCTGATCTGAAATCTGTTGAAAAAGGTGTAGAATACTCCTGCTGGTGCTGTCACCGATAGATGGTCAATTCAATAAATGTTGGATGGAGGATCGGATGTCTGTCAGGATCCAAATTTCAGAAAAGGCTTGGTCTCTTATGTGGTTAATGAATGTGAAGATTATAATGCCAACTGAGCTGCCAACGTCATCCTCTGACCGGATTCAAAATTTCGAAGCAAAATGGAGACTTGAAAGAACATTCCAAGCTTTCATTGGCGAGTGAGAGTTTCCTTAAAATAATAATATAATAATAGTTAGTAAAACCATAAAGGGGGATGAATTTTAGTGATCTCACACTAACACGTTTGTTCACTTATCTCTTAACGTTATGGAAATATCTTCTATCTTTATTTATACTTTAATTTAATAAACATTAATCAGTTTATCATTGACGTTAATTTCAGCATTTCTTCTTATAAAATTATTTTTAAATAATAGTAATTCATCCTAAGTAAGCCAGGCTTAATATTTTTATTCATTCTAAGCTTTAAAACTCCGTTGAAACGAGATGGGCGTTTTGCATATTTTTTCACTTCATAATCATTAAAAAGTATTCTGCTTTTCTGTTCTCTTTTTCACTTACTTTTTGGTAAATAATAATAAAATGCATTTGCATTTTTTTATATAAATAATTTTAACTATTTTCAAATTTTTAAGCAAGTGTAATATGTATTCATTTTTTTTTTACATAAAAGCCATAGTACACCTCTTGTGAATTTAAACATTAAAAATTATTTCTTATATAAAAGTTATTTCCTTACACTTGAAAACAAATCCTTACATATTTGAAAACAAATTTATATTTAAATATAGTTAACTTAAGTTCGTCCAAATTCAAGGAAGCAGAAATATTTCGAACGTATTAATACGGTATGCAACTTTAAAAAAAGGAATATTTTTCATCTTGTTAGTGAGATTCATAAAAACACAAGGATTGTTCTCAACAATTCAAATATATTCTCAATATTTAATATATTTTTTAAATCAAAACTACGATGCTGGTTAAGTCACGTATATTCGACTTTTGCAAATTTTCTTTCCTCATTTATATTTGAAAATTGTTACAAATGTTAGCAAGAAAATAACTCCTATGAGAATTAAATAGTTTATTATTTTAAGACCTTAGTTGTATTGGTTCACGTCAGATTTTAAAAAAATATATATACATATACTTCTATTTTATTTATGTATTACATAAGCTCGTATCAGACTACGTTCAGAACGAGGTTTTCAAAAGCGTATAAATGAATAATTTATTTAATATTTAGTGTCACCTGAATTAGAATAAACATATAAAATGGATTTAAGAATATTATTACAATGAAAAAAAGGCAACTTTTTCGGCAAAAAATGAAGAAATAATTACATAATTTCTGAATACTCTTCTTTTATGGAAAATGCTTCTATAATAATAATATTTTGCCTATATATAGTTAAGACATTTATACAGAGCCAGAACTAATATTTTTGAAATATATTATTTAGAAGTGGATTTATTCATATTTTAATACACCAGAATAGAAAAATCTTAACTAGGAGAAACATCGGTTATAATTTTCATTGATAGTAAGTTTGAAAATAATGTGAATTTTTCAAAAATCCTAGTTCAGGCTCGGTAGAGAAGTTAACTACATACAAGCCAAATTATAATTATAGAAGCATTTTCCATGAAAAGTGAAGGATTTGAAAATGTGTCATTCTTTCTTCATTTCTCGTCAAATAATTGAGGCTATATGGTTTTTTTTGTTATATTAATAGTCTTAAAACCATAGTATATGTTTATTCTCTTTCAGGTGCCATTAAATATCAAAAACTGTATTGATTTATACGTCTTTTAAAAATCGTGATTCCGAACGTAGTCGGATACCTTAAATAAAAATGCATCTTTGTTTGAAAGGAAACTAGTCATATTAACACATTTGCTATAAAACATTTAGTACATAGGTTTTCAGTTTATTTCTAAATACAATGCATGGATTTGAAGCAATTTTTTATCATAATAATTCCAAATTTTTTATTTCTCGTCATTTATCATCAATTATTCGAATTGATTTTTGTTTTTAAAAACATAAATAATGTGCTTCCAAAATAAGACAATAAAAGTCTTTAATTTTGAATATCACCTTGATTTCTTTAATTAAAATAACCTAAGTGATTATCCTTGAACATACAAAAAGTTAACTACGAGCTAATTCTCTGAAAATTACCATAATTAAGTTCATTTACTTGAAGTTAAACGCATTGTGTCCATTTGATTGTGAGAAAATAAACTTTTTTTATCTACCTGAATGAATTTTTCATGGTAAATATCGGATTTTGAGATTTTCGGTAAAGTTTAATTATGTATTCCTCATTCAGTTCTGAAATAATTATTATCGTAAAAAGATTGTTTGGTTGATTAGTTAGAACTGATACTGCTCTTAAAATTACGGAATAATAATGAGTAACAAATTTCATAATGATTAGAACAAGTGTAAGAAGAAAGGATGAGACGTTGAAGACGTTGGTTTGCTCTATTGATTTCGACAATACTCTAATTAGATGTTTACGTACTATACCATCGACCACTTTTTTTTTCAAATCAAGAGTTGTTACCAAGTGTTATGATACGCGGCCAACTGTGAAAAATCGTTCTTGATAATATCCTGAAACCATAATAATGAGAGCAGCATTTGGCGACGTCTTTCGAATTGGCGAAGTTTATTTATATGTTGAAATTGGTTGACGGTATTATATCTAAAAACCACTAATTGTACATTACCAAAATAACATGTCCCATTATTATGTACGCTCTTTTTAGTGAAATGAAGACATGGAGATGCGATGACACTTGACCATAGCTGACCACAAAACTCAAGAAATTCACCATGGGGTACCGTTGATCTATGAAAATTTCTAAAATGTCAACTGTAGGATGTAGTCTGGTAATATAATGTGATTTTATCGTTGTGTTGAAAATAAAGTTTATTTATATTTAGACACTTTTAAAATTTCTATATGTTACAGAGGGAAGTAATTAATACATTAAAAAATAGTAAATCCATTAAATAGCTCTTTCGAGTACTGAACTCCAATACTTAAGAATACTTAAGTATATTTAATAGCTAAATAAATTTCTTTCTCTTATTAAAGAATTCCTTTTCCTGAGCGATGGAATATACTGAAATATACTACAATGGACACTCATCCAAATGATGATCTAAAACATGTATACTGTAATTGTTTATCAAGATAATTGATAGGTTTCTAGTAATTAAGGACATATTTTTTTTTATAAAAATTGGTTAAATATACAATTTGATGTCTTATATAGCAAATGGAGACAACTTTAATGGCATGTCACATTGCGTGTCTGATTATTCTAGATAGCATGAATACGTAAAAGGTGTCGTATTCCAAATGCTTCGCATTACATCATGTCAGATAGAATAGTAGGCATTTGGGATAGTAGTAATCAATTTCAGATATTCACTCCCAAATGAGCAGAGGCATACACATATTTAAAAATAAAAGATTTAGTTACTTCTTGCATGCATGTCTTTTGAAATGCTACAAAGTACACAAACTAGGTAAGATGTGATTTAAGAATTAATAAAACATTTTGGATATATATACACCATCCCAGTATTTGCAGTTTTATTCCATATTTAGTCTTATCATTGATTCAAGAGGACATTCATCTTATAAGCCAATGTATTTTAAAACAGCTTCCATTAATGCCAAAACAATAATAAGGTTAAAAAATATCGAATAAGATTTTTTTTTTTAATTTACAGCCAAATAAAACTGCAATGGTAACTTTATAACTTTACTCTTCTAACTAAGTTTTTGCATTTAGATTCGCCACTAATTAGGAAACGTGAAACTCATGGATGCAGACAATAAACAAATAAACCAGTCATTAAGTATTATTTTATTTAAATGTCTGCATGTAAGTTATAGTTAAATATAATATTCTACATATATCTAGACTATAATTAGAAAATGCTTCACCCTTAATGCAGATAAATAAAAAATAAATTAATTTGTTTTTATTTTGGAAAATAGACGCTATTTTTCGAAAATTTATTTTTCAAATCATTTTGCTGAAATTTCTTTAATTTGAAAATCTTTGTGAATAAATCAATTTTTATATCATTCTAAATATTTTATACTAAATTGAGAGAGAAGGAGCACCTTTCTAGCCTTAAGAAATAAATTTTATTTCAGTAATGAACAAAAAAAATTGTAATGAATTTTCGATTATAATTTTGATTCAGACCGCGTAATCGTATAACTAAATATTAATCGTACAACTGAAATCAGCACACATATTTAAGTTTTACCTAAATCATTAATAATGAAACAAATAGAAATAAGAATTTTACCAAAATGACAATTTAAAAAGAGTTTTCAATAGGGTTCAATAGAGAAAAAAAAATGAGTATACTTTCTGTAGCATAAATTGTTTAATATATTATGGACATTAAGTTCCTTGGTAATATATATTTATGTATATAACGTCTCTTTGAGAATTTTCTGAAATAAAAGTGATATAAAAGTAAATGATATATCAAAATTAATTTCTAAACCTCAAAAACAGTTAACGCTGGTAATCATAAGAAAATATAGGAATTTCATTTACGAGATGGAGTATTAAATATTGATATCACAATTTTAATGTACACAATATTCCAACTAAAATTTAGATAACAATATAATATATAAATTTCTCAATATACATATGTGCGTGAGTGTGTGTGTTTAATAATGATGTATTGGTTGGCTCTAGGAATTAATTTCTTTCAAAGAAAACACGAAGGCTAATTGTGATAGTTTTAATTTTTAAAAATTATTAAATTTATAAACAAATTATCATTGATGCATTTATGTACTAGTATAATTCCTTGCCAATATACTGTTTTAATTTACTTGGTAAAGACCATTAATTATTTTAAATTTTAAATATGTTGATAAATAACTGTAAAATTCAGTTTTTTATAAATATGCAACAAAACTTTATTGAATTTGTTGCGACCCATCTGTCACGGTTGTGAGAGGGTTCGAAGAAGAAACAGACGTGATCGTAGAATCATTATTTTTTATTTAGCTTTTATCACTTAAGAATGCACTTTGATAACTAAAGAAAGGAATTACAAAGCAATAGGAATTATTAATCCGAGGTATATTAAATGTATGGAAGTACTTATTTTCATTTGCATTATTATCTTGTACGATCTTGCTTCCAACTTACTAACTCTTTCAACCGTAAAGTAGTCGTTTTCCGATGTCCCGTGGATCCTTCTTCTAGATTTAATATTACGATGGGTGACCACTGGTCACTCACACTAGGCTATCCGCTTACGAGCAACTCTTAACCATTACCTCGACTACTTCACGATTGGCACTTAAACAGAAGTTTGCATTTACTTAAAACCAAGTCCTCTCCAAGGAAAGCGGTTTTCAAACTAATCTCACAGTTAAAAAGAGTATTTTCCCGAAGAGGATCAATAGAAGCCCGAATATAACCCATTATTAATTGTTGTCAGCAATTTCAAGTAAATTACAATAAATATACTTTTCACCAAAATAACTGCATTTTTTGAACGTACATTAATACTTCATGTTCATTCTGTATAATTATGTGTTTTTATCAGTGGTTGAGAAATATAATATTGCCTTTGCACTACACAAAGTCTGTTTGTGAGAGATATTGCTGTAAAATGAATAAATCACGATGATACCTGACGTTTTTCTCAATCTCTAAATGTCCAAATCACTCCATGTTACATTGTTATATTCAGAGAGAGAGTTTTATTTAAATGTGCAACATCAATTATTACGCTGTAATAGAATTTCATTAAAATAGAGTTTGAACACTCAAATCAACTTGAATCAGTCCATATTGCTATCAAAGGGTTATCTCAAGCTTTTACTATTTTTAGCACCTATCCATGCAAAATTCTATTTTCAAAATACAGGGTGATTCTAAAATCATGGGGAGCTGTGAGGGGTGAAAGACCCCACTAAACAAATAATTTTTGTATAGAAATATATGGGTGGAAGTGCCGCCTTGAGGCACAAAATAACACACATTAACTTTTACATAATATGTTCATTAGCAGCATACTTAACGAATGATTCCGTAGTGAATATGTTATAAAAATTTTATACATTGCCTCTACCAACAGTCACACATACTTGACAACTTTTATCGCGTGATTGGGTTACAATATTAGCAACAGTTGAAGGCAGCAAAGCGGTGTGCCAGTGATCTGCAGAACCACCAAAATTGGTATTTGCTCTTGAGATTTCGGCTGTTATGGATGATTTAACTAATAGCGAAAAGGGGCGACATGTATCTATTGTACGGTGCTGCTAATGGTAATGGTAGAGCACCTGTACGGCTGTATCAGGAAAGTTTTCCATTGGGACGTATGCCAAACCACAAAATGTTTCAGCGATTACATTGACACCTGTGGGAAAATGTTTCATTTACCATCGGTACTGATGGAAGGGGTAGATCGAGGACTGTATGACAAACACACCTGGAAGAAATCATCTTGGATCAAGTAGACGAAACACCTGTCACAAGTACAAGGGGCTGTAGCATGTCATCTACCTGTCAGCCAACCAACCGTTTGGATAGTTTTACTGTTGGAGTGAAAGTGGATGCAATTTTTATTACTGTTTTAACGTTTTCTGTACGAAATCACTCATTAAGTATGCAACAAATTAACGTTTTGTGTGTCCATTAATATGTTATTTTTTTTCCTACTTGTGCCTCAAAGTGGCACTTCCACCCATATATTCCCATATAATTTTTTTAGTAAGCTCCCCCCCCCCCACACTCAAAGTTTTTTCTATGGTTTTAGAATCACCCTGCATTTTCAATTTTTATTAAATTCTGCAGCTACATTGGAACAATATTATGTCATTAAAAGCCGAGATTTACAACAGTACCAAACAAGTCATCAAAACCTCAAAAAGCTTTAAACGTTTTTAAGTTTATATAAAATAATAATAGAACACATAAAATACCTTAAAGGAAAGTTTAAGTTAAAAATCAGGGCAACACAACTTATCTCCTTAGGGAACTTTTCCAATGTTGAAGTAGTGTATTATTAAATATAAAAGCATCAAAAGAAAGTTGTATTATGAAAGTTTCGGGATAGTGCTTCATTAAGTAAGCTTCGTATTTAAATGAGTACAAGAAAACATTATGTGAGCTTACCATTTCTTTTCCTCTTTCAAGAGTATTTTTTTTTAAAAAAAAAAAAAAAATGTCATTGTTATGTTAATTTTAAAGGTAGCTCTACTTCATGGCAATTCTCATTTTCTAATAGAAATAAGTTGGGAGATATTATATTTTCTGTATTTTTTGTGTAAATATAGTTTTAATCCTCACTTTTTATTTGATGTTTTTCTTTTATTTGTTCGATAATTCTCTTCATTCTGTGTAAGATATTTGCTTAGCATTTGGTTTCCAAAGTTCTGGATTGTTTTGTTGTTGGGACAATTATAAATAAGCCTTTTAACTTCGAACAATTATATTTTAAATATGAACTAAAATGTTACAAAAAAGTAGGATAAAATAAAATTCCAATTAATATAGATTTTATCGCTAATTATACAATAAAATCAATTCCTGTTACAACTTAAAACGGAATAATTCATTGTAATCTCAATAAAGTATAAAATCAAAAAACTGGACGTTTGTATATGGAATATCGGAATCTCTGTCTGCTTTCACCAAATAAGTTAAATCCGATTTCAATATAATCCAACTCCATTGGCATTTACCTAATACGCAATTTCCGTATCATGGAAGTTGAACATTATAATCTTCCTAGAATAGTGTATTTACATTGCTGCGATTAGATATACAATATAGTATTCAGCATTTCTGATTATTTCGAAACAGACGCTGACCATTATTGGCCTTACTAATGGATTGGTAGGCCACACTGGAAATTAGTTGCGTCAGTACCTTTAAATTTGCTATAAGCCTCCTTTAGTAATGTCTCGAGATACACAGAATGTCATTATTTTACAAGTATATATCGATTGGTTTCCTTTAGAAAGAGCTTTTACCAAAATTACGTTCTTCAAGGGAAATATTCTTAAATTTCAATGGAATACTTGTTATTTGTGAGCAAATTTTGATTTTGGATGTCATTTGAATTACCTTATAAACTCAAATATTTTCGCAAAATATATTTCAAAAAAGCATCCAAATAGGTGAAACTGAGAAGATACATTTCCAAAAGTTTTCCAATACGATTACATAAATATAAAATTACTGCAATATTAAGGAAATGATTTCCCTTTTTTTTAATTTATAATATGGCTCAGTTGGTTCCCTCAAATATTCTGATCTTTCAGGACACTTACATTTTTTAAAAAATAGTTTTTTCACTCAAGAAAATTTTTATTTTCTTAATAGTTGAAACAGATTGTATTTTTCCCCCTGCGATATAACTATTTTTTTACTTAATTATTTTCAAAGAAAAAAAAGTCTAATTAAACGCAATTTTTTTAATTTTCCGCATAAAAAATTGAAAGCTCTAATTGGTAAAAAAATTACTTAAAGTTTGTTCATCTTGATTGTAAATGTAAAATTAATTCTACATGGGGTCTACATCATTAGTGGTGTCGTAGTATACGTAACAATTCTTATTCAAAATTTTGAAATCTACTTTCATTGGTTTGGTCATTTTCTCATTATTTTACAGAGCATTTCTAGGTATAAGTTTCTATGAAACAAATCAAATGTGAATGCATGACTTAAATGAAACATTAAACAAGATTGACCTAAACGATTTTTTTCATAAAGTAAACTTGCATGAGTCCCTTCAAAAGCAATGTTTTATGAACATTTTCATTCGAAAGCAGTGGTCAATGATAAATTCATCAAAAAATGTTGATAATTTGTATTTTTAAGAACTCACCTTGTAATTAATGTATCTGATAAGCTAAAAGACTAAATGTGTATACACTATACACATCATTAGGGTAAGTGTGTTTGTATTATACAATTCAATAGACTAAGTGTGTTTGAGTTATGTACAGATCAATAGTCTAAGTGAATACCCATTAGATTAATAGACTAAGAATGTTTGTATTCCATACAGATTAACAGATTATTGTATGGTTAAAGCTAGTGGTTCTCTAGCCTTAGGCTCAAAATAGAAGCTTATATTGCTAACATTACAGTTATCACAATGAAAAAAGCTATATTTATGCGTTTTTCTTTAAGCTAATCAAACATAAGAATTGTTATTTATAATTTACTTACTCTAGAAATGTTGACCTTTATTGCTGCATGTACAGAATGACCAAAATTAAACAGGTCGAGTGTATGCCTGTGAGATGGAAAAATAACTTAAATCATAATACTCAAGAGATTCTCGATAGCCGAATTCTCTTTTAGAACCCCAATTTGTTAAAACACAATAATTGGAAGTAAAATTGCTTGCGTGTGAAAATGAGATTAATAAAAATATGATAAATAAAGTATTTAACTTTATTGCATTCATATACCAGTGCATATATAGCTCTAAATGTCTCTGTTAAAAATTTGTCGAATAATAATAATAATAAAAACCTTAACTCATATCTTTGACCTTAAGAAATAAAAAAGTGATCTTAATTATGTCATGCATTTAAATTCGCCTGCCTGTTAGTTAATTTTGAAATATTATTTTGATAAGTTCCGCACTTTAAACAATATGTAGAATTAAAACATTAGATATACATACTCCAGCATTCAGAATAATCAGGAAATTAGAAAACCCATATCTAAACATTTTTTCCTGCTTGAAAAAGTATAATTAACGCAAATAATGGATGAATATTATTATTATTTACTATCTACATACCTGATTAATTAGTTTCTTTTTCATTTAGAAATATTCGAATTCGAATATGAATCACATATGATTAGAAATATTCAAATAGCTTTTCAAACAAAAAAAATCCAATATTTCTTATTTAATTTCAAAACATTACTCTGAAAATTGTAAAATGATTATATAATTTATATTTAAGTAACTTGTAATCTATACCTTCAGCATATAATATTTGGAATTTTAATATTGATTCTGAATCTACCATTTCTTTTAATCCAAAAATAACATACATACAAGGTTTTAAAAGGTAAATACTTACTTAAAATTAATACTTAAAATCATTTTCTTTCAATTTTCACCCAAAATATTTATATTTTTCGGAGTTTATTATATAATCTAAAAAAATATATATCGTTAAAAATTCATAAGTCAATTAATGTTGATTCGATAGTTCCAAATTTAAATTTCCTCATTTTTTTCTAGTAAAATTTTGTGCAGTTAAATAGGGTGTATTTAACTGAACAACTTTAGGGTGTATTTAAATGTAACTTTATTTCGCATACTAAATAATTATATGTGTTTTAGCAATAATATAATAAAGTTCCTAACAACAAAAATTTGAACTCTCAAGTCCCTGAATTCAACAGCAAATCACGTTAAAAAATTTTTGAATGTTCTAATTAAAAATTGACTAAGTTTGCTTAGTAACTTGGTATAATATTTGATATATACCTTTTTTTTTAAAAAAAATTCTGATTAGGTTGTATTTCTCACATTTCTTGAAAAAAATTATTATATATAAACATCTAAAATGTAATATATTTTGCTGGTATGATTTCATTACCTAAATTGTTATTGTAACGCTATCTCTATTTTAGTTATTTATCAAGAAACACATAGAAGAAACTATTATATAATGATTAAGATTAATCCATTCCCTTCTTCCAAACACACAAAGTTAAGGAGCAACATTCATCGTACTTGAAGTTAAATGGAGATTAAACATGACAAGCCAAAAGCTAATTCATGTGAATGCTTTCCTGCCATTGGATAGCATTCATTTTCTTCCTTTTGTAGAAATAAGAAAGGTTAATTTAATGAGAACAAATCTCTCTAATTTTATCAGAATAAAACTTAGTTACAATGTTCTATTAACAGTTCCACTTCATTTGTTCTTTTGTATTAATATTGAGTAGAGAATAGTTTCTTTTATGTTTCGGAAAAATATGTTTTGAGGATTCTAATTCCGTTGCAAGTCGAATGTAATAAAGTCGAACTGTCACGAAATCACGGTTTAAAATCTTTTATACCTTTATTTATAGTATTTACATTGATTTATGCTAAATATGAATCTCTATTTTCACTGTTGGTTTTAATTAATCATTTTCATGTTTCTGGCATAATTTTAGATGCATGATTTTCAGACCTTATCAACAACTTAAATGAAAAAGAACATACGACTTAAAAAAAAAGGAATAAGGTCATTTAATTAGTTTTGTTTTTATACGAGTCTTTAAAGATGGTTTATTAATTTTTAACTAAGACGAAAAGTTTTACTTCATACTATGCTGAAGAATTTGGAAACTGTTTACTGTAAAATAATTCGAAATTTTCTGATATTATGCATGCATGATTAACTTACATAATTTCTTTTAAAATCATGCTGTAAAATCAAGTCATCTAAAAATGTATTGAGGCTCTGTTATAAGTTGGATATCGTTAATTGCTGAACATATATTTATAGGAGAAACCAGTTATTATGAGTGTAGGGTTTTAAGATTTTTATGTTCAAATATACTATTTATTTTACTGAAACAACTGTTATGTATTTAAACCAAATCGTTAATTTCAGAAACATTTAAATTAAAAAAAAAACTGTAGAAAAATATTTCGCGTACATTTTCTTGTCATTAAAATACATTTGTGTGTACTCAATGAATGTATTAAACCAGTCACAAAAGTTTAAGTATTGTTTGTTGATGAAGACTATAAAAATCATATAACTCAAGATGATAAATAATTATAACGAATTCTTATTCGAAAAGTTTTTTAATTTATTTTTCTTATTTTCTTATGAACATGGCATCTAAAAATTGTCTTGATGAGTTATCACACTAGACTACAAGAAAACAAGGACAATAATAGTATATTTTAAATTGTATACTTTATTATAAACAGTATCTTCCATCCATTTCTCTAAAGTTACTCTTTACGTACTTGTTGAAACGCCAAACTCATAAAAAATGAGTAGAATAACAAAAATCTATACTAATGCCATCTATATTCCCCAAAACAAAAAACAAAATTATTTTTATAGTTTTCAAACATTTTCATATGTTTGGATGTTTAAAAATAAATGTAATAATTATACCGATTTCTTTAGTACTGAATATTTTTATAAAATCATATTTTCCATTTTCATGAAGTTTACTTAAAATTATGCATTTTAATTACTATCAAAAGGACATTTGAAGTTATTTAAGAAATATTTTCGTACAATAACTATAGCGTCAGTATATAAGTAAAGCATTTTCAGATTTTTATTCACTATAATATTCCAGATAACACAAGCCGACTATTTTAAAATTTTCATTTTTTTATACATGTTCACAGGGTTACAGAAAATCTACTCTACTAACCCAACCCGAATCGATTCTGGATATTATTTTACTGAGAAAGAAAAAAACAAAAACGAAAATAGCAGTATAGTTCAACCAACTTGCGTGCTTTGGTATACTTAAGAAAACATCACGAAAATGTTAACACAGTCGTTTGCGTTATCAGAGAAAAAAGAAATGAAGTGAATCGATAGCGAAAACGAAGGGAAAAAATTAATTCAAGAGCGTGAATGTCATAGAGAAACCACAAATGAAAAGAGAAAAAAATATATAGTTCTAATTAAAAGATGAAGAATTAACACTTGGTTATAATTCGAAGTCGAACGATTGAAAGAGATGGAATAAAAAGAAGTTGTAATTAGTTTGATTTTAATTTGTTGGGAGACTGGATACTTTTTAGAAGCGTTTTTTAAGACCGTGTATATGTATAAAGGTGTGATGTTTTGTTTTGGAAGCGGCTGGAATTTCTATTTATTTTGAGAATTAAAATAGATGTTTTTCTTTGGAAAGAAAAAAAAAGGTATTTTCCTTTTCAAAACACGGATAATTTAATTAATTAATTTATCTGCTTAACTGTAACTTTTTACGTGGTATTTTGCTCCTTTCGAGGCGTTTCATGAAGTAGAAGTACTCAAAATAAAAGACTTATTAATTCCATAACCCTTGTCGAACTTTTCTTTTTATGAATATAATTGTTAAAATAATTTGCTTTCTCTAATGAAAGAATAATCGTATTAGAATTTACCGTTTAAAACTATACCGAGGCAGGAATTAATTTTTAACTAAAATCTGTACTTTAAATATATATAAATTATATTATAAACTTACGAACTATCCTTAAAGCATAATTTTTGTACGTTTCAAAAGTTTTGAAAACAAATGAATCGTATCGATAAGGGATAATAATTTATGTGAAGTGATTTAAATCAAAAATAAATCACAAAAAATAATTTGGGAAAGAAAGTGTAGCATTAAAATGTAATTTGGAAGTTAAGTTTCAGTAAATTTTGAAAAAGTTGAAATAAGTTCAATCTATCCAATTGTTTTCTTAGCTTTCCTTATAAGCAATAAAAATACAAGAAAATAAACATTGTAAAGTAAAAGTTTGTATTAAAATTTTAAAGAAAAATTCTGGCTACCTAAAAATATCCTTCAAAAACTTTATAAAAATGTTTACTTATTGTAGCTTTATATTTTAACATCACTAGATAGCGCATTAACTGTTACATTAATGAACATGAAACTATATATTTGCGTAACATTATTTGTATAAAAGTATGTGTATAACTCGATTTAATGTACCATGTTGTAATAATGTTTGATTTAAAATTTATTGTTTTATTATTAACTCTTTAGAAATATTTAAAATCATACATGCACGTTCAATTCTTATAAAATAATTCGAATAAGCTACATTTTAAAATTTAAAAACATATTCCAAAATATGTTGTAATAAAAAAAGTATTATATTACATTGCTGAAATTACAAGGCACACCATTCATTTCACAATAAACCTAAAAAAAATACCGTATTTATTTTGTTTTCATTTTTCTCACTTTATATACTTGACTTGTTTAACCAAAAGTTAAGTAAATGAGTATTTTTTTTCACATTTAACTAAAAATGACTTGCCGATTTAAAACATTTATTTACGTAAGAAAAGTTATCAAATACATTCAAAAGATTATTTGTTTTGATTCAGTTTTATCCTGTTCATTAAACTAAAAGAAACATCAATTAACAATAAATAAATGAAATAAGTTAGTTAAAAATAGTTAACAGTTAAAAAAATAGTTAATTCGATTTAAAATAGTTTTAATTTACTTTGGATACATTATGTATTTAGCCTTACATTTATTTTCTACCAGAAAACGCCTTTCTTTTATTCTACTTAAAATTTTGTTTGCAAATAAGAAAAAAAAAATTACTTCGAAAAATAAGAGTTAAACATATATATACTTTTAGTTTTACATTCCAAACATTTAAACAGCAATAAAAAGCAAACGATTTTATCCAAGCGTATACGCTTAAAGAATACTTAAAACGTTGCTTTTGCTACTAATACATTTCCTTCTTTCTCTGAAATAGTGAGCCTTAAGAACTTTAAAATCCAAGTTTTACATTTTGAAAACTTCCGAAGAAAATCATCCAAAGAAAATAATCTCGAGTGGAGCAGGGAGCTTGAACAGGAAATGCTTCGAAAGTAAAATAAGGAGAAAAAAAGAGCAAAATGAGCTTCGTTCTAAACCTGAACAGACCTTCATAAAATAAGACTCGCTCATTACTATTTCAAACACAATAAGTCTTAAGAATAGTTCGTACTACTTTTTCGGGACTCAAAA
The DNA here is from genome assembly GCA_019973955.1 of Trichonephila inaurata madagascariensis. Lineage (NCBI taxonomy): Eukaryota > Metazoa > Arthropoda > Arachnida > Araneae > Nephilidae > Trichonephila > Trichonephila inaurata. Next base: position 166,744 of record BMAV01023827.1, read on the forward strand.
TTGGTTAAAATAAGAATTCAGTAAAAGAAAAAGAAGGTTCTTTCGGGATTTTCATCCAAATGCATCATTAAATATAAAAATTTCCGAAGATTTAGTTCGGTTCAGTTTGTAAAAGAAGATAGAAGATTACGTGGTTATCAGAAAGAAACTGGAATAGTCAATTTAAAATGGATTTTCTATTAATGTACCTCTAGTAGCTCTATCCGTGTGCATGAAAATTTAAATAGAAGTAATTTAGTTTGTTAAAAGAACAAAGCGCAGCTGAAATCACAAATGAGCACTCGTAAGTAGCACTTTTAATTCCAACGTGCAACTAAATAAATACGTCGGAAGTAAAAATTTAACTATGTAAAATAGAGCGTACTTTTATTTAAAAGAACATGCTAAAAAGTTAATTATGAAATGTCTCATAATTTACTTAGTCACAGAGCCACTATTTCCCATTACATTTCGAATGAAATATTATGATTTTTACGCCAAATGATTTTTCCAACTTTTTAAAATCATTATATGCATCAAACCTATTAATTTTATGAATACATAGTTAAAGGGATTCAAATGAACAAACTGAATTTAATAAAACAAGTTCCTATAAATTATTAAATGCAAGCAGAAACAATAATATCTTCAATATTATTTGATAAAGAACAATCTGAAATAAATTTTCCCATTATTTAGCATTTTGAATAAATACAGCATGGTACTGGCTATAATATGAGCGAAAAAATGCATTGATGTAATAAGTGTATGTTATGATATATCCATTGATTGGAGTAATTTTTAAATGTTTATATTTTACCTTAATAATTATTAATATTTTTCATCTTTGTCTTACGCTTTCCAATAAATATAGATTGATCAATTTGATAAATAAAATTAAAAAAAAAAAAACTTTGGGAAAAATACATTTTTTAAAATTTTTTAAAAACATTACACAAAAATGTCGACATTAAAGTAAAATTATTTTTTAAGGATTGCCTACAATAATTATAAACCATGCATATATTATCAAAAATATTACCGATACTAAAAGAAAAAGAAAAAGAAAATTTAATTTTTAAGAGATATTGACACTAAAATGTTTCATATGTCGTCTGTCATCTTTTTTATTAAGGAAAACAAAGATATTTGTATCCCTCTTTGAAACAATAAAGTTTTAAATTAAATAGAGTTATTCAGGATTTTTTTACTCTTTAATACTTTATTTGTTTCATATCTAAACGTTTTTTGTCAGGAAAATTCCATTCTCATAAAAGCATTTTAATTTGGCGTTCAATTTAGTAAAAGTATCATCAGAAAGACTTTAGATTAATGAGGAATTAAAACCTCTTAGATTTCACTTATTTATTGCTTATTATATGAAAAAGTTTCAAGGTATGCAATTTTTATCTAATACTAATTTAAAAACTAGCTTGTGTTTTTTTAATAGTACACTGGGAACTCAGAAGTAAAAGATTTTTTAAGTTCAGTATGCAGCAAAAAACTTTAAATATTGAGTTTTATTTATGGCTGCTATAAAAAGGGAATGCCGGAGGAAAAGTCATTCTGGTTAAAAAAAAACTTTCAAAATAAAAAATAAAAACATTTGACTTCATTCTAATAGCCTTAAGTTATGAAAATCACATTTACAGTCATTTGAAAAGAAGTAAACTATTTCACTTGCTTTTCCTCATAATATAAGCAAATATTTTGATTTTATTTATATTTTGCAATAAATGTATACTTTTTTACAAATATAATGTATTCAATAACCTTGTATCTGATCTTTAAAAAATGGGATAGTTTAGTGCAGAGGCAGGTAGACTTTTCAAGGGTACGGGCTACTTCTAATTTTTTCAAGGTTCTGTGGTCTACTCAGTGCCGTAGATGTGATGAGGTAAGAAAAAGGTCTACAGTATTTATTATATTTTAATAATTAATACGATAAATGTACTTACCTACATAACTAAAATTTTAAAAACTCACATTTTTAAAATCACGTTTAAAGCAAAACGTAAGATGCAAATATAATGGTAATAGCCCCAAATGTAATAATATCAAATGATGCATTTATTATCAAACAATTCAAAATATATTAAAAAAATACAACAGTTTTATCTAAAGTTTATTCTCGTAGTTATAGTCTGTGGAAGACTTAGTCTGCATACTGTCAGAGAATCATGAATATTTCGGAATAGAATTGCTAACTGCTAATCTTCAGGTGATCACCCCAAAATGTTATGGTGCTTCACCGGTTGATCGCGATCGACTAAATGCCCACTCCTGGGTTAATGTGTTTGGAATGTTTACTAAAAGAGTTTTTCAGAGAACAGTTTCAAATTACGGAAAGAAGAAATTAATGAGGCAATTTAATATTTTCAAGGCACAACAAATCTTTTTAGATTATTATAAGAATCAACTTTGCTTGTGGAATTATCAAAATGACTCACCTAGATTTTTATTTTCACGCTTTCAACTGTAATGCAGAACGAAATCTACTTCCGAAATTAAGGATAATGAAACGCTGTAGATAAATTTGCTTGTGAAGAATCGACCTCGTCGGAAGTGATGTATGTAGAACAGGAAAGCAAGATTACCCGTGAAATTGGATACGGGAAATTGGCTTTAGTTCTATGTTAAGCCTGGAATTAAAAAAAAATAGAGACACAAATTAAATAGGTTAAATTCCTTTTCTGAAAAAATACTAAAATATGCAAATTAAGATTTCATAACACCTGTAACAAGTATAATGATAGAAATTTCCCTTATAAATGGTTGTTTGGAATTATAAAAACAAGATTTTTTTAATAAATAAATTAAAACCTAAAAATGATAAGACTTTTATGATTAATAATGTTATTAAAATCGGGTACTAGTACAATGTACTGCACGAAAAATTGAAAATTGAGTAGAATACTTAAGAAATCAGTACTTAATATTTATTTGCATACTTTTTTTCATCAAAATTTGGTAGATGTCTACTTTGTCGCACTTAAGTTTTATCAATGGTATTTTTGTTGTTAACCATTTCTGTTTGTATTTCTTTCTAATTATTATTAATACGTGTTTTGTGTTCAAAATAATTATTTTCTGTTATGTCACATATCAGCGCCATCAAGTAAGTATGTGTTTTCTGCGAATTGCAATATCTTTTCATTTTGGTGAAATTAGTGGAATTATATCAATGTCTGTGTTCTTTGCTTGCTAGTAAATATACGCCGCATCAAGCTGATGGCACTTGCTTAACGATTTCTTCGTAAGAAAAATTTTATTTCTGAACAAGTATTTTCTCAATCTTGTATCAATTAATAAAATAGATACAGCCCTAATATCTTGTGGCTGGTGGTGCACTAATTGGTTTCTAAGTTCGAGTTCTGGTTTAAACAAATATTATCCATGAGAAAATGGGTGTTACAATAGAATGAATCAAAATGAATACCAGAGCTCCGATGAAGAATAATATGAAAGACTGAAGTATTAAAAGTGAGTATCAACCTCCCCACCTTAATGATGTCCGGTGTTACCAGGATTCTCTTTAAAAATTCTCTTCTAATTCTATTACGGGATGTTATTTTAAGACAAACAGTCTAGTATTTCTTTCATGATATAAAATTATTTAATTATTTCACACAACACACATTAAAATAAATATAAAAGAACAATAATGCAAATTTATTTTCATTATTCCCAAGGTTTACAGTTGTAAAATATGACGATTAAATATATCAAAATGGATGATATTGGACTTACATTTATTACTGCATTCAACACTAGTTATTCGGTGTTGTTGAAAATCTTATTTATCTGTTTATTTAGCTCGCAACAAAAATACTGGCGTAATTCTTTCGATATTAATTTACAATTTCAAATAGTATAAATATATTATTTCCTTGCTTTTCTACGGACGATAATAATTTAAAAGGTCTTTTAAACAGAATACGCCAGCCATTCTTTAGATGTTTCTGTTTTCAAAAGAATAAAATAAATTATATATTTGAAAATTTCATATGAGAAAGCATTTTTACTGCACAATATTCTCTCAGGAAGTGTTCTAATATATAAATTTCCTTATCTCTTTACCAGAAATGTTCAAGTATATTTCGAAATACAAAAGACAAAACAAACACCTTGATGATAAAATATTTAATTTATGATATTAAAGTTAATTGTTCTGGAGAATAGATGTAATTAAAAGAATAAATATACATTTCTACTACTGTCCATTACCACTAATACCATCGCAGCAATATTAGGAGTCGAAATACTTTACACTAAATCACTGCAGTTAAAGTTCCTGCTTTATAATGGAAGTTGTGATGATTTTACACTTCCTATTAAAAGCAGAAATTTTTGTTTAATTGGAAAATATTTTAAAGGAGTCATTATATTTTGTCTGAATAGAATTGTTTTTAATTAAAGCAATTGCAAATAAGTTCTTTTTTTCAATATTTATACTATTCAGAAGCTACTCTTATACTTATTAGAACAATAAAAATAAGAGAAAACCAGCAAAAATACATAGAATCAAACTTTAACACATTATGAAAAAAATTAAGAATTAACATTAATGGCGAAATTTTCTACTTTGAGGCACTGCATTAAAATAGGTTTCGACGTACTTATAATGATATACTTTGCTACACTGCTTCAGTTAGAAGAACATATTTCACTAGAAAAACTGGCGGGATTAAGATTAAGAAGCAGTGCCCGAGTACCTTATTTAAGTTTCAACAGCGACAAGCTGATGAATAAAGAAACCAGACAGTTCTTAAAATAATTGATGTTATTTTAGGCAGAAAGAAAAAAAATCGGTTAATTCGGAAAACAGCCTTGTAATTATGCCTTATTTGGATGAGGTTTATAAAGGAAGTTGCTGGTAAAGAATATGTATATTGACTTCGGTCTCAGTCACTTACTTTATGTAATTAATGATTAAGTATTGCGTAAAGCAATCAACATACCATAAAAAAAACAAATAGTAATCCAATTCTAAACTTTTGAGTTTTTGTCCATGGTATAATACCAATGATACATTTCTACTTTGAGTTCACTTAATTTTTTAATACACCTGTTTCGCATCTGCTTACATGAATGTAAGAGCACGAGGGCTTCGGAACACATTGTTCCAAGCGAGATAAGTACCAGAGGTATGAATATAACATTTCTCAACTAGACAGCAATATATCTGAAATGGATTTTCAAATTCAAAAGGATTTTAAAACTTATTTAGTATATTTCTGAACTTCTAAATTAGGACAGAGTAACAAAACAATTAACACCTATACGAAAATAAGGTACCATATAATATTCTTTTCCGAGCATAAAATAAACCAAATTTCATGTTTATAAACGATAAAGCACGCTCACACAAGGCTCAGTTGGTGGACAAATACCTCAATTAGAGAATATTTAGTGAATGAAGGGGCTTGCGATGTCCCCTGACCTTGATCCCATCGAACATGTACGGGATGTCCTTGGACGCTCAATTGCAGCTCAAAGATCAGCTCCAACGACCATCGATGAGCTAAAGAGTGTTTTGGTGTAAGAATGGTTGCTGTTGCCATAAGGACCCTGGTAAACCGTATGAAACACCGATGTGAGAGTTGTGTAGCTGTTAAAGGCGATCATACACCTTATTAGATATGTTTATCTCTGATTTAATGGGTGTCAGCCAGCTGCTGTGCTAAGCAAGTGACCAGTTTCCTAATTTAGGGTGGACGTTGTGTTCAATTCTGTTTTCCCATATATTGCTCTTATACAGGACGATATTTTGGGGATATTTGAATTTATTTGCTTTGTTAGTTTTCATTTTATTACAGAAAAAGGGAAAAAAAAACATTTGTCGATTTAATTTTTTTTTTCACCAGTACACATACATGCGTATATATCTTTGTATCCCAAAGTAATCGGTAAACGGTTAAAGAGTACTCATTGCTAAGCACAAACTTAAAATTTAAAGTATTTATGCATTCCTTTTAAAACAACATCTTCTTTACAATCTCTATGGATTTTTATTTCACCGACTACACATGAACATTTAATTTAAACTTTTTAAGATCACTGTAAAAATTCACTTTTAATCTCCTCCTGTATAAAATCATGACTAGAATTTAAAATGGGTAGACTTAAACACACCCTCTCAAAATTAAATGAAATTCCCTCTATATAAGTATTGAGCAGTGCAGTTCGTATTCATGTACACTTTATGCACCCAGTAAATAAACACAGTGTGGACCTGCATAAATTCTTATAATTCCCTTTTTAAATTTATAGATAAAATATAAATATTAAAGGCAAAATAATCTTTATAAAACTCGTCGAAAAAATAGTTTTGCTTATAAATACAAAAATAGCAAAATAAGAGTGTTCAGAAGCGTATAGCTTTTGAATGGTATAATGCTGCATCAATATCAAAGAAAAAATTATCAGCAATGTGAGAAAGGATGAAAAAACAATCTTAACTCATAACAATAAAAACGTACATGTAAAACAAAACATTTTTGCACTTACTTATCATAATTTAATAAGTATTGAATTTGCAATCTTCCTGTCAACTTCGATTTTTCAATTTAAATGATACTTTAGAAAAACTGAAGAATAATTTTAAAAAACGCCATTGACTTAAAAAAAAGACAAGTTTTAGAAACTATTCTGAAAGTACGAAAGAAGTATTAAAACTCACGTAGAGAAATGATATGGAATCTCAATGTTGTAAGAAATAATCTCTCTTACTCTAAGAAATTCTTTTGACATAAGAAGGTAAAATCATATACAGTGTATTTCTCTGTTTCTTTTACGATTTATGGTATCAAACAAAGCATATCCTACAAAGAAGGAAAGTTTGTCAGACTCGAAGAACAGGATTTTGAATATATGAATACAAATTGCTTGTTTCCTCCGTGGTATATGTTTTCAATTTTAGCAGCTCGTACAAACAACAATACTATTAAAAAAATGCATAATTTCTTTTCAATGTCTGTATAATTTTAGGGGAGGGGGGATTTGCATATGAACTGTATTAAATATTTATTAAATTTGTTAAAATTAATGAAAAATTGTTAAATTTTTGAGTAAAGAAATATTTTTTGCTGTGTTTTTTTTTAGTATGATATCAAAAAATCATTCAAGCATGAATGAAAAACCTGTTATATTCAAACTTATCAAGAGTGATACACAAAGTACAATAGTACAGCTTGAGTAAAATAGTACAGCTCAGAATCATTGTGAAATAAAAAGAAAGTATCTGATTCAGAATACATATTGTACATATTGTAGATAGTGTATATATTGTAATTACACATATAGATTGTGTACATATTGTAATTACACACATATTGTACATATTGTCATTACATACGTATTCATTGTACATATTGTTATTACATACGTATTCATTGCACATATTGTTATGAAATACGTATTCATTGCACATATTACTCTGTGACATACGTAGTCTCAATGTACATATATTATAATTACACACAGTTATACACATTGTAGTTAAAAATTTGTATTCTTATTACGTAAGATACAATATGCATAACTTTTATTTTGATATTTATCTTTAAAACACTTAAATAACTGAAAATGGGCTAAATTCATCTGACGTCATTGTCACATGATAACTGCAATCACGTGTTCCCAACCAATCAGTTCATAAATTCATGAGACGCCTCAGTTACAATATAAAGAAAGTCATGTGTTTCCCTCTAATCAGTTCATACGTTTCGCTGTTGCCAACTTCTGCTTTTTGCAGAAACTTTTCCTTAAAAAGGACATTTTTTAACTATAACAATGTACATAAAAAAGCAAAATATATTTAATTTAATAGTACATGTATAAAATAAAAAAAAATTTAAATTTTAAAATCTTTATGATGATTTTTTTGTTATAATACTTGATGACTTTTAACAAAACTTGAAATTTTATCTAAATTTTACAAACAGAACAATAAGTACAAGTTGGTAAATTGTCAGTTTTAAATTCAATGGAGTATGTGATTGTCTTTATCATGTAAACGCATGTAGTATATATGCTTTTCGTAAAAGGAACAAATTTATTTTAATAGAACATTATAAATATCTATTTAAAAAAATACATCAACTCAGAGGATGATGTTGTTTTTTTTTAAATGGATATTTAAAAAACTCAGAGGATGAATGATACTACATAGAATCTAACAATGTAGATCATGTTAAATTACAAAAACTTTTTTATGGAGAAAATAAATTCTGATGAGAAGAAAAATGCATTAGTTTGGCCAATAAATGTCGAAACTATTTCAATTACAGTTTCGTTTACTCTAAAGAAAATTTTTTAAAACTTCAAAGGGCATTAACAGTCTAATTCAAACTTCTGTTTAGTGAATTTTAGATTCAATGACAGACTCAATTCTTGAATCAGCTAAAGAGTAGTTTTTATTATTAAAGCGGGTTGTTTGCTCCTGAATGGAAAGGTCTTTTTCCTGACAGAATAAATATCAGAAGCGTGAGAGAGCTATTGAGGCTTAGTACATGTAATCTTAGGTGATTAGAATTTTAAAGTATTACTATTAGATCTATACAGCAGCGTTTCTCAAACTGTGAGGCACGCCCCTCTAGGGGGGCGTGATAACCCTACAAGGGGGCGAATATATCAAAAAGTCGAAAACAAACAGTATTTAAAAAATTATTAATTTACTGAAAGGAAGCAAAAATAATAATAATAATACATTCTGACATAATAAAAAATAAAATACATATTTCCACTGATATTATACACTTATAAATGTATCACTACTAGACCATGTATTTCACAATTAATTTAACAGTACTAAGTCAAGAACAAGTTTAATAATTACCAGTAACTCTATGGGCACGTCATGAAATTATATACAAATTTGATATTTATCTTGATAATTTGTACGCTTTATAATTAAAGTTGTATTGTAGATTTACATCAAAGTATATTATTATGGAATTCAATACATTACTGTTTTATGTAAGGGGGCGCGATGAAAATTACGATTTAAAATTGGGTCATGAGTATAGAAAGTTTGAGAATCACTGTTATACAGCGATATTAAGGCCTTGAATTCTTGAAAGTAACGTTTATCTTAGTGAAATCTTACTTTTCTCCTCAATCATAGACTGGTGTATTGGTTTGAATTTCAACAAAATGCTATTGAAAGAGCAAAATGAAACGGATGTTTATTAGTTAGTACATTTTCTCTACAATTTCTAAAAAAAAGATTTCTAAATATTTCTTAAATATCTGAAAAATTTAAATAGATAATTAAGATAAACATAGAATATTTTAGGAAATCAAAAGAAAAAAAAACATTTGCAGTGAAACCTTCATTATTTTTTGCTTTCTGAGACGCACCGTATAGGTTTGAGGAATAAAGTACAATTTTCATATAGAATTAATAATATGTTCATAAATTCAAAATAACTATTCAATGGTAGCCTTAGGGCCCTTTTACACGATTCAAAGGCTGCACATAATAGAAAGAGCAGACGGTCGGGAGCTGGTTTTGAATAAAAGCAGACTTTATCCTTTCATATGTGGTCAACTGGCAAAGCCTGATGTTCCATTCCCTCAAACTCTAAAAATCCGTATTCTCTTCTCCACTAGTTACCTCAACTAAAAGGGATATTGTGGAAGCAACACTCTTCACACATGGCTACATGATGTGTGCTGAAAATGAAAAAGGAAGAAAAAAACTTTTGCTTTGTCGGACTCAGTTATTGTACCGATGAGTCCTTTTACCCTATGGCACGCCCTTTCAATCAGCCTTTGTGTCCACGTGTGAAAGGGATCCTCTCCCCTTTTCACACTAGAGGATTGGTGACAAAAACGAAGTTAACAGGCACAAACAAGTTGCCTCATATGAAATCAGTCTCAATCAAATTATAAAATTGTATTTTAGAAACGGAAGAGAAAATTTGAAGAAATAAAAAAAAAAAAAATAAAGGATTTTATATGATCAAATCTAGTTTCTAAGCTGTATATTGTCCGATTAACAATGAACTACTAAATTTTTGCTTACGATCAAATAATACATTGGATTGGAACTCGATAGCTTATTTAGTAGAACACAATGGGCTCTTATCTAACGTTTCACATGATAGGGTTTCATCCTTTGTCTTTATGTTTATGGGAGTAAAAAGTGAAGGTCAGATCAGGTGATGGTATATTTCACCTCCATTATTTGAGTGTTTCAAAATCAAGAAGTATATTATTTGCATTTAACAGGCCGTTGAATTGGAAACGTTTTATCAATAAACAAAAGGACACAGAATTGTGATACTTCTCTTTTAGATCTCTCTAGATCTTTCTCTCATCAAGTTTATATTTAACATGCAATAATCGCTTTATTTTTCTCACAATCGGGTATAGAATAATATCCAGTCTAGAGTAGAGCTTTCACTCATTATATTGGCCAGTGAATCGAGAATTCAGAGCTCCATTTTCCTGAAAACCACTGCATGGAATAATAATGGCTACTGAATATTAAGCACACAATCGTGCCTTAGGGTTCTGATGTGTCTGGCGTAGAAATGTCACTGGAGTGAATGATTGATTTGAATTAACTGAGCATTCTACTCAATACAAGGTCCATGTCAGAAGACAGAAGTACCAAATTCAACACCTTCGTCATAAATTGGTCATCAGTCAAAATTTGCGCTAGCCACCACCATGTAAGTATTGTATGGAACTAGTTTGATGCAAGCCGAGCGAAAAAAAAAAAAACGATATTTTTATAGAACAGTAACGCAGTGCTTCTCAAACTTTCAATACTGGCGCCCCCCTTTTCAATCACAATTTTTATCGCGCCCCCCTTATACATTAATAAATTACTGAATGCAAT
>BMAV01023827.1:177674-215787 GCA_019973955.1 Trichonephila inaurata madagascariensis
TAATGCACTTTGACGCTAAAGCTACAATACACGATCTTAATTATAAATCGTACAAATTAATAACATAAGTATTAAATTTTGTATACGTTACTTTTAAACAAAAAATTAAGTAATAGGATAATTATGATGTTATTTTTCCTTTCTCTAATTTTTAAATTGGAACATATTGCAAAATGTGGTGGCTGCTTAGAAGACAAAATATAGATATCAGCTAAATATAGATAAATTAAAAGTAAAAAAAAAACTTTTTAAAAACAAGCTTTTATTTAAATGCTCTAAAAAGAATAAAATAAACTTTTCTTTTAAAAATATTTTTGCTATAAACTTATAAAATCGTTACATAATTTATTATATAAAAACTGGTCGCGAGATTTAAGTACTCAAGTTCAAAGCCTTTTCTTTTTATATTTATAGTTCACCTGACAAATTAAACCAATTACTTCTTTTCAGCCTTAAGGAAATGAGGCTTGCGTTTATCGAGCTAATATAGTAGTAATAATTAAACGCATATGATTAATCTGTTCTTTAACTTTTTGTTTAATATTTTTAAAATGTATTTTATATTAATAGTCTTATTTCTATTATGAAAGCATCTATTACATCTCAAAGTGGGATAAGTTGATTTAAATAACTAAATGAAAGCCGTTGTAGTTCTTTGAAAGACGGGAATCTAGTAGGAATTATACATCAATGAGTGTTACGTACTCAAAAAAACTTGATCATTTTATGGAATTTACTATTCTTGAAAAATCATTTTTAACCTTTTTTAAAACACATTTCATTTTTCTAGATAATATTTAAATTGTAAAAACAACAAATATTTTTTTTAAAAAAAAAACAACTTAAAACTACATATCGGTTTTATTTGGGTTAAATAAGAGCTCAATGAGAAAATTTCGGAAATAATGAAAATTGCCTGAAATCATTTTTGAAGATTAACCCCTTAACTGGTTTGTCCGTATACCGTACGGGCTACAGAAAGCTAACCATAACCAGTTTGCCCGTACGCTGTACGGACACTGAATTTTCTTCTTTCTATCTTGGAATTTGCACATATTTTTAATTACTATTATGGTGAGATTATTAGTACTAGTATTTTTTTAAGCGATGCACAGCAGCAGTTCCTACATGATACTGAAGTACTTCTTATCCAGGATTCTTTTTGTGTAGAAGGCGTGAAGTTTTCATTCAAAGCAGAAATTTAGATTCTTGAAAATGTTCTATAATGAACGGGGACTGACAATTCAATGTGCAATTTGTTGCTTGAGAATAAATGAAAATGGAAAGATAATCCAAAAAAGCTGATATTACATATACTTGTCCCCATTTCATTGTAAGACAGTATTACACCATGCTTTAAATTGTACGTACATATGCACACACTCACAAAATCCTCAACCGTTTGAAAAAAAAGCACGAACCTAAAATTTTTTTGTGTGAGAGAAACTCTTTTAAGATATATGAAACATTCATCTCAAAGCATGCAGAATGCACTTATAAAAAGCAAACATTTAATGGTTCTTGTGTTCCATAATTATAAAATAAAAAATTGTGTGAAAACAATAAAATTACAAACTTAAATAAAATTCTTCCATTTTTGCATTCTGTTAAGTGTTATGATTAGTTATATTCAATAAAAAATATGCTCTTTTTTGGAACATTTTGGGCAAAAGAATGGACCTCTTAAGCGGTTAAGAAATGAAAAAAAAAGGATTGTCTTTCTTTTTTACTTGTTTAAAAAAAAAAGTTCTACATTTGCTTGTTTTTTTCCATTGATTAACATTCATAAAATTAAGATCAATATTTTATACAAAGATCATGAGGAATCAATTTTTTTTTATTTCATTATTTAAATTAGTGTAATTCTAGATAACGAATAAATGAAATAAAGCTTCCCATGCCCAATATAGCCAACAATGCATACTAATGTAACAATTCATATTAAGCTAATTAAGAAAATTCTACTTAAAACAAAGATATAAATAAATTCAAAATATAATTTTATACTTTAGCCTAGTAATCAATTTTTTAAAAAAAGTTACGAAATAAATTCAAGTAGAAGAGTAGGCAAAATATTAGGTATAAAGTACCTATGGTGTCACATATGAGTAATAAATAAGACAAAATGTGTTTTTAAAGCAATAGAGTAGCAGATAATAAACTGATTTAAAAAAAACCCATGGTGGTTAAATTTTAAAGAAAAATAAATTCAAATTTTAATGTATACATATCATTTCTCATTCACCTGGATCAAGCATATATTACAACTACCATCCAAAAGATTCAAAGAAAATTCAAATATGGTAAACACGAATTCTTAAAAATGCGTAATTGAAACAAATTCACTTTATTCAAAAGCTCAAAAAAGAAACATATTATCTCAACATCAATATTAGAAATACAAATATACCTTAAGTATAAGTTCACACCTTTTATATGCTTTATGTTGTTGACGTAAAATCGAATTTGGAGACAGGAGATTTTCCCATGGCATTTATGCCTTAAAATTGTATTTTCAGTTTGCATTAGATGCATGCTTTAAAAGAACGCTGAATATTTTTAGTGTATTTTATGTACTATATTTGTATATATATATATATATAACTATGCCCGTTTTATTTATTTATTTTACCCACGTTGTTGATTTTTATGAAGGGTCATGTGGAATTGGGAGAGATACACTCGATTGTAAACGATATGTTTTGCGTATTTATACAAAATTGTTGGTATTTGCCTATTGTTTCTCCATAAATATAAATATCCTTTCTAAATAATTTACTAATCGATTTTACAATACGTTTAATTAAAACAAAACTAAAAAAAGGTGCATTTATAAAAATTAAGTTTTCATAAACTTAAATGTAAAATTTGTGTGTACGTGTAATGTGCCTGTTTAAATTTATTTTATTCGGTCAGAAAATGCTTTCAATCAAATTAGTATTTTTTTCATTTTCGGTAAAAAAATAATTGAATGTTTTTCTCCTCGCATATTATATTGTAATATCACATATAGAAAAAAAATTACTTACACTTAATGTGTGATTAAAGAAAGTTATTTCATGTGACGGAGTTTTATTTCTATTAATTTCAAGCTCATTGCGTTTTTCACTTATACTGCTTCTGAATCTAATGATTTAGAATGTAACACATTCTACGGTCTCGGCTAGAAAAAAAAATTACCACCAAAAGTTGCTATAATCATACTTGTTCTCTTTTCTATGCTTTTCTTTCATGAAAGAAAACCCAGAATTGAAGAAAAACTGAATGAAACAGTAAGGTAAAAAGAATGGTGCAAAGAAGAAACATGGGTGTTTTAACCTCGTTCCACATTTCCTGCCTCTCGCCGAGTACGAGTCAAAAAAATGCCAGAGAAATTTCTTCTATAGTATAATAGATAAAACGTTGCATCACACACATTCTTCTGAGTAGTATGAAACAAAATCAAAAATCAGTTACTGATACGGCGCATGTAAGAAAATTGCTTGGTGTCACTCCGTGTCCCATTACATCAGTTCAATAATGAAAATTATTAATTGCTTATATAAAATGTGACCCACTTAATTTTTTACAGCGGCGATGACAGAATAGTTGAAATTAACGTCATTTTAAATTCATGCGATTAAAATTTATGTAAATGATTGATTAATTGCTTATTTATATTGCACTTCAATGCTGCATGGACAGCTGTTTAAGATTAACCATTTATTCTTGAACATCGGCTAAAAGACTAGAACGACATCGGAATTCGCACCACATGCTCCAAACTTTCAAATCATGCCCATGAGAGGAATTTGGTCGTTGACAGGTCCTTTAAAAGGTGAATCATACTCCTGACTACCACACAACATGGAAACTTCATAAAAATGAGTTTCGTAAGAACCAGTCAAGAAATTAATGCAAATTTTTACTCAAACATAGTTGACTTTAAAATTTTCTAGCCTGATTCCTAGGCTATCGTGACCCACACACAATGGCAATGCAATGTTGATTTGTTACATAATACATAAAATAAATTAGGAAAACAAATGTAATATTATTTATTTAAATTGGCTCTAACTAGTTTTCTTTCTCCATATTTGGGGCAATATCTCTAAAGATGTAAAATACATCTATGAATAAAGTAATATGCATATCATCGTATTATATTTTTTATTTGATATGCATGACAAATCAACATATATAAATCAAATATTTTTTCGTTTACTAAACACAATAAAATTAAATTTTAATTTCAGATGTTTGTAATAGTTTTTCTGATTTGTCTTTTATTGTTACCCAATTGACTGTCTTTCAAACAAAGAGAGAGAAAAAAAACAAAAAACTATCACGTACGTCACATGATTTTGAGTACAAGGCTGAAACAATAAACTGAATATATTAGATTAATTATGTAAATAACTTCAATCATTATGATAAATTTACGCATAGTGCGATTAAATATTAATATTTAACATTTTCACTAAACCTTAAATGCCAATACACTAGTCTTGTTTCAGCATATGATAAAATAACAAGCATTTGATGTCAAAGCCTATATATCGTCTTAAGAATCTATAATCCTCTTCGTAATATCTCTGCATTATTGAAATGCGTCTTACACTGGGAGCTAGAATTTTGAGGATTTATAGTATCTCGCTGTCTCTGCAATTTAATAAAATTTCTAATAAAGGGATATAATTCTACAGAAGGATGTCGTACGAAAACCTATTTGCCATCCGGTAATCTCCAAATGTCTCGGGAAACAGATATATGGACTCTTACTGTAGGGAAATGAATCATTAAGATTACTCTCTCTATATAGGAAACCAAGTGTGTTTCAGATTATGAAGATCCTGTCCGTGGAACTTCATTAATGGTCGACGACGAAACAAAAGTCATTCTATTAACGACTTCATGCAGGAAAATCCGCTTTTCTGTAGCTATCCGGGAGACAAGAAGAAATACAACGAATCACTAAAGTAGAGGATCAATCACTGATGGTACATGTAACCAAGACGCATTTTTTTAAAATTCATCTTGTATGCAAAACATACATTTAATGGTTACTCAGAGTTCTAAAAAGCTGTATTAACCCTTTACAATATTTTGTTTTGAAAAGTAACAAGTAATATTCAAAAACAAAAAAAAGGCCAATTCCTACTCAGAAAAATTTACTACATCCATATGTTGCAGATAATTCTAACCGTCAAAAAAAAAAACACAAAATAAATTTAAAAATAAAATTTAATTAATAAATCATATTTTAAAAATACTGTATTGACATTAAGTGCCCCCCCCCTTACAAGTTTAAAAAAAATGTATTTTAACTTCAGTGGATGATTAAAAAGCATTTTATTAACGATTGGAAATTTGAACAAAATGTATAAATAAATAAATAAATACATAAACATAGGGAGAGAGAGAACTAATAGTAGGAATTGAAAAGTATTCACACTTTTATATCGTTAACAATTTAACCTAATTACTTGATTAACTACAGAAATCAAACTGTTTTTTTTTTTTTTTTTATGAATAAAGTTATACAATTCATTTCGTTTCAGTTCAGAAATATATTTCCCTATATACTGATTTACTGATTTATAAGTAGTTTTAAGGATGTCTTGTAAAGTACTACGAACGAAAACAGGCTACATAGATAAGCATATTTGAGCTTTATTTGACCGCTACGACATTACCACCTTCCATACATCGCATTTTCCATTTCTCGCCATACTCGTCTCAAATCGTTCTATCTTCTCTCTTTCTCAAAAGTTGTGTGCCTTCTCTGCTCCCTACAATCTGAAGCAATCCTGATTGGCTCTTTAGTCCCCAACGAAATCAACTTACCTTTTATGGTTATAATGACCACTACGGTGTTTTAATAATATACCAAACAAGTCCAAAAATAATAATGGTTTTGATAACTCATAATTGTTCTCATTTAAAATAAAATTTAAATCTTTAGTTAAGTACCGGAGGAATGACAAGCTAATTATTCATTTAACTACCGTTAGTAAAATCATTCAGTTCAACATACCAATGCTCATGTGAAGCTATTTTGTATTTGAAGCACATACGTAAGTTAGAAAGTCCTTTGTGGCTGTGATATAAGTGTGTTACTATATTATTGCGCTTGCCTACAGTATGCGAAAAAAAAATATTCGTCACAAAATTTATTTTAAGCAAATTGAGCAAAAAAGTATTAGGTATAAATATCGTTTGATTTGATATCATACAAGAAAATTTAAGAGGACGGACTTCGTGCCTGTGGATACAGGCCAGGGAAGATGATACCACTTGAAATAGTGTCTATTTCTCTTTGTTACGTTTTTGTGACAACACATTACATATAATGGCATAGAAATTCTAGTGTTTCGCACGGCAGTTCTTTCGTGGCATGACGACCGGACTGAAACCCAGAATTCAACTTGAGCATCTCAGATGGATAAGAGAGAATTCATGTAGTTGTACTTGAATTAGTGACTATGATTACTTGGATACCACGACCGTCCATACAACGGACAGTTCCCTGGAACTGCATTTTGCTTCTAATTTCTCAAAAACACATTTTTATGTCTGTTTAAATTATTCATTTATGGAATTTTATTTATCTAAGAAATATTTAAAAATATTTTGAGTAATCAGAAGTAAAATGTAATCCCAGTGAAATCTTCATTAATTTGTGTTTTTTCTGTATTCACTTCAAATACATCCTGAAGTGGAAAAGCCTGCCTTCATCGTTGTGTTTACCCTAGCGAGTGAGTGTTTACTTACGTCACAATTTTGCCAACGAGCATCGTAATTTTGAACATTGGTCAAGTGACTCGAGCACCCCTTCATCAAACACACCACACCAACGGAAGGACTGAGACATAACAGACTTAACGAAGCGTTTCTTAAACTGAGGGGCACGCGCCCCTTGGGGAGGGTGACAACTCTACAAGGTAGGGGGGCACGAGCATATTGAAAAGTTAAAAACAAAAGATTATTTGAAAAAATTATTAATTTATGGAAAGTAAACAAGCAAAATACTTTCTGACAAAAAATAAAACACATTTACACTGAAATATTATACTTATAATTGTATAAGTGCTATACAATGTATTTTATAATTAAATTAACAATAATAAGTTAAGAACACGTTTAATAACTACCAGTGACCCCAAGGGATTCTCCCCATGTGAAAATTATACAGAAAATTATAACTTATCTTGATAATTTATACGGCTTAGAATTAAATTCTTAATTGCCAATTAAAAGTTACGCGATACACGATTGTATTGGGGTGGTGAAAGGAATAAAGAAGCAAATAGTCTGAAATAAGTAAATCCTTCGTAAACATTGTCAAAATCCTTCTATTGCATTCCAAAGCCTTCGGAATAATTTTATGGATATCAGAGCACAGAAAAGACCGTACTTCGGAAAGACGTATATATATGTGCGGGGGAAATTAACGCTTTGGCTGAGCGAGACCTTTATATTCGCCGGTGGCACTTAAAGAAGTTTAAGTGGTATCGTAATTTTAGCATCAAATTGCAGTAGTATTGAGTTAAATACATTGTTATTGTATGAGGGGGCTGCGATGAAAATAATGATTGAATATTGGGTCGCGAATATTGAAACTTTGAGAAGCACCGACTTAACGTGTATCAGTCTCCCCCTCTAAGCGGTGGGTCTTCACAGACACTAGTTAATGAACGTATAACATGACGATGTGAGCTTGTGACCGTAACCACTAGGCTACCACGGCCGCAGAATACTTAGAATTTAATTTATTAACAATGTACGAATCACATATTTAACAGTGAAGTTTAGAATATTATATAATGTTTTCAATATATTGCATGTTTTACATTATTATACGTTAAAAGGAATTTCATCCCATTCCAGCTGCATTTTGAAAACTAGCAACAAAATATAAAAATGGCAATTTTCGACAATTTCAAAATACTAAGAATAGATACAAACTATTCTTCTTGGTAATTATTTTACCTCTTACCCACATTTTAAATATTTTTCCCACTGCACAATAATAATTGGAATGCATATTTGCTTTTGGTAAAGAACGAATAATCCGAAATGGAAAATTTGTTTCCCATTCTGAAATAATATTATTCAGACAGCTATTGCCTCAAGAGAATATAAAAAAATTTGCAATTCGGTCTAAGAATCAATATCAATTTGACTGTGTATATAAAGAACATACGGTGTCAAGTTTATTGTATTAGATATATATAGATTAGATTTCGAGTGAAGAACAAGAATGTGTTCTTTATAAAATGCGCTTTTTACTTTCTTTCCATTGCATGCTTTTGTTGAAAGCAGCCGACATTTTCAATAAACTCCATTGATACGTATACGTAAAATGTTTGATTTATTCTGCAATTCAGAGTTGCTAGCTGTACAGATGGATATTATCTGCCCATTTTATATTATATATAAATATCATTTAAGATTTATTTTTATGAAAGTAGCATGAATCAATCAAAATAAATGCAAATTAGGAACTCAATTAATATGTATAATGAATAATATTTAGGTTAGTACATTAAGTAAAAATAATATTAAGAAAAAAATGAGCAGTTATAAATAAAGAGCAAGTTGTTTTCCTTGTTAAGATTGATTTTAATTACTTTTGTAAAACAATTAAGCAACATGAAGACAATTAATGATGAACCTTTTAATTTTGAACCACGGGAAAGTGACAAAGACTACCATCTTGCTCTCAAAATTTCAAAACAATTCAACATAATGAATGAGAATGTTAAACTTAGACAAATTAAAAATACGTCAACCCCTCTACACGCGAAATTTTTAAGGGTGTCCAAGAATAAAACCATCGATTCGACTTATAAAATGGTGGTCATAGGGTCGAAAACCATTACGCTTTGGCAACCATTTTCCCCATTCAGGTTTTAAAAAAATATGAAAAGTTGATTTTGTTTTGTTACAGCAAATCTCCCATTGCATTGAGGGGATTCAGACATCTTTATTAATAATGCTTCTGATAAAGATATAAGGTTATAAAACTAAGCAATGATAACTATTTTAAATTTTTACTGATTGTATATATTTATTCAATAAATTGGTTTATAACATGCAGGCTGATAACCCTTACCCTTACTGTTGCAATAGCCAGACGTGAACTCACCTCCCATCCAGTTAAGAAGCCCTTCATTCCAGATATTAACTGTAACCGCGTATATTCAACCACCATAGCCAGACTATGTACAGGACACTTTAAAAGGGACGAAAATATGCATTGAAGGCCGAAAAAGTTTATAATACTTATCTTTACTATCCTGACTTTCAACTTTCTTCTAAACACATTTTTAAATGTGCTTCTATATTATCTCAACTCCATAACATAGACTTAAACTCCACGGCCCATCAGCTTCTTTATTTGCCAAAGGTCGTCGACATATCCAGGTCCATTTTGAACACCTTCGGTGCCTTTTGATTCCACTGCATGGGCAAGACAACATAATTAAAATGCTTGAATATTTTTCAAAAAGTTAGAGCATCGAACTCCAAACCGGAAGTCCTGGGTTCGATGCCCGATGCCACCAAATACCCTCCGAGTACACACGTAGTACGTGCTCGTTAAATCAGCGGGTCCGAAAGTCTTGTGGGCTGAATCACGAGTGAAGGGGGACTGAAGAATATTTTCCTCCCATTCAGTCCCATGCCTAAATTGTGGAGATGGAGATAGGTGGTGTCACCATTTCTCGTCCCTTCAGGGAATTTCACCGAGCTAATTCGTACTGTCACCTGTATGGTGCTCAAGGCCAAGGCCAACGACAGGCGTACTTCTAGCCCCTTGCCACGATGAATTTCGTGGGCCTCGATCTGACTGCGTGAGACAGGTGGCATGAACAACATGAAACTTATAGCTTTTAAAATAATCATTGCTTAGGAATTTGATTATGTGAAATTCATATTCTACATTGATTCAAATTTTGCACGAGGTATAAATGTTGTATAAAAAGCAATAACCAAGTAAAATCTGTATATAATGCAATGTTTAAGAGAATTCTATATTACGAGTAGTATTCAAGTAAAATCTATATATTACGAGTATTATTTAAGTAAAAAATCTATATTATTCAAGTATCTCTAAAATTATAAAACATACGAATGTAATTAAGAGTTTATTCAAGAAAATTTATTATTCTTTAATATTTATATAATCCAGCTATAATTACATTTTAAAAAACTTAGATTAATTAGGGATCTTTTGTGAGGTATTTTACGATCATTTTTTAATTGTGCTCATATTTTACATTATATATATTTTTTTTAAAAAAATCTAAATTATTGTTCAACTAACTTTTTTGATCAACACATTAAATTTCAGACTGAGCTCAACTATAAAAGTATAAAGGAAATTCTCTAATAGCAAAATGAATTATTTGAATTAAAGATACTTATTAGAAGCTATTTCAAATTACCTAGGATTTCTGTTTAGGTTTTGAATTATTTATACGAGTAGATGTCAAAAGAGAATTTTTCTGTTATATATTATTTGAACTTATGTTACATTAGAGCATTCGATACATTGCTATGAGAGCTTCCTTAATTTGTTAAGAAACCGCACAGACTAAATTTTTTTATCACATTTTAACGATAAAATTCACAATGTGAATGTTTTGAATTAACATTTAAAAATGTTAGGTTTTAAATGCCAAAGCCATTCAAACGTATTTATGAATAAATAACTATGAAACTGATTAGCAAAAATAATTTAATTTTAAAAATATGTCCTTATGAATTAATCTATAATGTGAATATACAGTGGATTATATCACAAATATTTCATTTATTGCAAGGCATAATTTCAGTAAATCTTTTATTTGTCTATTTTAAAAATAAACTAAAGCATATTTCCTATATTTTCCTCATTTTGATGATCCGATAATTGATATGTTTAAATATAGGGGTATAATTGAAGAAACTAGCGCAATCAATCAAGAATAAAAATTGTATTTAAAAAAATACTTAAGTACACTAAAATTGAGTTTAATCTCACATTGATGTTACAAACATTTGATGACAAATCAAATAATTAGTTCTACAGAAGTTATAATCTTGCGATCAATATATCCATGTTATAGAAATAAAACGCGTATACGTAGTTAACTTATAAGTTTTGAACAGCTGCCACTATTTTAAAATAATATTTTTTATCCTTGTAATTTTAAGGAAAGATGTGAAGGATGAGACAGATGGGAAATGTTTCAAAAAGATTTTGCATAAAATGTGTTGCCATTCAGTAATTTCTAAATTTATCAAATTTAAAAATATGTGAATTCCTATTATGAAATTAACTAATGAAATTTGTGTGTGTGTGTTTCTATATGTGTGAAAAATCATACTGATTTAGCTATAGGAAGTTTTGTGGAAAGATTTTTAATCAAAATAGAAAAAAAAATATCGTATTATGGCATGCAGAAAACCCACTTTTCCATAGCTCTTCGGAAGAAAAGATAAAGTATAGAGAAAATGAGGATACATATTAGTCATTGATTAAACAGCAGTGAAAATTCTATAGTGCCTCAAGTGTTTCCAAAATTTAATTTCAATCGTAGATCAGAGATCATAGAAATTGCGTTATCCATGCAAAATTCCTTCAATATTTACATTTTCCTGTTTACAAAATCGGATTAATAACGTTTATATGCATCCAAAATATACGAAACTTTACAAAAGTATCGGGAATATAATCACTTTAATTTAATATATATTCTCCACACACACACACACAGATAGTTATATTTACTTGATTCCTGAATAATTTATATATAATTTCCAGTTTTAACTGTAACATTTTCTGTTTATTAATTACATGAGGAAGAAATCATTCTAGCTATGATTCATCCCAATTTTGTATAAAATAAAGATAAGGTTTTTCCTTAAGGTTAGTAAAGAGTACTAAAATTATGAAATATTGATTTGAAATGTATCAGTCACCACTATCCTTAAACATTTGTCGTATTTATTCGAATCTAAGCCGCCATCGATTTTAAGTCACACCCCAAATTCTCTCAACACGTTTTTTACCCATACTTACAAAATAGAAAAAAAATAATAAAATGATAATTAATAAAAAGTTAATAACTTATTTTACTAGTATAAAATTTTTTAAAATACATACTAATGGTTAGGGCAGTTCAAGGTTCATGTATTATGTTTAATTTCCTCCCTCCAAAGAATTTTTCCCACCTTCATTATAAGCCGCATTTGATTTTTTATAACTGATATAAAATAAAAAAAAAGTACGGCTTAGATTCGAGTAAATACGGTAATAGTCAAAAAATCTTATAAATCTCAGAACTTGCTTCAATAATGAATTTTATTGCATTTATTTTTTGTCTTCATTACTGTAAATTCACTTTAATTTTCATTATTATGGAGCAAAATACCTGAAATCTGTACCAAACAGTAGAAAAAGAAGAAAGATCCCACAAGGTAATCTCAGTTTGATTTGAATTAAATACACAGGAAGGACCTGAATTCATGGTACAAACGTAAAGGATAAATACAGGGCATTGTAACAATAATTTATTGTATAGGAATGTATGGGCGCAAGTGACGCTCAAACAGGAGAAATAAAAAAATAAATAAAAATAAATGGATTTATCGGTTGGTTGCTTTGCCAGTAGGGGGCAGTAGATGTCTAACCACCGTTCAGCATGATGCATCTCAGTAGGAGAAAGTGCCATTTGCAGGTCTACGTAAAGTCTACGATGGGAGACTTAACGTATGCCGTAAAAGCAGACATGTGCTACCGTGCAAATGGTAACGTTGGAGCTGCGCTACGAATCTATCTTTGAGCGTGTTCCCCAATCACTTCACTGACTCTGTATTACATCGTTACTAGTAGATATAATTTTGAACATTTATTGTAAGCGTTACACTTATCACCGAAGCTTTCAATACACTTTGTCTTTCCTTTCGTCTCTTATTTTTTTTATGTCTGTGCCTCAACGCATCACTTGCGCCCATACATTCCTGTACAATAAACTGTTACAGTATATGTCCTGTACCTATACTTAAAAATTGTACCATGAATTCGGGACCACTCTTCATATTGCAGTGAACATTTTTAAGGACGTCGGTTTAAAAATAAGAAAGATTTGAATACAAAATTTAATGTAAAATAATACTTAAAGAATTAATATTATCTAATCTCAGAACATATTAATACCCCTTCCATTCAATTTCAAACCCATAAGTCATTCCAAGATTCCGTAATCGCACTCTCAGTATATTTACATTATTGAATTGTGGCTTGCACTTAAGTTTAAATTTATAAGGACTAGGAACATCTTGCTTGTATATCCAATTTAATGGATTTCGTAATAACCAAAGCTATCGTTTCTAAAGGACATCGTAGGAAAACTATTTGTCGTCTACGAATCTCCAAGATACGCGAAAAGCAGATATACGGATTCACACACACACACACATTGAAGGAAATGAATCATTAAGATTACTTCTCTCCCTAAAGGAAACCAAAGTATGCGTTTCGACTTATGTAGACAGTGTCTGTAGAGCTTCATTAATAATCAACGATGAAACAAAAGTCAACTTATTAAAAATATCTTGTAGGTAAATCCGCTTTTCCAGAGCTTAGCAGGAGGAGAAAAGAAATGCAACGAGAAAGTGAGCAGGATTAATCATTGATTATGTTACGAAATATCGTGTACAACGTTAAAAATAACTTCTGGGAAAGTTAAATGTTAGTGTTAGTAAGATATTCTATTATTAATATTCACACATTAATAAGTTTAATATTTATTAAGATGTATCTTTGTTTATTTTTCATTATATTTTGTCATCCAATTAATCTTTAAAAATCATGAAGTACATAACTTGCCACTAGAAAGAGGAATTGTGTCACGTAATATCTTAAAAATCAAAACTTTTATAAAGATGTAAAGTAATATTTCAGTGAATCGCATTTCCTTTCTTATGCAATAAAATTTAATTTTAAAAACAGATATTAAACAGATTATAACAGATATTATATTATCCAAATCCAAGAATATTTATGTTAGTTTATCTAAGCAATATGGTCCAACAATTATTAAGAAACATACACAAGAAAATGCATGATAAAAGTTGTTGCTTAAGATGTGGTTTTAATTTTATACTTATTAACATATTATTTTGAAATGGAGCGAAGTTCATTAATTGAATATGGAAAAGTAGCCCACATAAGGATTGTGCCGAGTCAAATAATAAAACTCAACTGTCAATAACTCATTTTTCAATTTTGTTGTGATGAGTATTGTGAGGTATTGATGAAATTTGATTTAATCATAAGACAAATTTTCAATGTATACGCACAGTTACACAATACACAGATATTTTGAAGTAAAAATACCCAGTAATATTCAGGTAAAATGAATTAAAGAAATTATGAGATTCTAAAGGAATTTAAAAACTACTTTTAATACAATAGTAAAAAAGAATCAAGCTTAAAATACAAATGTTTGCATTGTATATAACTTATGAATAAATTTTCTGAGGTAATTTAGAAGCAAAATAATTTTGCGCGAGATCTTCCGATGACCCTAATAAATTATTTTTTTCCTAAAGTTATTGAAAAATTAACTTTCAATAATAAGTAAAGTACGCTTAAAAGCTCACCAATTGCTTGAATGGTTAACATATGCAAACACAGTAGATCCTAAGCAATTTTAAAAATACCACTGGAATAAATGAAGCATTAATTAGCTTTTTATGATAAAATACTAAGAAATATATATGTTCTGTTTACAGATTAGATTACATATAAAAATGTGAAAACACACATTATATACAGACTATTCTTTCCGAAGCATTTTATTTCACAAAATTATTTACCAATCATTAATAATAAGCCCTTTATGCAGAAGGTTCCTAATATTAGAATAAGACTTGGATCTCAAAGCAAAAAAAGTAGCCGTCTAAAGTAAACTGTTGTGATAAGTTCATTACTTACAAAAATGCCAATCAACGTTGGGGGATCATATAAGTTTTGTGATATGTTCATACTTAAGGGAGCCTATAAATCATTCTTACGAAGAATAAAATTCATATTTCACACACATTTATTTAATATTGGATGTATAAGATGCTATATTTATTGAATGACTAAATTTTTTTTTATATGGAGATAAGACATTGTTCCTATTGCAATATCATCAGTTTTTATATGAATAATTGGTTTTTTCATGTACGTGCGTGTTCTTTGTACGGATCACACAGCTTAAATCTCTTATCCTCATCATGATCATTTTGTCAATAATAGTGGAAAAATATGCATATTTTATCCATTTACACAATGTTCCATATTGTTAACATCAAGTAGGAAATTCTTAAAAAATATGTGCATGAAAAAGAAACGAAACTCTGTATGATGTTAGATTCGATTTGATTTAAAAATTACTGAATTTTCTTTTAATTTAATACTTCAATTCATAAGATGAACTATTATCTTAATGCAATGAAAAATTCAGTACGTATTGAATAAATATAATTAATGCATACTTTAAATTAAGTTTTTCTACTCAACATCTCTGATCATCGTTATGATATACCGATTTCTTTTATGTTTATCATTAGCTCATAGTTCCTTTTCTTGGAAAAAATATATTTTTCCTTTGAAATATAATTTTTAAAAAAAAGTTTTCTGAAAAAACTATTATTGGGATTTGAGTACTAAAAAATGTAAATAAAATGTAGAATGGTTTGTTAACCAGTATGATTTACCTTTTTTTTTAAAGGCCATGCAAGGGTTTTTGGTGATTGACAAATAGACAAGTATTTTGAATCTTGATCAAGAGGTGAGCTATTGATTAAGTGTTCATTAACGTCACATTGTAAAGCAATACGAGATCTATTGCGATGAACCTTGTAATTTTGAACCATGATCAAGACATTGAGCCTTGACATATTTAACACGCATCGGCCCCCTCTACACGATGGATCTCAAGTGGCACCAGAACTCGAAACTACGACACAGTGGACACGAGGTTTTGACCTTTACCACTATTTTTTCTGTTGCCGTAGGTCAAGTCTCGAGTGAGTGAATATTAACGTCGCACTATTTGGTTACTCGAGAGCTTGTGGCGATGGACCCCGTGATTTTGAACCATGGTCAAGTAACGAGTACGTTACTTGAGCTGGCAATCCTTCACTTAACTCCCACACCATACCAAAGCGAGGACTTCAATCGCCCTCCTACACGATGAATCTGCTGTGGCAATGCGCTCGAACTCATAATGCATTGGGAACGAATCCTTTACCTTGACCACTAGGTTACCATGACCACAAGTCAAGTCTCGAATACAATATCCAAGATTGTATTTACATGTTTCGCAAAAGGTTGACTTTGATTTATCACAATTAAATAATGTAAAATAAGTACATTCTCTTAGATTAAAGTTAATAATTATTGGATTGAAATCACCTTTGAGGAAGATTGCTACAGAGATCATTGCTTTTGCGAACCAGTAATAAAAAAAGAAAAAAAAAAATTATGGACCTAATATTTTTGGTACCTTTTTCAATATTATAGAGAAGTTAACGCCTTATTCCCTTAATGTAGCGCTTCTCAAACTTTCAATCTTTCCGGCCCTTGTACGCAATTATAATTTGCATCGCCCCCACCCCCCTCCAGACATAACGATGAATTAAATTCAATATAATACTGTACTTTGACGCTAAACTAACAATACGACTTTGGCTTTTTTAAGTCCAATCCCCGATGTACATAAATGTTTAGCTCAGCCAGAGTGTTAAGTGCCTCTAGACGTATATATACGTCTTTCCGAAGTACTATCTTTGCTGAGAACTGCTATTCATAAAATTATTCCGACGGCTTTGGAAAGCAATAAAATAACCTTGACAGTGTTTTCAAAGGATATACTTATTTCAGAGGATTTGATTATTTATTCCTTTTCTACCTCCCCCAATACACCACATACGCTTGCCTACGCGCTAAACGGCGGCGTTGGGAGAATTAATCGCATAATTTTTAATTGGAATTTAAGGGATTAATTATAAACCATACAAATTATCAAGAAAAGAGTTAATGTCGGCATTAAAATTTTATATATGACAAATCCATGGTTATAATTATTAAACTTATCCTTAACTTAGTATTGTTAAATTAATTATAAAATAGATTTTGCAGTACTGATAAACTTTAAGTTTATTATAGTGTAAATGAGTATTTTATTTTATTATGTCAGAATGCATTTGTTTACTTTCAGAAAGTTAACAATTTTTTCAAATAATCTTTTGTTTTCAACTTTTCAATATGCTCAAGCCCCCCCCCCCCCCCGGGGGCCGGGGTCCACAATTTGAGAAACACTGCCTTAATGTACATTTTTACAGGAAGTGTTTAAATCTAAGGTGTTTAGAATATTTATAAAGTATAACGACAATCACTCAGAATATTTACGAATAAAATCAGGAACTTCAGCAAACAGGTTTTCGGTTAAATCATGAAGTTTAATTTTTCTAGCTTCCGAAACACAGAAGATACCCGTTTCAATAAAACTCAAAGGTATACGATTCTTACGCGCGCGCGAAAAATAGATTCTTTTTTTTTAGAATGTGTATTCAAGAGAATTTTAAAAAAAATTCACCCGAAAGCAACACATCCCGATTCTGTCCGATCAAACACAATCTTGTGTTGTGTAAACCAAGCCTAAAGTCATTTGTAAATATTATAATAGGAATATTTAAAGTAATCACAAATTATTCAAGCAAAAATAAAAGGAGAGAACCAAATTTTAAAAATCTAGTTTACTCAGCAAAGGGCAAACTCATTACTCTATCGATTGTCTTGTCAGAACTCGTACTCTTCACTCCTTCAGCTTTTCTTTCCTCCGTGGTTTTATGAATGGATGAAGCATTAGCTAGATTAGTAGTAGAATGATTATCATCGAAATAAAATGGCTGGAAAAACTTCAGTGCTGAAGCTACTAAAAATCACGAAAAAAAGCCATTTCTAAAAATAAGCTAATGGACACACAAGTTTATAGAAGTTCAAAATCCCTCGTTGGTGTGTGTGATATGCGAAACTCAAAGTTAGTATATGCATTGCATAAGGTTAATTGACTATTGCATCCAGTGATTTCACTTCACACTATAAAGCAACACGAGGGCTATTGGTGACGTAATTTTGAGCATTGGTAAAATATAACGAGTACGACACCTAAGCCGGCACCTCTCCAAGCTACCCCATCCGCCAACAGGAGGACTGGGCTCTATAGATATAATGTGCATCAGCACATTCTATACGGCAGATCTACAATTGTCCCAGGACTCTAACCCTGGCACGAATTTGCGGCCTTAACCACTAAAGTCCCGAACTCGTGGCAGTTCTACGTGATCACGACCAATGCGTTGGGAAAGATCAAGTAATCAAATGTAAATGTATAGCCATGTTTCTTCATAACCGACGCGATTTTCGATAAATTTCTAAATGTTTCAAAACAGATAAGATAGTATTTGGAATGATACCCAATGTGAACTTTCATACGATGCCAGGTGAGTTACGAGAAATAATTAGATTGGAGAGCATCTCAATTCTCACTATGACGTGCGCGCGCGATATTCTTGAGAAAATCGCTTCTTAATATTTACCACTGGTTGGTCAGCTCAATTGAATTAAAATTGTGCTACAGAATCAATTACTAGTTACTACAACAAGAGCCACTGGCAATAATTCTCATAAATTTGAGTCGTGTCAAGGAAGGCAACATAATTGTCCTACCTCTCCAAGCCTTTCAGAGATACCACTACCTACTCTATTCATATCTGAAGCCGCAGGCTGCGGTAGCCTAGGAGTCAAAGGCACGGACTCTTGGCAGGTTGTCATGAATTCCATTCTAGTGCCACTGAAGACTACCCAGGTAGAGGGGCTAATGCACATTAAATCTGTCGGGGCACAAAGGTCCACCCCTTAGTGTAATGTGTAAGTTAGGATAAGTGGTGCCAACTCCGTTGTCCTCGTCACTCGAGGAAAGCTCAAAATTACGAGGTTCTTCACCAAAAGCCCTCGTGCAGCTGAATAAGGTGACGTAAATAATCAGATCCGAATTTTTTTTAACCCTCCAAGCGGTCTGCACGCAAGATTCCGCCATTCCAGAGATGCTTTTCTGCCTTCAAGCAAGATTCCCAAAAGCGGCCGAGCCGCATTCTTACAAATACGGCTCAACCACTTTTGAGAACCCCACCTGAAAGCAAAAAAAAAATGTGCGGTGCATTTTTGAAGCATTTCCAGAATGGCAAGACTAAGTGCAGACCGCTTAGAGCAGTGTTCCGCAACCCCCGGTCCGGTACCGGTCCGTGGATCAAATGGTAACGGGCCGCACAAGAAACATTAAATTATTTCCCTTTTATTTACTGTGGTATATTTTTCTTGGATTTGAGCTAGTTTATGAAAATCACTTTATATTCCTTGTGTTAAATCACTTTATATTCATTTTTTGGTGTAGCTATATATTTTATCCTATAATGTCACGATTAAATACAATTGAATTAAAATTATTAAATCAAAACAGTCTAAAATTTAAAAAAAATCAACGTTTTCACCTCAGCGGGCCGCGGTAAAATTAACAAACGTTGACCGGTCCGCGGCGATAAAAAGGTTGCGGAACACTGGCTTAGAGGATTAAGGGATTACGGTAGCTGGGTTGATATTCTTGCGAGTTTCATTACCAGCATTTAATTTTAATTCTACGTTTGGATTCCATTTCCACTAAAAGATCCATCTTGCAGAACTTAGCATTCCTCCCCCATTATATTTCCATTGCCTTTAAAAATATAACCTACACGAGGAGAGTTTTTGAAAATTTATAATCATAAGCACAATTTATGCTTTAAAAAGTAACTAGAAGTACCTTAATGCAAACTTACAGAATCAGATGTGGTATAAATTAAGAGTTCACTTTCAAAGTATACTTCTTTATTCCTCACACAAGGCTGAAAATGTATTCCCGCATTATGAAACTATCCATAGTTACTCAACCATCCATTACAGTTGGAATTTCACAGAGAACATTCAAGTATAGTCGAAACATGCATACTCTTAGAACATCTATAACGACCGACTAGAAAATATCGTATAAGGTTTAATAAATTATATTCATGTACCTTTCGAAACTTCTGTACAGACCTTAAGTTTTATTAGATGGTAAGGACATCGTTCCAAATATAAAAAATGAAAACCAATTTTAAAATATTTATTTGAGGTATTAAAAGTTCACAATAAACAAAAAAATTGATCATGTTTATAAAAACAGTTTAAAAACTATTTGAAGTCCAATGTCAAAAAGACCGTCTAAAAAAGGAATTATTTCCTCCCGTTGATCTATTTCGCAATTCCATTACAATTAATAAACACTGAAAGTCAGTTGTGAAGTCCTCCTTCACCGTGTCTGTCGGATGTTTCTTTACTTTTGTTGGAAAAAAGGAAAGAAAATATCGCAGAAAAGGAAACCCTTGCTGTAATGTACCATATATACAAGGCGATTGTGACTATAACTAAACACAGTACTACGAACGTTGTCACACGCCTACCATATCTAGTCCGGCACCTAACCACATCCTCTTGCTCCAACTGCATTACTTCCATTGGGGGTATAACATCTGGTCTCGGGCGAGGTAGGACAATTTCCTGGACTCGATGCAATATATTTTGCAGAGCATTTCTCCCGTCTTGATTTTCAACTTGGACTTCGTCCTGACGTGGATCGTCTCTTCGACGTCTATTCCTATTACGTCTTCCATGTCTCATTCTATAAAAAAATAGAAATTAGAAAAGGTGCATATTTCATCTTAATATATAAATGATTATAAAAATTAAGAGTTTAAAATATCTAGAAGGTTCGATGTATTTAGATGGTACGATATTTTTACATTAAATTTAAGTTGGCTAGATGGTACAACGATATTTCTATATTATTGTTAAGTTGACTAAGTTAGAAAAAAGATTCATAGACTAATTTATAACATATATATTTGTAAAGCTATATTTTAAATTATAAATTTGATTAACTGTTTAAAGATTGAAAAATATTGATTTCTGTGCTTTATCGGGATTAGATTTCAGTGCAATGTACGTCAGAACAGGTTCTTGAGTGTATATTCAGTCAGTCAAAAAAGTATTGGGACACTTGGAGTGCATAACTGTAAAGCCATTTATAAAAAATATTTATCACATTAAAACAAAAACAAAATGAATTAAGTAATATTTTAACATTTGGTGCACAGTATACAAGGAAAATTTTATTAGTGTTATAGAATTATAGTTTGATCTAGCTTTCAAATATAATTCAAAAGCACACTGGAGTCAAAAAAGTATTGGGACACTTTTGAAATGAGAAATTTAACAAATATACAGCGTATCAATAGAATTTAATTTCACACACTACTTTTTTATACTAGAAGTTTAAACACAAATGTTTCAACAAATAAGATTATTTATAGAAAAAATGGCGAGAAACAAACATATTGGTTGATGTGCGAAATCTCGTAAAAAGTCATTGGAAAGAGGGGAAATCAATTCGCTGTATAGGAAAAATATTTAAATTGAGTAAGTCTACTGTTTTTAACATCATTAACAGATTCAAGAAAACAAACAGTGTTGAAAACAAGCAAATATCGGGGTGTTCAAGGATATTTAATGAAAGTGAGAGGTGGATTATGAGACAAGTACACATTAATCCTAGAACTAGTGCATTAAAAATGACTTTGCAATGTAAAAGTAGGTTCAGGAAATCAGTAAATCCTGAAACTCTCAGAAATGTTTTAAGAAAACATAAATACCATGGCAGAGTACCTCAAAGAAAGCCCTACATCAGCAAAGCAAATAGACAAGCTAGGTTGGCATTTGCTAAAATATATGCAAGGCAGCCAACAGAATATCGAGAATATAAGTTTTGTTTATGAAAGCAAATATAACATTTTTGGATCGGATGGCAAGCAAGTTTGGGGAAAATACTGCAATACATGTCAAAAGTTTACGGCCTACTGTCAAATATGGAAGGGGTAACCAAATTGTCTGGGGCTGCATGGCAAGCTCTGGTTTCGGGAACTTACATTTTATTGATGGTATAATGAATAAATATCCATCTTGAGACATATTCAAGCGAAATTTAAAGCAAAGTGCGAGCAAGCTGGGAATCTTGGGATATTTTAAATTGTACCAAGATAATGACGCGTGATATACTGCAGATATTTGCAAGTAATGGGTCCTCTCCCACTGTCCTAAAGTTATTAAAACTCCTGCATAAAGTCCAGACCTTAATCCCATTGAACATGTGCGAGATTATTTGCAGCAACTATATGAGCACCAAATTTCTAACAAGCAGGATTTGAGAAAGTATTTGGTCGAAGAGTGGACCAAAATCGATAGATCATTTTGCAAAACATTGATCTAATCCATGCCACATAGACTTCGAGGTCATAAGAAGCAAGCAGGGCCCAAAAAGATATTAATTTCTAAGTTTGAATTTTTTTCTTAATTTATTGAGAAGTGTCCCAATACTTTTTCTTAACTCGATCTCTTTTGTTTTTAATTTTAACCATAATCGCATCAATGTACGAGTTTTGTTAAACACAAATAATTTGAACAAAACGTTTATTTTTTTTCATTTGTATATGTTTAAGTAAAATATTACGATAAAAATCTATGAACTAGTAGTGTGTCCCAATACTTTGACTGTATATGTTACCGCTAACGTTCAGAAATCAGTTTACCTGCAGATTAACTAGGTAATCTGCACATTAAGTTTATCCATTAGGGTACGAGAATATCGTTTCATTTCTCGGCATATTAGATAATCTACATATTATCTGCTTGACACTTTAACGCGAGTCCTTCGGTGAAAAAGCAAAGTTTCTTAATATTTTAACACAATCTATTCTACCAACTAACGTTTTTCTTTTCATCAATCAGCATTAAAACTACAATACAAATAATCAAACGGCATAAAGTATTATTGCAATTAAGGAATTTGATAGTCCACACATTTGTCATTATTCTTAGTTATATTGAAACTTAACATTTAATTTGTTTCCTGGAGATACTGGTAATAGTAATTACAATTATAAATTCATTCAAACAATCTTTTACCGAATGCATTTACCTTCTCTGCTATTCCGTTTCTAAATGCTTAGGATAAATTTTTCCGAGATGAGCCAATGTTCAAAATTTCTAATGTAAAGCAAATGAGAGTAACAAACTTTAACGGTACCGCGCGAAACCATTAATGTGAAGAGCACTTAGTTAAAATGTGGAAAAATTTTAATTCTGCACCTTAACGGGGCATATCATTTAATCCTCCCATTTACGGCTTTCGAGCTTTAAAGGTAACACAAACCTTACCGTTTTGATAGAAAGCAGGCTCTTATGATTTCTCATCTATTGCCATTTCTAATAACCCGCGTCAACTACAGATTTTTATTTCTATAATGCCCACACATTTTTTTAAAGATAGTTTCATGGTATGAGGATTGAATGATTTACATTTCCGATCTATTTTATGGTAGTTTCTATTCTTGGTAAATCCTATAACTAATTTTCCTCATTTTAGATTATGAATATAGGAAGGGAAGGGGGAGGGGAAAACATGGAAGAAAATGTGTCCACAGTGGTTCACGAAAACAGCAAGTCATATGCTTGGTTATAATACAATGATGTCGAGTTATATTTTTGTTCATTTGCGAGCTTTTATTTTAAGGAATGGAGATTCTTTAATATACAAGTACCGTATTTCGATTCGAAGAAAAGAACACCCTCAGAAATTTTACAATTCTAATCAATGTTGGTCAAATTAATATCATAGTTAGCAATTCAAGGGATATTAAGCCAATACAAACTAATAACGAGGAAAATTCTCATATGAAATACTGGATTGCTTTTTGTCATGGATTTACATGAATATTCATTTCTACGGGTATATATAATCACTATCATTCAACTTCAGTTACTTAACTTTAAAATTAAATCGGAAATTTAAATGTCAATGTTTTGCCCCAAATGATCGATAATTACTCGCGATTTTTATACTTGGTTAATATTAATGGGTTCGAGATTTTCTAGATTGAAAATTTACCCACAAAACGAAATTTAGGAGATAAATCAGAACATTCAAGAAATATTTGTAAAAATTTACTTTCCCATAAATATATTAAGCAATACTGATATTTCCCGAATTTCTTTAATTTTATAATAAAATAATTTGGTGTAAATAAATCCCATATTCATAACTGAGAAAAGTGTCATCAGAATTTTTAAAGCATTGAAATTCTATTAATAAAGAATTCTGATTCATTAATCAAAATTCA
Organism: Trichonephila inaurata madagascariensis; assembly: GCA_019973955.1. Classification (NCBI taxonomy): domain Eukaryota; kingdom Metazoa; phylum Arthropoda; class Arachnida; order Araneae; family Nephilidae; genus Trichonephila; species Trichonephila inaurata. The sequence continues at coordinate 202,008 of BMAV01023827.1, forward strand.
AATTTACTAAAAAATTTAGTAATAAAAACGAGTTTTCAAGGGGAAAGTATCCGTAATAAGAAAATTGACAAGGTTTTTGCTATTGCAAGAACCTTGAATTTGAAACCTTTTGCTGTTGCTAAAACCTCAAAATTGACTGTGCAATTTTAAAAATCTAAACATTTAAGTGCTCTGAATGCCAGAACATAACAAAACATTTAAAAATTTAATAAAAAATTCATCCTAAAACAGGAAAAGATTTCTTCATGTAGATGTATACAGCTTATAAATAATCCATCTTTTTCTGTATTGTTGTGAAACAAGAGGAAAGTATTACTCCGTTTCGGTTTTAACTAACAAATTCTCGCGATCACTTCCGATACATTCAATGAAAAAAATTGCTATGCAAAACTAAATAGGTACTTTGTTAAAAGAAAACTGGGGTGGGGGAAATGAATGTTGGGAATTTTGTAGATATTAACCTTATTAGATTTAATATATATTCTTCCATAATTTCTCATTACCCAAAATGTATTTGGAACCCAATCATCAGATATTTGATACTTTTTATTATATATTTTTTAATACTAATTTCTAAATAATTCTACAAGAAAAGAAACAGGCATCTACATTCAGAATTACTTTAAAAGGTTAATTTATTACCTTAATAAAATTAATTCATTTGTATCATGATATAACGTTTGAATCAAAAATTGTCCCATACTGATAAGAACTGCAGAAATAATGAAACATTTTCCTACTTTAACAACATCGAAATAAAAGCCATTACTAAAGCCATTCACTGAAATCGTACCCTATTACTTGTCTCATCCAATTGACAATAACATCAGATCGAAGACCAAGAAATACATCGGGACAAGGGAACTAGATTACGTTCCATCCCAATTTTGAGAGAGAATACCCAGGAAGTTAGGAGAGGATCCGGGAGTCCCCACAACTTCCCAAGACGATTTTTTAGCTCACCGATTATTTATAGGACCCCTGGCCACACAGACGCTAAATTTACAAACAACCATGCCTAGTCCGTGATTCGAACCCCTCCCTACAGCAGTATATAAGTGCCACTATAACCACTATATCCCGTCTGGATTGAAATTTCACCCTATTATCTTGAAGTGTATGCCGTTGGAACAATGTTCATTCACACTTAATTCATCTTCACATTATACATTCAATCAGAAATTGCACAAAAATAAAGGCCCAAAAGGATTCAAATGGAAAACTCATTAAAATCATATGATCGCTACGTTGTCCTAACCATCTCCAATTGCTAATTAGAAATAATGTGAAATTCACTCAAACTGAGGGTTCAATATTCCGAACCTTTAAAATTTGGGGGAATTCAAATTCGTTCTTCAGATTTTACCATCTTCCAGAAGTAGTTTCAGACTCTAAGAAAAATCGGAACTACACTAATAGATACACAAGGGCAATTAAATTTCTGTTCGTATTTAATCACGTAATTCTAGAAACATAGTAAAAGCAAGTATTCCACTTACATTGCAGTAGATTTGTGTGAATGCTTCTATTAATTCTACGAAGTAAAAAATTAAAATTAGGAGTATAATAATATTCATTAACCAGATGAAAGAGAGTCACGTTCTTAAACTGTTTTAGACAAAAATACTTCGAGAAGCGCAACATAATAGTTTTAGTCTTGTATTAGCCACAAGAGTACTTTTTACTATAGTTAGTTAAATGCATTATTTTTAAAAGAATATGAACTGCATTTATCTGTATAATACATCATATCTAGAATAAATATATTACTGTACTGATAACTATTTACAATATTATAACCGGAAAGCATCTTACTTCTTTTCTTTATGGTACTTGTAGCTAAGGGAATGAATGAATACAGAAAATGATATCTGAGCGTGCAAAAATGGGTTTTAATGACACAACTGCATGCTTCCCTTCATTTCGTTTCTATTCTGTATTCATGTTTCACGTTTCTTCATGTCACAGGGATATGGATCTGCAATAGATCCTCCATCCCCTATCTGATAAGTATTTTGGTGCTGACAAGTGGAAAATATTCTGTATTCTGAGTGTGTAAGTATTTATTAACGTCGCACTATAAAGAAACACCAAGATTTATGGACCTCGTAATTTCGAACCATTATCAAGTGCCGAGGACAATGCCTGAGTTGGTAATCTTCTCTCCAAACTACTACATCACGTTTCTTCACGTCACAGGAATATGGATCTGCAATAGATCCTCCATCCCCTATCTGATAAGTATTTTGGGGCAGACAAGTGAACTACTACATCACGCCAAAGAGAGGATTTTGGACCACAACAGAGGACGGATCTTCAGTGACACTGTTATTTATTTTTTTATACATATTAAATTATTTAAATTTGATTTTTAAAACTTTATTTAATGAGTAGAAGGTATACAAGGACTATTGGTGACCAAATGCGTAGTACTTATATATATATAAATACCATAAGTAAGTACCAAAACTCTTAAGCATGATGTACCTTATTTTACTAAATTTCATATCACACCAGTCGAGCTTTCGCGCGGTTAAGTCAGCGTTTCTTAAACTGTGGGGTGCGCCCCCCTTAGAGGGCATGACAAATTTACGAGGGGGGCGCGAGCATATTGAAAAGTCGAAAACAAAAGATTATTTAAAAAAAATTATTAATTTTTATTGAATGTAAATAAATAAAATACTTTCTGATATAATAAAATACACATTTACAAGGATATAATACACTTATACATGCATCAGTGCTACACAATGCATTTTATAGTTAATTTATCAGTACTAACTTAAGAACAAGTTTATTAATTACCAGTGACCCCATGGGTTTTTCATACATATAATTAAAAACAAATAAAAATACTTATCTTGATTATTTGTACGATTTATAATGAATCCCTTAAGAGCCGATTAAAAGTTACGCTATTCGCTTCCCAATGCTAACCGTTTTCCATGTAGGGTCGGGTATGTATGTATTGGGGGGGGGGGAGGAATAAAGTAGCAAATAATCTGAAATAAGTAAATCCTTCGCGAACAATGTCAAGGATCTTGTATTGCATTCCCAAGTCTTCAGAATAATTTTATGGATAGCAGTGCACACAAAAGATCATACTTTGGAAAGACGTATACATACATCCGGGGCGATATATACGTTTATATATGTCGTAGGTAAACATTTTTTCTTTGCGAGACGCTTATCTACGTCAGTGAGGCTTAAGAGGTTAAAGTCATATTGTAGTTTTAGGGTCAAAGTATAGTATTATTCAATCCAATACATTGTTATTGTATGAGGAGGGCGCGAGGAAAATTATGATTGAATATTATAGGTCGTGAATACTCCTTCTTTGAGAAGCACTGAGTTAAGTCCAATGTTCAACTGTCTACTATTCTGTACACCAGTCTACAGTTGGATCTGGTCAATAGAGATTAAATAATTTTTTTTGTTTCCCCATATCCAAATAAAATTAATTTTATTAATACAATTCTAAGAGCCACACTTCAAAATATTGAACTGGTATCTCTCTTATCCATGGTAACTCGAGAATTTTGAGCCTAGATAGATTGATTTAAAGGGCATCAACACGCCTATAAGATTGATCTTTCGAATCATTAGGATTCGATCCTTTGATTTCGACAGATGCAACACCGTAAACGAGTTCACGACCATGGACACTCCTTTATCGTAGTCACGTGCTTTGATGTGAAAAAAAAAATTTGTCGTTTTTCTGAACCCACAAAATATCTGCTTTGCGTACTTTATGGAAATTTTGACTAATATGATTAGTTTACTATGTACATTTTCGTATAAAAGACTTATATGTGACTCTAAATATTATAAAGGTAACAGTAACCTCAATATATATATATCTATAGTCTGCCAGATTCTAATCACTGTAATATCTTAAATCTTGAAAATTACAATCCCAATGTCAATGCTAAGAGGCCCAGAAGAATCCTTCTGGACTCGTATAATGCCCCCTAATAATTAATTGTGTCATTTCCTTCGTGGCAAATGACCATTTTTTAAATTTTTAATTAAATTTTTTTATCATTGTTTCCTTTCTTAATTTTAAGTTATATTCTCAATCTGCAATCCACACAGGCAAGCACTTTTTTCCACCCAATTTCTGCTCCATAACTTCAAGGCAGCCAATAGAGTATTAACTCGCTGATTCTTTTCGACCAATAGCAGACGAATCTCTCGTCCGCTTACTCGGAAAAATTTCCATCACATCGGATGTCTCCGAAGCAGTCAAAGTAGCCACACCTGCTTGCTCCTTCCAGTTCACCAATCAAGAAGCACCCTCTCTACTTCAAGGCCCAAATACATTTCGGTATGGGAGGGACGCGTTCTATTTACCAAAGATGTCGAGCATTCATTCATTCAATACTTATCTATGTTGCCAAATAAAAGTATCTCAAAATTATACTTTTTGCACATTGCAGGTATTGGTTTGACAACAACGATGTTGCCCGATTCACTTGGTCGTGGTATAAAATTGTGAAAAGCTCATTTCTATATAGTAGCTTTAATAACATCTTAATATGATGTTCGTGTAAATGTATACATTGTAATAAACAATATGTCACATTAGTTCATGTGACGGGCTTAATTATTACTGAAAAACGAATCCAAAAACCTAAGAACATGAAGCTTACATTGTTGAACTATATAGTATAACTTTCATTCCATTAGTGTTGATTAAAAACACAATTTTAATGGATGTTTCAGGTTGCTTTTTTCTATCTCATTCAAAGTTCGTTTAAAAACAACCAGTATATTTACCGATGACATTTCAGTTGAGATATCTGTACAGGTGGTATGATTCAGAATTTCAGTAGTTTCAAAGGACAGGTTCTCCAGCGAATACTTTTAATGTATAAACTCAAACTCAGTGGCGCAACAGCCCATGAGGGCCAGGGCCTACTGTGCCCATCCCAGTATACATGACCATTAGGTGCTGAGGTTCATGAACAGATATCCCGATCAGGTGGTCCGTCTGAAGTGAGATCCCCAGTGTTTATGTCCCCAAGCAAGCTTGGTACTCATTTATCGACCCACTGTATTAAGGATAAAAGGCTGAGTCGACCCTGCCCTGCCCGGGAATTGAATCCCGGACCTGAGGTGTGGAAGCACGATACGCACTCCAACAATGCTCAAATCAGGCAACATCACACACAAATTTATGAACCTAGAGAGAATTCTAAGAGTGAATTTTATATATGTCGATATATATTAAGTGTGAATTTAATATAGCCGAGAGTTTAATATTTGTGAGACTTTGAAATGGATACGAAGGTATTTTTCTTTATTTCTAATGAGCTACCGATTGGTGTTTTTACCATTGCAGGCCTAGTACATTCCCGGAACTGGTATATTTTTTTAGTGCGGCACCATATAGGCGGATACCAATCGCCGCAGGTAATTTTGACGCCCAGTTTCCTCCCTATAGGGAGGAACCTGAGTCTGACAATGCGAACCTGTACCAGGATTTAATTTTGCCGAGAGCACCTAAGCCAAACAGACATTCTAGAGATATCTTACATGCCGAATAATCATACGACATGGCCACTGTCAATTTTCTGCATCATGAAAACTACGAACTTGGACCGCGATCGAACTCGCAACCTTGGGTGCAGAAGGCCAGTGACAAACCAACCACGCCTCCCGGCCGGCTGGATATGAAGATAATGTATATCAAATTCCATTTTTTTCATTCACATTTTTAACTATCTTAAAATCAAGATGACCTGCAATTGTATTAATTAACCTCGCACTTGAAGCTTCATAAAGGTAACCAGCTCATGATTTCATTAACTGGAATTACAGCCAAGTGAAGAGGAAATTTGAACTGTCATTAGCTATCTTAACATCCTTTGATGAATTTCGTGATTCATTTTTATTTAAGATAGTGCCTCCTATTATTCTACATCAAGGCTTTGGGTAGAATCAGAGTTAAGATCTGGGTTATACTTGACCATAACCAATCACAAACTAGTCGTCGATATCGAGCAATACTACACTGGCATGAATTGCATGATTTTTCTGTTTCACAAGTGTTCCACCCTATGGATATGACAATCAGCGTCAGGGTCAATGAAATTTTTATCGTGATTGGCGGTGGAATGTTCCTAATTGGCATTTTTTCCAAATCTTCGGATCTTGCATTACATCCAAAAATTCGAAAAATTAAGTCATTGCGGTCCACATTGTTTTTCCTAAATCTCAGTCATCAAGACCTTTACATAGCGATCGGCAACATTAGGGCTCATGTAGGAAAAACTTAAATCCAAACTTTTTCTTTCCCCTGATAGTCAATTTATTCTTAAAAACGCTACATGAAGAATTAAAATCGAAGGATCAAATTCATGAATCGGGATATTTGGCGCAAATGGAGGCTTTTACACTTTTGCGGTTAGCTCTGATTATCACCATGCTGATGGAACTGTACCGATAAATATTTCTACATAGGCACTATTTTTCACTTTTCTCTTCCTTCAGGTTGGACAAGACATACTTGCTAAAAATCGAATCTTTACCAGTCAGTATATAAGTCCTGCTATCCCCCTTACTTAAAGTGATGGTAAGTCTAAAACTAAAAGCCAATGCACATTTTATGCATGTTGTAATTACATACGTGGATGAGTTTTTGTCGTATATATATCCAAAATATCCAATTTTTTTGAATTTAGATAGTCAAAAAAAAATCCAATTTATTATTTATAAATTAAAATCCAGATCTGAAAAGCATTGAAATCTTTTACTCGAACATGCCTATAAGCTTCGAAATGAAAGATTTTAAGGATTAATACTCTATTTTAAATGTTACAATCAAACACCTCTATTACTTTATGTGTAAATTTTAGAATGGAGATTTTCAATGCTGCTAAAATATTGAAGTGTATAACAATTTCTATTTTGCGGAATACGGACTTTATAGTATAAATTCAAAAACTGTTCACCATTATTTCCCGCTAAGTGTTATTGTATTTATATTGAAAACACTTTAACGAATAAAGCTTAAGTTTCATCCGCATGAGGGCATTTATGTGTGGATTTGAGTAATCAGTTAGCTTTTTGGCCTACACATTTGGATCCCCTTACGCGAAGATAATTTTTAAATTTCCATTGTTATACAAAAGGAATACTCTGATCTCTGGTATTCTAAATCAGATTTAAACTGAAGCCTCGTGGTTGGTTGCTTTTAAAATATCACCCCCCCCCCTAAAATTATAAATTTTTTCAAAAATTTTCAAATTTCGTTTATGACTTTATTTTATAGATCATCCTATTAGCTTAACATAAATACCAAGTTTTTTATTTTCCATTCGTTTGAACAAAAACTACAAAGGTTTTAGTAAAAGCAGATTCCATAACTTTACACAAGATGTCAAACTTTAAAATAATTTTAGTCGAAATGTGTTTTTTGCAAAAAGTTCAAACGGGGGGACAGCGATTGCTCAAAACATTTTAAAAATAATTTGCTGAAATTTTTTGTGTATGTTCTGTATAACAGTAGAAGTGTTTTGGCCTTCAGATTTATCAATCAATGTTTTATTTCAAAATTTACAGTCCTTTATGTGAATATAATCACTGTCTTTTTAAGCAATTTCATACAATCACTAAGAGATAAAGTGCTCTAGTTTTTGTAAAAAGTGAAATATATCTTATCCTGAAAAGGTGATTTCAAACATGAATAATAAAGTAACACCTCAAAATTGAAAATTTGCTTATAAAATTTTTTATACAGAGCGGGCCCGTTTTTATGTAATTTTTTTTACGTATTTTTACTAGTTTTTTCCCCATTTTAATAATAATTTTTGAAGTTATACTTCTTTTGGGGCGTTTTAGAGAAATATGATGAGGGTAAATTTTTACAATGCGTGCACACCCCGTCACGGATGCGCGCGCGAAAATCCTTTGTCAAGAAATATACAGAATGGGACAAATCATTCCCGCCTTCGAAATTCTCAGAAAAATATTTCTCTTCACTTTCCTGAAGAAGGGGACATCCGAGTTTGAACCGGGGACCTCCCGATCTGCAGTCGAATGCTCTACCACTGAGCTATACATCCGCTTCAACGAAAGCTTTGTGTTCCGTAGGAACGGATACAAAAATGCTTTGATTAGAAATACGCAGAATGGGACAGATCATTCCCGCCTTGGAATTTCTCAAGAAAATATTTCTCTTCACTTCCCAGAAATAAGGAAGAATCCGGGTTTGAACCGCGGACCTCTCGATCCGCAGTCGAATGCTCTACCACTGAGCTATTCCCCCGTGTCAGCGAACCTTTGCTTTGCGTTCCATAAGAACGGATACGAAAATGCTTTGTCTAGAAATATGCAGAACGGGACAGATCATTCTCGCCATCTACCCCCTCCCATTATTATTGGTCCTATTGTTCCTGTGAGCGGGTGTGTTTAAATTTATTTAAATCGTGATTACGTCAGGTTTGGCTGGTCCGATTGACTGAAGGTTAGTATCGTTCAACTCTGCTCATGACCGCCTTTCGTCCTTGGCCCAGCTTTCCCTGCTAAAGATTTTTATCTTGTTGCGCCAAAGTATAGCTTCTTACGTGCTTACATAAGTACACACACACTTTTTTTTCTGTTTTCAATTTCAGGATTTTTTCCCCTTACAATACACTAAATAAATCCAAAAATCACAACAACAAAAAATCCCCATATTTCCATTTCTTCAGAAAAAAGTTGTCGCAATTAGTCGGATACCTTAATGAACTACGAAGTTACCTAAATTATAGTCTGCATCTCTCGTCATTAACACATTGCACTATTTATTTGTGGTCATCTATACTTATTATCTTTAAGTGAATGATAGTTTTGTGGAGCAACTATTAAAAAAAAGTTATTTGATGTTGTATTGCTTTCTCCTCTCAATATTGACGCCAACACTGGTAAGAAAACGGACCACATTTACCCCTGTTGAACAGTACAGATATATAATTAGTTAATTACAAGATGAGAACTGTACTCCCTCCTCCGAAGACCGAACTTAATGAAGTGTTTATGAGTTTTCACGACTAATCCGAAACTAGTTAAGAAATTTGTTCCCCCACATCAAGCCCTCCCTAGTTCTCATTTCAGTTGATGTTTAGATTAATCATCTAAAGATTAATTTGCAAAAATTTCCTATCCATATATAAATTAGTTAAACGCAAGAGAGGTGGGATGAGTTTTCTAGCAAGAAAATCATTGTCAACGTACGGAACATGCAGCAATCCTCCCAATATGTGACATGGATTTAGATTTTTAATCCAAGGTTCCACTTTATCCCCGCCCGCCAAATTTTGTGCGTGATCAAATGCATAAAATTTGGGCTACCAAGGCTTTATAATGGACTTAACTTTTCAGCTTTTTTTGTTAAACTCTAGAAGTTAAGGAATTATATTTTGAATATATATACGCATAAACTGATGTTTTCCTGACGAGTGGTACAGTTTATATATTACAATCCTTCTTGCGGAATATCTACACTTTCCAAACCGATCGGTAATTACTACAAATTCTTTTAACTAATGTAATGCAAATTTTCTGTATGCGAATTCTTCGTACAGTAATTTCTAATTTAGAAAAGTTAAACAAGAACTCAAATGTTAAACGTTTTATTACGACATAAAAACTTTCATGTACATGTCCATTCAATGAGTTGTAATGGTACAGGGTTTAAAAGTAATTGCAGCTAAAACCCATTTGTTTCAAAATTTCAATAATAGCAACTGTGTTACAGCGTGTTTAACTCACCGAGTTCCGAAAACTGCAACCTGATCACTTGGGGACATAGTACGTGGATTTTCCAGCGTCTCGTAATTTGACGCTGCATATACAATTAAGCTAATCAAGACTACGATTTTTAAAAGAAAAGCAATTCCGAAAACTATGCATAATTTCCTTTCTGTGCTCCTGCGAGATAAAGCATACTCAATTCTTGCAGCTTCCCTCGGCCGGTACCACTGACGTTGCTCATCAGTAGGTTGTCCAGTTACATCTATAGGCTCATTTATTTCGATTCTAGACCCGTAACGGGATTGTTCAAACCTTGACGGATTTTGAACAACCACTTGTCTTTGTACTTGATGTCCATGAAGTCCACGAATACTAGGTTGTGGCGTAGTTCGATGCAGTCTTGCACTTTGTTCTAACACTAATGGATCAGTTGCTCTTTCGGCAAAAGGGCGGTTGTCGAACTGGTCCATCTCAATATGTTGATGTTCTTGACCAGCCATCTTGGATCTATGATAAACTATAGTGCATCATTATTTTCAACACTCAGTAAATTAAGTTTGGCAAGTTATGTTTTGCTATTCAGGACATGGAATCTTCAAATTGGCAGATTAGTAACTAGTTTTCGAAAAGAGTTTAGTCCGTCATTTTGAAAATTCGTTAGTAACCCGATTTTAGAAGGAAGAAAAGTTTTCAATTTTTTGCTATGCTTTTTTGAGAAGTTGTATTCTATGAAGAAAATGAAGTGGGGATAATAAGACAGTAATATATAAAGCAATATCACTTACTCTTCGATAACATCTGTCCAATCTAGTAAACAACATTACATTTAAGTAATCAAATTTTATTTTTGAAATAAAATAGTTCAATATGAGGAGTTTTCATTATCAGCTTGAAAACCACATCCAGAGAATATTAGGAAAAAAAAATTACTTGATACTTAAACTTAAGACATTTAAAAATACTTTTTAGAAAGAGACTGTTATATAAAAACTTTAGTTTTTTTGCAGGGGAAGCTAACTTTACATTTCAACCCACTCTTAAACGCGACACTAATGCACATGCATATTTCCAAAACTTACTCAGTTTTTTAGATAAAGTAGTAGCACTAAAGTGTTCAAGATCCTTTAGAGAAAACAGAAAGTATCTCGAGCAAAATCTTTAAGTTTCTCGAACAATGCTCCATATAAAGATCAACTTCTTAAGTGACGGATTGCTTAAAGTTCCGAGATACGCATTTATAAAGTCCTGTTACAGACTAAAGAAAGAAAAGAAAGAGGAATCTCTCTCGCGATAATAAAATCTTAAATTACAATGTACGATTTCATTATTTTTTTTTGACATTACTACAAAAAAAACTGTCCTCTATTATCAAAACCCGTAGACAACTTACTTGCAGTAAAAAAAGATTAAGGTATCTTACGAGCTACTTGTTGGGCGACTTTCGTAGCTAAATATTTATGCTATTTTTTACCAAAATCATTTCATATCATTTCAAACATTTATTGGTTCAGATTATGTGTTGTCGCTCAACCGGTATAGTGGTTAGCGACGCTGACTGCGGTGCCGTAGGGACTGGTTTCGAATCTCGGAGAAGACATGGATGTTTGTAAATGTATACAGCCTTTGCGGCATGAGGGTAATCTAAATAGTCGTCAAGCCTCAAGTCCTCTCGTGTGGTTGGTGGAAGGGGATGAGAGGTGGGAAGTCTCTGACCCCCCTGAGTGTTCTTCCTCTAAATTGGGATGGAACCGGGCCAAATCGTACTGTCATCTGCATGGTGCTCAAAGCTACCACTAACGACAGGCGTCACTTAACCCTTTACCATGATGAATTTCGTGGGCCTTGATTTGGCCTTTGCCGATCAGGTGGCATTAGTAACAACAACAACAGATTATGTGTTATTTATTGATCGATTAATTATATATATATATAAGTCGCACTCAGATGTAATGAAAAGACTATTGGTGATGAACTTTGTAATTTGTACCACCATCAAGTAATGACGGTGACATCTGCTTTGTGGCATCCTTCTCTCGAAATTTCCACACCACGGCAATTTAATAGATATGAAGTGTGTGAGCCTTTTACGTGGCAGTTTTGCAGTAGCATCATAATTTGATTTTTCTACTCGACAGAAAAACTGTAAATTAATAATGTTTCTAAATAAACATATACATTTTTAGCATTGATTGCGCAAATGTAATCAACACTTTCCTCTCAATATTATGTCCTCACACACATGTTGAGAGCACACAATCAAAGATTTTAAACATCGCCGGAGTAGCTAGCTCTGAAGGGGCCCTGTAACAAAATTCCTTAGGGGTCCGTTTTTAGGTATGGGAGCCTTGTAGTGGAACTGCAGTTACACATATTGTGGCCCCTGTGGCTTGGGGGCCCCGTATCATTGATACGCCGGTAGCTACGCCCCTGCTAAACATATTATGGGTATTATTATAGACGTCCAAGAACAACTACATCCAATGAAAATTCCTATTTGTACATTACAGTAAGGCATTATGAAAAAAGTCAACAGCCCCGCCAACTTAGTGCAATCATATGCATAAAGATTTTAAGGGATACTGTTTCATGAAGACCTGCTGTTTGTGTTTCTCTGATTTCTCTCACTAAGCCCATAAACATCAATTTAGAATAGACAATGAATAACATTAATGAAGAATATTGACAGTGAAGCAGGGATCAGTTTGTCCAGAGATTAGTCGAAAATTAACAAAACCACTTATTCACGACATGCTCTTCTCTGAAGGAAATCAAGAACGTGCAGCATCTCCTTCGAGAACGGGCTGATTGATTAATTAATAACACAATACTCTCTTCAAAGCCTCTTTGGTGGCCTCTGTACCCAATTGTATATGGTCAAGAATTCGGGACTGTCATGTCACTGGCTCGAGTTCTGGTGCCCTTGGTGACAGTGGTAGCTTAGTGGTCAAGGTAACGCATTCGCAGCTGGCGAGTCATGAGCTCGAGCCTAGTACCTCTGAAGACCCGCCGTGCCGAGAGGGCCAATTCACGATAAATATGTTGAAGCTCAAACGTCGACCCGTTGGTATGGTGTGGAGTTAGGAGAAGGGGGTGCTAGCTCAGGTGTAGTCCTCGACCCTGGTTCAAAATTACGAGATCCATCGCCAGAAGCCCTCGAGTAGCTTAATGGTGTGACTTTAATATTCATAAACTCGCTTCTAGTGCTACTGAAGACCCGTCGTGTAAGGTGGATGATGCACGTTAGACCTTTCGGTGCTCAAAATAATGCAATAGTTTGGAGAGGGGTTCCACATTAGATGTCATCCTCGTTACTTGATCGAGTTCAAAATTGTGAGGTACATCTCCAATCATCCTCATGTTCGTGATTCTTTGTAATGTATATAACACGTTTTTTTTACTCTATATATTTCTTCACCTATTACTCTCTCTCTTATTCTCTTTACTCTATTGCTTTTACTCTATTCTTTCTCTTCTCAAACCCACATGGGGGCTATTAACTCATAACTGTGATTGACCTTCAATGGACGAAGATGGCACCTAAACTAGCACTCTACTGTTCAAACTTTCACACCATGCAAAAGCCTTTGAGTCTCGGCAGATTTAACTTCCATTAATCTCTCTTCTTGAAGGGTCTTCAGTTGTCCCAGGTCTTAAAACCACGTTTCAATAGAAACAATGCCAAGTTTTCAAATCTATAGCCACTAGGCTGCTGCGGCTACCCAGTTTCCGAGAAAAATGTTGCATGTGAATACACTATTGACAATACACTTCTTATTTTTGTATCATGGCTAAGTGACGAGTACGACATCTGAGCTGGATCCTTCTCTCAAAATAACCACACTACGTCGATGATAAGACTGAGTCTCGAGTCTACACAATGGGTCTTCCAAGCCTCTAGACCAGTGCTCCGCAACCCACGGGCCGCGGACCGGTACCGGGCCGCGGATCAAATGGTACCGGGCCAACCGTTTCATTCCAACTGATTTTAAATTCCTAGTTCTATACACCAAATTAAAAATATCTGTGTTCCATTAATTTTTTT
>BMAV01023827.1:215887-232895 GCA_019973955.1 Trichonephila inaurata madagascariensis
GTCAAAAAGGGGTTGCGGGGGCGGCCACGCCTTAACCCTCAAATACAGAGCTGCCGAATGCACGTGTGAATGTCGTTTCCACAAAAAAGACCTATCTGTGTGAAGCGGGGTTTTCTGCAGTAACAGCAACCAAAACAAAGCAACGGAATAAACTGGACATGAGCAACACACTTCGGGTGTCATTGTCTTCGATTACCCCCAGATGGAACCGTCTCATTGCAAAGAAACAAGCTCAGGGTTCTCATTGATTTATAACGTTCTAGTAAGTTAAAATATTAAATCACTTTATTTTTTGGTGTAACTGTGTTTTATTTTGAAGGCATAATTAAACAGAATTAAATTCTTTATTAAATTATTTATATTCTTTATGTATTAAATAGAATTAAATACATTTTGCTATGAATCAAAATAATCTAAAATATAAACAATTAATGTCCCCCTCCCAGCGGGCCGCGGTAAAATTATCAAACGTTGACCGGTCCGCAGCGATAAAAAGGTGGCGGAACACTGCTCTAGACTACCCCGGCCCCTCCAAGTTCCGAGAAAGATACTGCAAAGGATGTATTAAGACTTGGAGAAGAATAATGTTGGATAGGTGCACAAATCTCAATTTTTTTTGCGTAGACTATGCAATTGTTGATAAGTATATAGGGATCACATCTTGAATCCAGGGCCTTTTATTTGCCTTTCCAATGGAGGTGCAATCGACTCTTTAATATGTACGGATAAAAACTCTCTTCCCAATAGGGCTGTTTTAGTTGAGGTATTTCTCTGGAAAGTGAGGAATTTCACAAGGATTGATTTCAAAAAGATTTCGAGATCTCTAAGAACATCACTTACCTGTGATGTTCTTATGTGAGTACATTACAATACATTTTCCTCCTCGCAAAACCATCCGAGACCTAAATCAAGGTTGATGTAGGCATGTTAGAAGGACTTCTAAAATTTACTGTTTCCAACATTAATTCTCTTTGTGAAATTTTTACAACTGCATAAAGGGTCGAAACTCTTTGTTAACTCATTATTCTTTGTAGCCGTCCATCCGGTATAGTGGTTCTTGACATTGACTGCGGTGCCGTAGGTCCTGGGTTCGATTCCTGGAGAAGGCATGGGGATGTTTGTAGTGTAATCCTTCATGACTTTAAATTCCTTCTTTCCTTTGTAATGTGTGCTTCCTTCTTTCTGTAAGCCCCCGTGTGATACCTTTTCGTGCACGGGGATTTATAAGTGTTCTTAATAAGAAAAAACCTATTTTGTAACATTTCAAAAGCTGATGAGCTGTACAAGTTTATATATACTTACATTATATCTGCTCTATTTTTTATCACTTATATGCAAGCACTTAATCTTATCAAAGTATATGTTTATTATTTCTGCATATAATAAACTGAAAATTCTCTTTTGAAACACACGGATGATAATACATTTAATATTACGATATATTTCTAGCAGCAGCACTTAATGAATGCATCATTCGCTGGAGTATAACGCTCTAAGAGTAACCTTTCACAAGTTCTTTTTAACAGTTTAGCTTGTGCTTCTCTACATGTCTTAGGTCTATTTAAAATTACTTATTTTAACATCTATATCTAAGTTATTCGCAAGTTAACCATCCCCAATTCAATTTACTGACAATAATGTATCATTTTTAATACCATTTCAGCTCGTACTACAGATTTTTCTCAAATGCACATTTCTAGAGAGATTTATAGATTTGAACCCTATAAATAGCAAACTGTTTGCTTTGAAAAGATTTGCTTTTGCTTTGTGCGATCAATATTTAGCTTCAAAACTATTTGTGAATATCACCCAGAATGAAGTTTTGTTCTTGATATCATTGTTAGGGGAGGAGATATATTCTAAAAACTACGCAAGCGAGAAAGGACTAAAGGGTAATCTATATTGTGAAAATTAAACATTTGCTTACTAGGGGGATTGAGCCCCCACCCTTTTGCTTAACCACTGATATGCCAAAATTTACGCACCTCCAATTAAGGGGACATGGTACGATTTAAGCAAAAAATTTTAACTTAAGGATTTTTAAAGTTTTTTTGGTTGCCTCCTATGTATGTATATTATTTTAAAGATTTTGTGCTCAAAATTTCATAAAAAGCTAACCATGAAATTTTTTAAGGAAAAAACTTAAAATTTGTGAAGTGATTTTAAAATGCTACTCCTCCTACAAATATTTACGTATATGCATGAAATTTGATTTACAAGTATGTCAAACCATGTATAATAAAAGTTGGTATAAGTTTTGCGTTAACATGATTGGTGTATTCATACAATACTTCTTTTTATGAATGTTTATTGAAAATTCCTTAAAAATGTATAAATTCTGAGTTCAATTATTTTTTAAAAAATAAATATTGCTTTGATTCAAAAATGCATACCAACTTTTGTTACATGTACTATTAACAATAGGTAAAAAAAATTTCAAAGCATTAGGTGCGATAGAAAAAAAGCCTTAGCATTTTAAATAAAGACAAACTAGTTATTTTATCTTTCTGAGGTAAGTCAGTTTAAAGTTTTGATTTGCCATAGAGATGTGAATAAAAACGAACGTGAAAGCTATCATAATTCTCGTTTTTTAAGTTTAGAGCTTTCAATTTTTTTATTTATAGAAAAGTATATATAGAATAATTTAGGCTAAAAAAATTAAATTTGATTTTTTGACCGATTTTGGTCAATTGAATCGTACTGTGTCCCCTTAATATTAGAAAAAAAATTCCTACCATATTTACTAATAATCGTTTTGTTTCATACGTAGTGTTAAATTATATTACAGGGCTCAGTTTAAATCATGAAGAAACAAACTCTGTTTCCTATATTACTTCAAGAATAAAAAACCACTCCGTTCTAGATTGTTTTTCGGTTAATAGCGTTATGAACAATCATTCTTTCAGGATTCATATCGTTCTGTGTACTTATCTAAGTAACGAAAAATATTTTATTGTATCTTAAATGGGCCATAGGAATAGTATTGCGGTATTGATTCCTGAAGATGAATTTATACACTTCCCTTTTTGCTGAATTACCAGACTTCCACAACTAAACCGATATCCTACCAACCATGTTACCATGTCCCGAAAATATCTACAAATAAGGAGAAAAAAGGCATCTAGAAAGCTTTCGAAGAAAGAACTGACCCACATTTTGATTTGTGTGAACATCGAATCAGATGTATTTCAGAGGTTGTTGGGATTATAGGTTTAATCAACATTCTGAAGATTTGCATCCAATACATTAAAAATAATTCTAAAAATTCCTTACAAAATAATTCCCTTATAATAAAAAGATCAATTGTTATGAAATAAGAATTTTCAATGCATCTGAAAAATTGTATTATAGAATAGGTTTTAGTGTTGAGTTGTACTATGGCGATGTCAAGAATCGCTACCTAAGAAATACTTGACTCGTTTATACTTTTATGAATTATTAACTAAAATCTAAAAAAGAATTTCGGTGTATTACGAGTACATTTAATAAAATTAGAATAGGTTTTATTTATTTAATGTCAAATGCCTGAGTTTTTATTCAGTACATCAAGTTATATTTTTAAATTTAATTTTGAGGTATTGATTTGTCATAACACATCACATAATACAAAATGTATTTTGGTAATAATTTCGCTGTTATACATAAAAAAAAATCCAAAACAAGAAGCCAATCATATTGCGAATAATAAAGACAATCATATGAAAATAGTTTTATTTATAAATTTATCAATTAAATATATTAAAATATTTGCGTGAAATTTTAATATTTTACTGCATTCATACAAGATAAAATTAAAAACTTCAAACATTGATACATATTTGGACGATTTTTTGCATATATATAGTACAGGCAAAATTAAGTTTTCTTAAAAGAAAACTATTTATTATAGAATTATCGAAATATATTGTCAACATATTAAAAGATTTTACTCATTTCGTGAAGCCTGACCCAATTTATCCAGCCCCTAAGAAAGGTATAGCAAAAAATTAAAAGCTTCTCGTGAGACTTAAGATTTAGATCCATGATAAATAAAATCGCGTTTTAAAGCATAATAAAATTTCTCAATTATAACTATAACAATTACTAAAATGCTAATTCCTAAAAAGTATCTAAAAAAGCCGAAAATTTTTTGACAAAAATTATTAGAACTTATCGAGTTCAGGAAAAACCCCTGCAAATGTTCTTCGCAGTCACTTCTTTCTTCCAAGTTGGTAATGGATTCTGTGCTCTGAGAATCAATTCCATTGTTTATAGTTTCTTGCATTTCTACCAACTTGTGAAACTTCTTGCTCTGTATTTGCCACAACTACTTCTTCGTGAACTAAATTTACAGACTCTGCTTCTGTTATGGGATCATTATTTGCAGTTTCTTCAATTGAAATTCTCAATTCATTCTCGGATACTTCCATTACAGATCTTTGAGTTGGAGTTTCAATTGCTTCTATCATACATTTACTATTTTCTTCTCCAAAGTCATTTTTCATTTCTGTCAGATGCGAGTTATCTGGTCCTTCTGCAAGGAATTCCAGAGTTACCTTTTCATTTTCTTGGACTTTTTGTAGCACATTCAACTCACACACAGTATTAACAGACCAATCATCATCAGAAATCATCAGTTTCCTTTGCTATTTCCTTCCCTTTTATTGGAAACAGATTAGTTTCTGTAAATTCAAGTTTATCTTCACTGATTTCAGACTTGTTCAAGCCAATATCGATTGAAACTTCCAAATTATTTTTTAATTGATTCGGCAGTGCTTCAACTTCCATGATGCTATTATTTAAATATTTTTCTTTATATGAAAGGCAATGAAAATAGTCAAGTATTTTTTCCTGCTCTCTTTATATAAAATAAAGTATTGTTATTTTGAAATAGATATAAATCGATATCAAACTTCCTTCGTTACAGAACTTTTTAAAAAGGTTTTAAGCAATTATAATTGCATTCTTGATATAAGTTATAGATTCGATAATTCGAATAATATTTGGTTTAATTTACGTCCTATTAGATTTCAAAAGAATTTAACGAATAGCATTTCTTGTTTGAACCGCGTAACCCTCATTTTGGAATTAAGAACAAAGTGACTGACAGATAAAAGTTTGTAACTCAGCTCTATCATTTAGGGGAAAAAAGAGCAATTGCGTGTTCAATATTTTTCTTTTCTGTTCATAAATTCTAGTTAAAAATAAGTTACGTCTTATTAGATCTCAAATGAAGTTTACGAATAGCAATCCTCACTCGAGTCACATTTGCAAAGTAAAGAACAAGTGGCTGAAGGATAGCAGTTTGCAGAGAAACAAAGTCGCATGGTAGTTCTCTCTTTCTCTCTCTCTATGACGGGCCGTGGCCGAGGAAACCTGGAGGTCAAGGTCATGGATTCATCAAGTACCGCTGAAAAGCTATCGTATTAAGGGGGACAATGCATGTTAAATCGGTCGAGGCTCAAACATTCTCCCTTTGGCGTGTTGTGGAAGTTAGGAAAGAGGAGGTGCCAGCTCAGATATCTTTCTCGTTACACAAACATGGTTCAAAAATACGCTTTTCCATCGCCAAGATTCCTCGTGCAGCTTTATACTGTGGAGATTAATATAACACTCACTATGTAGACAGGGTTCTAACCTCCAATTTATACTTTCGGAATGACAGAGGTAATATTGACACTTGCTCATTGGTAAAATAAATTACTCAAAAATAATATAAAATACCTATAAAATTTAGAACATTTTAAACTGAAAAAATATATTGTTAAAACAGAGAAAAACTTCAAAAAGATTTCAAGCTATTGATCATGAAGGGTGGGCGGGCCTAGACAATCCGCAAGAAGCTGAACAGTCCGAAATAAAAATTTTGAAATCTTTTGAAGTGAGCTTCAAATGAAAGGGAGCGTTCTGATTGGCCGAGACGAAGTCGTACCGAGTGTGGAATTACAGTGCAGTATAATTCGAGCATTGCCAGTTTAAGGTGTGCAGCGTGCGTGTGATTTCAAAGATAAAAACGGGTATAAATAAACAATTTTGTAAATAAATGTTTGCGAGTTTAATATGGAAAAAGTGATGTATGTTAGATACTTATTTCAAAGCCTACGGAGCATGATTGGATGCATTTGAAAAAAGCTCAAATGTTATCAATAATTTTTGACCATGACCCATTTTTCTTTTTCAACAAACCGTTTTGTTTTTCTAAGGCATTGAATCGCAACTTCAACTTTGTATTAACACCCTATTAAAGGAACACTTATTGATGGGTTTTATAATCTTCAGCCACAATCAAGTGATAATGACAGCACCAAATTAATTAACCTCTTAATTTTCATGCCATCTTATGTGAAAAATTGATGGCTTAACTTCGTTTAACGTTCTTTATCTATCCTTTTTTTTTTACAGGTCCTTTGTAGAATCGTAATTCGAACATTAGATACGATTTTAAAATTATCATTCACACAAAGCTGGTTATCATATAATACTGAGCTACTATAACCTAGGGTGAAATACATTCAACAAGTAAGAGCATTGCTAAGTCTTCAATTGAATGCAGTATTAAATATTGTACTGATGAATCTCAATTTTAATTAATGATGTAAAAGTTTTTGTTCCCCATTTCTGTGATCAAAAGAAATTTGGTTTGAAAATAATTCCGGCAAAAAACATATTAAAAACCCCATAATATACAAGTGATATGTACTGGGACTTAGCAAAACTACTTGAGGCTTTGGGTCCCTACACAAATATGTCCCACTTATGACCCTTACCAGTAGACACATGGTATAGCAAACGCTGTCAAACACTCGTACAAACAATAACTCGAAACACATAAATGTACATTACTCAAAATCGCACAAAGCGGCTCGACTTTTGACTGTATGGTTGTAATGATGGTATATGGTGGTAGGCCTAGAGGTCTATATATGGTCGACAGTCTTCAAATGTAGTTGGTTGACATATCCTCCAAAATCCCAGGTTTTCGGAGAATACAACAGAAAATAATATTTGCCCGTTGAAATTATTCGAATCTTGATCTTATAAGGCTGAGTTGAGCAGGCAAGTCGGTGTCGTCTTCCCAAAAATGATTCTACGGTCCGTCCAAAGCCCTCGTATGGGAACAGTGTGACTTTAAATACCCCCCTAAATCACTTTTCCCAATAATGGGTCTCCCTTTTCCCATTTTTATTTCATGAACCCAGAGCTCACAGATATACAGTACAAAGAACATTACATAAATGATTCCTCAAGCCAAAGGGGTACAACACACTGGATGATTTAAAAGCTTTTTTCCCGTTTTATTTTTTTCAGGTTATAAAGAAAGTTCATAAAAATTAATTTTTATCCCTTATCCCAGGGGTTTAAACCTTTTTCCTATGCCCCCTTGACAGGTTTTCAAAATTGAAACTTAAATGTTTTTTTATAGCAGGTTTTGAGCTATTTTCTTTTAACGTTTAAATTTTTAAAATTGTGTAAAGTATGTGTTTAAAATTTAAAAAGGCATGTAATTAAAATTTTAATTATATTTTTATTTATATATATATATATAAAATTTATATATATATATAAATTAACATTAAAACATAAAATTTTAATTTAATTTAATTAAGCATAAAATAACTTTGGAAAAAATTGACAATTAACACGGGAATGCAAAAACAAATTTTCAACATTTAGCATCAATCTTGTCAGGTTAGCTCTCAAATTCCCAAAAATTTTATTCATTCTTTTTTTCTTTTTTGAGATTGGTTCCTTCTTCGGAAAAGCAATTTTTATCAAGATATTCCATAATATGAAATAAAATTTAAAAAATTTTATATATTTTTTTTAAAATTTTTTCTTTGAAATCCTTTTTAAACTTTTTTCTTTAAGATCTTTGTTAGTACCTTTTTTTTTCTATGCCTAATTTTGTAATCATTTTTCAAAGTGACCGTAGGAATTCGTGCTATTTTGGTATTATGAATAGTCAAAAATTCTCAAACCTAGTTTCGAAATCTAAAAAAAGGGCATTTAAATGTTGAACGTAGGTTAAAACGTTTTCTCCAGACAGATTATCTGTGACAATTGAGGAATTAGGAAAATTCACACGACATCCAGAATTATACTCCGTTAGCTCAACTCTGGAAAAAGTCTGAAATGTGGTTCTTATTTTAATAAAATTTATGCTGTCGTCTTGTAACTGCAATTGGCCTCCTTAAATTTAGTAAATAAATCTGTTTAATAGGTAAGTCTGGTTTCCACTTGATGAATTTCCTTTCAAAATTAAAGTAACGATCTGGTTTAATGAGAGCCACTATTGTAGACCCATTTACACCTCATGGACCCCAAATTATTTTTTCGTTGACGTAGACCCCTTGAAGGTTGTTAGAGTCCCCTGGGGGTTTATATAGACCACTTTGGGAATCAATGCTCTATACCATAGTTGTAAATTATTTCATAAATTTTTTCTGTACTAATTCACAAAAGGGTGGGTGGTTCGTGATGCCGTAAGGCAGTGCTTCCCAAACTTTCAATATTCGCGACCCAATATTCAATCATCAGTTTCATTGCGCCCTCCCCCCTCCAAACAATTACAATGTATTGTGTGTAAATTCAATAATTCTATAGTTTGACACTAAAGCTACAATATGACTTTAGCCTCTTAAGTACCACCGGCGTATATAAACGTCTCACTCAGCCAAAGCATTAATTTTCTGGACCTATATATACGTCAATTAGATAATGTTTTTGCGAAGGATTTACTTATTTCAAAAAATATTTTCTTATTTATCTTTTCTTCTCCCCATGAAAAAAATCACATATGAGTTGTGGAAAACGGTGGCATTGGGGAGCGAATGCGTAACTTTTATTCGGCAAATTTTGAGTTAATTATAAACCGTACAAATTATCAAGATAAATTTTAATACAAACCCAAAAATAGCTTTATCTAAACCACTTAGTTTTTAAAAATTATTATAAAACATTTTTTGCCCTTTTTCGCAATAATAAGGGTTGCCGAGGATTTTTTAAAGTTTTTTTTTTCTTTTTTCCCTAAATAATAAATTAAATTTGTTGTTTGAAAGGTTAATTAAAATGCAATTTTTAATTTTTTTTAGGTTTTAAAAAACCGACAAAATAAAAAGGTAACAAAATTAACTTGGTCCCCCCTTAAAAAAAAATTTCTTTGTTGTAAATTTAATAAATATACTTTTATAATGTATTTATAAGTAAAAATTGTATTTATTTTTTATTTTATTGAATTTTTTTTGTTACTTAAGTAAATTAAAATTTTTTAAAAAATTTTTTTTAATTTTTAATATGCTGGGGGGGCCCCTCGTAGAGTTATCACGCCCTTAGGGGCCCGTTTGAAAACGCTGCCGTAAGGTTAGAAATGAACAAAGTGGCCAAAACCCCATGACACTATCCTTTCTTATGCTGCAGATTGCCAGTCCAGGATAAGGCGGGTTCATAGTTGGTGGATTATGGAAGAACAATTTAAAGACCAAAATAAAAAAAAAGAAAAAGAGGTAGTGAGTTAAGGAAAAATCTCTCTTGAACCAAAATTGGTTATGTAAAACAAAAAAGGGATGCTCTGGAAAAGTGGGGGGCGTAACAATTTGAAATTTCGAGGGCGCCAGGCAGGTTACAAACGGGCCCCTTGGGTCATTTTTGGAAATTTCTTGGGGAAATTTTGTTTGAATAACCCAGGATAGTTGTTCTAAAAAAATTTCGTCCTAAAAAAGGAGAAAAAAACCTCAAAAAATATATGAAAGAAATAAGTTATAAAAATTTGGGCATATTTGGTAGGGGAAATATAATGCCCCTGATATTTCTTTCTAAAAAGGGGGTGTTTTACAAGAAATATTAAATTATAAAAAGAAAAAGAATTCTGAGTTCATTTTTTTAATCAAGAATATAACGAAAACTAATTGTATTCTTTTCCCTTTTTTAAATACATGGGGAAAATTTTAATAAAAATTTTTTTCTTTTTAAAATTAGTTTTTTTTTCCCAAAAGTAAAACAATACTTGCTTATACAGAAAAATTAGAGTAGATTATAAGTAGCACATACTAAATATGGTTTTTTAATTTACTTCAGCGTTTTAAAAAAAGTATAAGGATCACTGGAAAAATTAGAAAATTGGAAGGGGAAAATATAAAGAAGATATTTTGATAAAATGAAAGTAAAATACGACACAAGCATAATTAAAATATTAATACTGTTTTAGAAATTTAAAATAAAATTAAAGAAATTCATTTGAAGAGAAATATGTGATAGAAAACACAATTTACGAGTAATTTAATAAAATAATGGAGAACTAGGATAAGATATGCACCATGTCTAAATTTTAAATTAATAAAAATTTTTCCTGAAATTTTTATTTTTTTTTGGGTTTGAAAAGTTTTTTTAAATTTAAGAAAAAAAATATAACTTTCATTTTTGTCTTGTGGTAGGCAAGTGTTTTAAGTAAATAAAAATATTAATGCTTTATAATTAAATTTCAGAGAGAAATGAAATATATAAAATTATTATATTTATAAATATTTCATGAAAGTTAATTTTAATATCTAGACTCTAATTAAAATTATAAATTTATCTTTTTCAAAATTAAAAAAAAATATATATATATGTAGTAAATTTATTTTTACTGAACGTTATTTTTTTTCTGTCAGTGTAACTCACATACACTTAACATTGCATCCGTAAAAATACCTCAAATAATTTGATTGTGCAATAGTTGTACTCTGATGTGCAGTTGTTGGTTTGTGATATTATTCTCATTCTATAATAATATTTATTTGCTTGGTTTTTCTCCACTCTCTGATTCAAAATTTATTCTTATAGCTTATTTCTTTATGTGTATTACAACAAATATCAAAGCTTATTTTATTTAAATAAGTACTTTTCGTCAGTCGAGATTCTAAGGAAGAAAAATATACATAAATATATATTCATTTCTTTAGTTATTGATGGCCTTTTCTTCGTATCCATCTACTATAAAATAACTTTTTGACAAACTCTACGCAAAAATAATATTTTTTCATAAAAAAAAAAAAAATATTTCATATGGAAACTGGTCAAATATTTTTATTGCACTAAATCAGAAAACAATGCTTTCTTCTTTTTAAAGATGTGAAATTCTGCTTGGGATGAAATGGAATGAAATAATATATTATTACTATAAACTTAAATATTTCAGTTATATTATTCCATATTCTAATATTAGAAAAAAAATTACTTTTATTATTTTATTCATATTTATACTTGGGTTTTTTAAAGTTATGCATAATTTGCAACTCTTTTTAAATTTTTTTATTTCCATTTTTTTTTATATTTTTGTTAAGTGCTACATTTCAACCATTCAAGATTTAAATCGATTGGGGTCCAGAATCTGGCAAACTTATTTATTGCATTCAGATTTAGCGGGCTCTGCTTTTTTTAAGTGAAATTTTTTTAGGTAAGTTCCCTTTATCTTGTAATGGATTTAGATATTCTATCCATTTTTCAATAGGTTTTGCTCAGTTTTTTTAAATAAAGGGGGAAGGTTCTGGCCAAAAACATGTTCAACCCCCCTTTTATATAAGTTATTTTATATTTGCTGTCCCAAGTCAGCAATTTATAATAACATTCATTTTATTTTTAATCTTGATTACTCATATGTCCTTCATTGTGGGATTTTCCTACTGTCTATGTGTTTTTTGAAAGTGATTGTGTTGGATGTTATGTCTTGTTTGTAGAGAATAAGCCTATATATATATATATATATATATATATATATTGTAAATTTAGTTCAATCATAGTAGTTGCTTACCCAGTTGTGTTGTTTAATGAAATTACCAATAGCTCTCGCGTTCGAAAACCAACGTAATAAACAATTAATATCGTGCGATACCTATTCATAATCTAACTCGATGTCTTGTCATACTTGGTGATTATGAATAAATAAACAATTTCTCGGAAACAAAATATATTCATTTAAGCTCATATTAGAAATCTATTCTTAGTGGCCCTTCCCGGGGGAAGAAAAAATGGGTTTCGAAAAAAATTAAAAAAATAATTTAATTTTGTGGTTTCCCCCTAATTTGGAACTTTTTTAAAACCCTTTATTAAGAAAAAAAAACAATTTTAAAACAAAAACTACCCCCCAATATTAAAAATTAAATTTGGGGCCCGAAGAAAAAATTGGGGTGAAAAATTTTAAATAATTTTAATTTTTTCCCCTCTTTTTTAAACCCCCCTTTTTGTCCATTTTTAAATTAATTCTTGGCCTGATTTTACAGAAAAAAAATTGTCATTTTTATGCAATATGACTTATAATTCAAAAAATTCTGCTTTTAGTTTGTAGCAAATATAGCGAAGTAATAGGAAGTTGAGAGTATAATTTACATTAATATCAATTTTTGTGTATTTTAACTTGCATTATATATAGTCAAACTGATTTTATAATAAACCCTCGCTATGTGTAACCATTTGCTATTTTGGGAAGCAATATTGTCGAGTCTAAATTTTAATATCGATTTTCTTATCATTAAAAATTACCAAAAAGTAATTAAAATATTAAAAAAAGTATTAAAATTTATTTTTTGGTTTTGGGAAAAACCCCTTTTTATTTAATTCTGCGTTTTTTTATTTGAAATATATCTTCATAAAAAAAAAATCTTTCAAAATGTATTATATATATATATATATATATATACATTTTTTTATATATATATATATATATTTTGTTTATATATATATATATATATATACAAAAGGGATTAAATTTTGGGGGTTATGAGCAAAATATAGGGTGGTAATTGTTGTATTAAAAAATGAGAGAAAAAAAAGTTCAAAAGTGAATTGAATTATTGATAGGATGCTCTTTGGGGAGTTTTTAATGATTTTCGCTATTCATTTGTGAACATACTTGGCTTTTAATTTGAACTTCGGATTTTTAGACATTTTTCTACCTATACACAATTATTTTAAAGATGGGGTGCGTCATCTTTGGTGTTCGAGGTTCACTTATATTATGCAATTAATTGTTTTAGAATTTTAATATTTTAATATAATATCTTTCAGAATGCGATGGCGAATAGTTTAGTTTTTCAAGTTTAATGGTTTAATTTTAACTTTTTAATTTTTAAGAATTGGATATTTTCCGATTAACTTACCAAGTTGCAATAGGGGGAAGGTTGGCGCCATCAAACTAGTTTAACCCTACTTATCGGTCCTAAGTCCAAGGTTGCACTGTTTGTTACTTAGAGTAAATTAATAATTTTTTTAAAATAATCTTTTTTTTAACTTTTTAATATGCTGGCGAGGGGGCCTCGTAGAGTTATCACGCCCCTTAGGGGGGTGCGCCCCACAGTTTGAGAAACGCTGCCGTAAGGTTAGAAATGAACAAGAGTGGCCAAACCACACACACATGACACTATCCATTCCTTATGCTGCAGATTGCCAGTCCAGGATACGGCGGGTTCATAGTTGGTGGATTATGGAAGAACAATTCAAAGACCAAAATAAAAAAAAGGAAAAAGAGGTAGTGAGTTAAGGGAAAATCTCTCTCGAACCAAAATTGGTTATGTAAAAACAAAAGAAGGGGATGCTCTGGAAAGAGTGGGGGGGGGGCCGTAACAATTTGAAATTTCGAGGGCGCCAGGCAGGTTACAAACGGCCTTGAAGTCATGTTTGTGAAATTTCTTGAGGAGAATTTTTTGCTTGAATAATCAGGATAGTTGTTCTACAAAATTTCGTCCTCAAAAAGTTATGAGAAAACCTCAAAAATATATGCACGTAATAAGATTATAATAATTGTGCATATGTTAGTATGGAATATAATGCCCCTGATATTTCTTTCTAAAAAGGGGGTGTTTTACAAGAAATATTAAATTATAAAAAGAAAAAGAATTCTGAGTTCATTTTTTTAATCAAGAATATAACGAAAACTAATTGTATTCTCTTCTTCCTTGTAAATACATGAGCGTAAATTTTAATAATAATTTTTTCTATTGTAATAATTAGTTTTTATTCCAAGAAGTAAAAACAATACTTGCTTATACAGAAAAATTAGAGTAGATTATAAGTAGCACATACTAAATATGGTTTTTTAATTTACTTCAGCGTTTTAAAAAAAGTATAAGGATCACTGGAAAAATTAGAAAATTGGAAGGGAAATATAAAGAAGATATTTTGATAAAATGAAAGTAAAATACGACACAAGCATAATTAAAATATTAATACTGTTTTAGAAATTTAAAATAAAATTAAAGAAATTCATTTGAAGAGAAATATGTGATAGAAAACACAATTTACGAGTAATTTAATAAAATAATGGAGAACTAGGATAAGATATGCACCATGTCTAAATTTAATAATAATAATTTATACTGCAATTATTTTTTTCTGGTTGAAAGTTGTTTAAATTTAAGAAAAAAAATATAACTTTCATTTTTGTCTTGTGGTAGGCAAGTGTTTTAAGTAAATAAAAATATTAATGCTTTATAATTAAATTTCAGAGAGAAATGAAATATATAAAATTATTATATTTATAAATATTTCATGAAAGTTAATTTTAATATCTAGACTCTAATTAAAATTATAAATTTATCTTTTTCAAAATTAAAAAAATATATATATATATATGTAGTAAATTTATTTTTACTGAACGTTATTTTTTCTGTCAGTGTAACTCACATACACTTAACATTGCATCCGTAAAAAATACCTCAAATAATTTGATTGTGCAATAGTTGTACTCTGATGTGCAGTTGTTGGTTTGTGATATTATTCTCATTCTATAATAATATTTATTTGCTTGGTTTTTCTCCACTCTCTGATTCAAAATTTATTCTTATAGCTTATTTCTTTATGTGTGATTACAACAAATATCAAAGCTTATTTTATTTAAATAAGTACTTTTCGTCAGTCGAGATTCTAAGGAAGAAAAATATACATAAATATATATTCATTTCTTTAGTTATTGATGGCCTTTTCTTCGTATCCATCTACTATAAAATAACTTTTTGACAAACTCTACGCAAAAATAATATTTTTTCATAAAATTAAAAAAAAAAAAATTCATATGGAAACTGGTCAAATATTTTTATTGCACTAAATCAGAAAACAATGCTTTCTTCTTTTTAAAGATGTGAAATTCTGCTTGGGATGAAATGGAATGAAATAATATATTATTACTATAAACTTAAATATTTCAGTTATAGTTATCTCCATATTCTAATATTAGATAAAAAATTACTTATTATTATTTTATTCATATTTATACTCTAGTGTTATTAAAGTTATGCTATAATTTGCAACTCTTATTAATTTTTATTTCCATTCTTTTTATATTTTTGTTAAGTGCTACATTTCAACCATTCACATGATTTAAATCTGCATTAGGGTCCAGAATCTGGCAATAACTTATTTATTGCATTCAGATTTAGCGCGGGCTCTGCATTTTTAAGTGCAATTTTTAGGTAAGTTACCTTTATCTTGTAATGGATTTAGATATTCCTATCCATTACTTTCAATAGGTTTTTGCTCAGTATTATTTAAATAAAGGGGGAAGGTTGGCTGGCCAAAAAACATGTTCAACCCCACTTTTATATAAGTTATTTTATATATTAGCTGTCCTAAGTCAGCAATGTTTATAATACTGCAGCATTCATTTTATAATTTTTAATCTTGATTACTCATATGTCCTTCATTGTGGGATTTTCCTACTGTCTATGTGTTTTTTGAAAGTGATTGTGTTGGATGTTATGTCTTGTTTGTAGAGAATAAGCCTATATATATATATATATATATATATATATATTGTAAATTTAGTTCAATCATAGTAGTTGCTTACCCAGTTGTGTTGTTTAATGAAATTACCAATAGCTCTCGCGTTCGAAAACCAACGTAATAAACAATTAATATCGTGCGATACCTATTCATAATCTAACTCGATGTCTTGTCATACTTGGTGATTATGAATAAATAAACAATTTCTCGGAAACAAAATATATTCATTTAAGCTCATATTAGAAATCTATTCTTAGTGGCCTCTCTGAAGAAGAAAATGAGGTCAGAGAAATCATTAAAGTAAGTGTTAATGATTGTGTGTTGTCCCCCTAATATGGAACATAAGAAACCATTTATTAAGAGAGAGAGAGAGAATAACTATTACTGAAACCCTGACCTGACAATATTCAGAATAAAAGTGGGAACCCGAAGTTTTCAGATTAGTGCCCAAATATATATAATTATTTTTCTCTCTTTATTAACTTTTTTCTTGTGTACTTATTTTTATGAATTAATTCTTGGCCTGATTTTACAGAAAAAAATTTGTCATTTTTGCAATATGACTTATAATTCAAAAAATTCTGCTTTTAGTTTGTAGCAAATATAGCGAAGTAATAGGAAGTTTAGAGTATAATTTACATTAATATCAATATTTGTGTATTTTAACTTGCATTATATATAGTCAAACTGATTTTATAATAAACCCTCGCTATGTGTAACCATTTGCTATTTTGGGAAGCAATATTGTCGAGTCTAAATTTTAATATCGATTTTCTTATCATTAAAAATTACCAAAAAGTAATTAACTATTGAAGAAATGTATTAAATTTACTATTTGAATTGTGGAAAATCCCTTTATATTTAATTCTGTCATATTTTTTATTTGAAATATATCTTCATAAAAAGAAAAATCTTTCAAAATGTATGTATATATATATATATATATATATACATTTTGTTATATATATATATATATATTTTGTTTATATATATATATATATATATACATGGCATTAGTGGGTGTTATGAGCAAAATATAGGAGTGGTAATTGTTGTATTAAATATGAGAGAAAAATCGTTCAAAAATTGTGAATTGAATTATTGATAGGATGCTCTTTGGTGAGTTTTTAATGATTTACGCTATTCATTTGTGAACATACTTGGCTTTTAATTTGAACTTTCGGATTTTAGACATTTTTTCTACCTATACACAATTATTTTAAAGATGAGTGCGTCATCTTTGGTGTTCGAGGGTTCACTTATATTATGCAATTAATTG
>BMAV01023828.1:0-48855 GCA_019973955.1 Trichonephila inaurata madagascariensis
AGAAAAAAAATTATGACCTTTTTAGAATTAAACATAATAATATTTTTTTAAAATAAAGAAAAATGTTTTATTATTTTATTTTAATGCCGTTTCGGAAATGTTTTAATTTTTGGCATAAATAGATCAAATTATATATTTAGTTAAATTACAATGTCATATTAACAAGAATTATATCAAAAGCCCATGCAAAAATTTTCATCATACGGTAGTTATTGCGAAATATTTTAGTAAATTAAATTATCCCATAAGAATTATTTCAATTTTTTTTCATTCGATATTTTTTGTAAACTATAAAAAAGCAAAATTTTAATAGTGTAGAAAAAAAATTTAATAGTAATACTATACGAAATACACACACACATATTTTGAAAATTTTTATTTCTGGTTTGGAATCAGTATAAATATATTCTTTATTATAAGTAAAGCATGTGTGTGTGTGCCCTTTGAAATTCCAGTTAAAAGAGAGAGTTTTTTTTATATATATATAATACGTGTTAATCACAAATACCTAACGATACTTTCAGTTCTGATTTTTGTTTTATTTTAGTCATGATTTTAAAATATTTAGAATCAAAAATTCCTTTGAACTTAAATGGATGAAAAGCTTTTATTTTAAGCAGTCATTTATTCATTATGATTATGATAGAAAAAGTTTTTCAACTTAATCTATTTATTCTTCTTACTATCAAATATGAATGTATTTTTTTTAAAATGGATTATTTAAGAGAAATAAAATGAAAAAATAAATTGAATGACGTCATGATTATTAAAGTTATTGATAAATGGGCTTTGTAATTATGTAAAAAGAAATCGATAACGGCATAAAATAAAATTTCTACTGGCAATTGCAACAGTTGTTGTAGGTGGGTAGATACTTTTTATTAATCGTAGTGTGAAGGTTTAAAAATGTTTATTGTTTAATAAGAATCACATTCTCCATATTCTTGTATAATAAATAATTTTACTTTTATTCTAAATTTGAACTTTTAGTACAGTAATAAGAAATCGATCTGGTATTGCTCTTCTTATACGTATATGAGAGTATTTTTGAAATATATAATAAATAATAACTCATATTTATATCATCATCATCATCTTTATCAACATTTCTGATAATGGAAAACTATTTATTTTTACTTCTTTTTATTTTTCCTCCAATGTTATTCAACTCAACTTATAAAAATTAAATTATTTATTTAATATATTTTATTAATAGTAGATTTTTTGTCATTTGAATGATTTTACGACCGAAGTTTAAATTAGCATTACTCCCGTAGATTATAAATCTCATTTCGTATAAATTCAATTGATCATCTTCCAGTTTTTCATAACAATCAGGGATCATTTATTCATCTATACTAAGGCTGGCTTACCAGAATATTAATGTTCTTTCGTTTAAAAAATAAGTGCAAAATTTTGAAGCATGCGTTATGTATCTGTTTCCATACTTTTAGATTGAATGAAAATATTTTAATTATGAAATATTTAAGGATTTCAGTTATGGTGAAAATTTCGAAACTTCAAACAGAATAATAAAATTTATTTATGTTTTACCCAAAGTATTTAAAAATTTAATTTTCTAAAATTGCTTTTTACATTCCCGTTGTGATTTGTAAAAGTGAATTATAATTATTTAAATTTAAGTTAGACACACATTCTTAACAACGGTAAGCATGATTTTTTTTTTTTGCGAAACATTATTTTTTAAAATAATATATCTTTGAAATTTTATTCTTTTGAAACTGTCTTAAAAAGGAAGTTTAAGTTATGTATATTAAATTATGTTAAGATATCCGACTACGTTCGGAACCATGATTTTGCAAAAGCGTACAAATGGATAATATTTATGATATTTAGTGTCACTTAGATTGGAAAATATACATAAAATTGTTTTAAAAATATTATTAGAATAAAAAAATTATTTAAGTACAATATTTTCACAAAAAATGAGCTTAGAATGACCCATTTTCAAAATATTCTCCTTTTGTGAAAAAGGCTTCTACTATAATAATATTTTGCCTGTATATAGCTCAGACCTCTGTACAGAGGCTCAACTAGAATGTTTGAAAAATATAACATAGAAAAGGGTTTATTCATGTTTTACCAAAACATTGGGGAGACTTTTTAAGAAAAAAACGTCGATAGTTATTTCAATTGGTTGTAACTCTGAAAATAATGTTAATTTTTTCAAAAAGGGCCAGTTCAGACTTCTCTGAGAAGTCTTTACTTTATATAAGCACGCACGCACGCACGCACGCACGCACGCACGCACACACATACACACACACACACACATACACACACACACACATACACCAGTGGTTCTTAAACAGTGGTCCGTGGACCCCTGGAGGTCCCTAGCACCTCTTTAGGGGGTTCGCGGAGTCTCTCATGGAATGTTAAGATTTCCCTTTTCTACAGACTCTGAAAGGCCTCGTGGAAAAATTTAAGATGTGCCATACTAGACTAGATCACTAAGTAGTCCCCAATGAAACGAGACTCCAATTCGAACTTGTATTTTGATCAAGAATATTAAGTTGGGGAGGGATGTTCAAAAACTTGGGGGAGTTGAGGGTCCGCGATGTCACTCTGATATATAAAGAGAGGCCACGGCGATCGAAAGTTTAAGAACTGCTTTTTCACATTTATTTGACCAACTTCCTTATTATTTAAATGTGATGTACTTCATATCTAAATAATAAGGAAGTTGGTCAAATATATGTGAAAAATTTATGCAATATACTTAATCCTTTCACGATTAAGGGAATATTTTTCTTCATTTTAAAATTGTTGATTGTAGTACTTAATTATAATCATCTGCATTTTTATGCAGAATGTCAAGATCAAACGTATGTCAAACGCAATTACATAAACGATAATGTTAAAAAAAGAAACCACCTAATCAATTGGTGCCAATGATAAGACATTTGCTGATTGTACTCAGTTATTTTAGTTTATTGTGTCATGTAATATGTTTCTGTGTTTTTCCACATGTTTGATGTTTTTCGGTCAGTATAATTTTTTGTGCAATAATAAATGTATTTGATCAAATAAAAACAAATGCCTGATAATGACAAATAATTCACATTGGCAATAATTTTATACTATTCCCGTAAAATTCCAAAACACATTGTTATATAATTTTCTTATCATATTTATTTATTTTACGACGAAAAACAAACTAAAACAAGCAGTTACATTCCAATATTTACTCTTAGCAACCTTATATTCCTATAGGAGCTCAGAAAGATTTTAGTACCAAAATGTTAATTTTTAATGCGTTCTCTTCAAAAAAATTGGTTAAAAATTAGTGAAATATTTTTAAATAATATTTAAGTTACCTTTCATAAATATTCCCAATACTAAACCTTCTACTTTTCAATTGAATTGGAATACTATTACATATCTCTAAACATAAGAGAAAATGGTTCACATATAAGTGATAAAAAAGCTGTGCTCAGCCATTTATATAAAGTACTTAATCATTAAAATCACAATACTCTTTTTAAGTAAATGTGGATGCTTAAGGCCGTCACTTTTTTTTATATATTAAATCAATTTTTAAAAACGAAATGACAACTATCAACTTTTAAGGACTTAAGACATTAATCAAAATACAATTTCGAAAATATTGCTCGTATTATATTTTGCGAACAATAAATACCACTCGGAATTTATATATAAGTACCCATAAGAAAAAATCATGACATAATCCTGTTACTTAAATAGATTTTGATATTTAACACCATCATTATCACAGGATGAAATTATCCTTCAAGAATCAAAACGATTACTTAAGTCACGTCAGATTGGATCGCTAAAATGTCATTATCAATCCCCTCGGAATCGATTCAAAAATTTCCTCTTCATATTTTCCCAATGGATAAAATTAATGATTTCACCGAACGCCAGTGACTCAAGCACCTGAAAAACCATCGAATTAATTTTTTCCCTCCATCAATAGAGCAGACTCATAAAAAGCACTTGTCGACTTCCCGATTCCACTTTTGCATTTAATCGATACGACGAACTAGACTATTAATGGTTCCTCTAGTTGATCACCCTGGAACCTACCTCAACCCGGTTCGAGTTTCGTAAAAACTATACCCCACCCCTTACCCTGAGAACCAATGCA
The DNA here is from genome assembly GCA_019973955.1 of Trichonephila inaurata madagascariensis. NCBI lineage: Eukaryota > Metazoa > Arthropoda > Arachnida > Araneae > Nephilidae > Trichonephila > Trichonephila inaurata. The sequence goes on from BMAV01023828.1 coordinate 4,136, forward strand.
CCCCTTTTTTTCCTGATAGATCAATACATTATACTTCAAGTGGCGTACCTTCCTTCATTAATTCCTATTTTGGAACAAAGGAGGTGATTTATATCTGCATACATATATGCGCACTATTTTTATATTGCGGAGGAATACAGGAGATGTAGGAAACAGAAGGCCATTAGTGGAATTTTCGATAGATCTAAAAGGTTGTGCTGAAGTGGTAACAGCAGGTTTTCATCGCACATTGGAAATCAGTTGTTTATGGGATACTTTGTGGTGAGATAAGGGTTCAGGATTTTATGAATTATGTATTAGTTTACCGCCAAGCGTTGTGCACTAATTTGCTTTTAAAAACGTTTTGAGGAGGGAACTAAGTTTTAACCTTCGCATGCATGCAACATTTTCCATTATATTCAGATGGGGTGGATATTAGAATTTGTTCCCTTGCTTACTTTGTTCTAAATTGCATTTTTGTACGAGAGGAATTATAAGATTGAGAGAAAGATTGAATTGCATCGAAGATAGGGGATTTAGGAATTAATTTACATTCATGATTATCTGTATTTGTAAGATTAATGTGAAGTAAAGAAAAATGTAATCAGACAAAAATATAAAGAACGACTGAGCTTTAACTTGAGTTTCAAAAAGTTCTGAAAATACGAGTTTATTAAGTAATGTTAAGTATTTGTGTACGTAGAGAATGGAATATATAATGGTAGATTGGATTAAAAAGAGTAGTTTTCGTGCAAATTTGGGTTAAATATTCAATTTAATCTCAAATTAATGACTTTGGATATGTTGGATATGCGTTTATATTCAAGCCTTCTAAGCCTTTCTTAGAAGGCTAAAGAAATGACTCTTAACTCATTTTCTTAGCCTTTTACTAAATATTTAGAAATATTAGAAAATGAATTCAAAAAATAAGAATAAAAATTAAATTCTTAATAACAGAAAAATGAATATCAATGAAAAAAAGCTATGAAGATAATACCGGGTGTTTCTAAAAGTATATTGGAGCTTTAACGCTTTATAGTATTATCGCATATAAGTTACAAGTATAATTCATACATTGAATGAAAGAGTAACTGAGACAGTTTTACCTACAAGTTTACAAATGTTCAATGTGAGCCCCATTCGTCACAAGGCACAAATCAAGTCCATACATCTGCTTCTATCCTTTGTCTTAAGTCTGAAAGGTCAGCTGGTAGCAGAGGAACGTACACACAATCCTTTATGAATCTTCACAGATAAAAGTCACATGGCGTCAGATCGGGTGGTGAACGTGGAGGCCATGGAATACAAGTTTTATCGGGAGGCTCTTTGCAGCCAATCCATTATTTGTATACAGTGATATTTAACCAATCGCGTGCTGAGAGATACCAGTGAGGCGGTGCACTATCTTGCTGCCAAATGAAGTGATTTGGTTCACTTTCTTCCAATTTAGAAAACAGCCACAGTTGTAAAGCATCAAGATAGGCAGAACCAGTTACAGCCTTGTTCGTCCTGTACTTTTCCCTTTACAGAGACAGCCAGTTGTTTCAAACTGATGATACTACCTAAGAATGTTATTATAATTTGGAGGTCGACAACCGAAATTAATATAAAACGCTCGTTGCACAGTAATATCAGATTCTGTCTTTGCAAATTGGAGAACACAAAACGCTTTCTGTTTACTAGTCGCTATTTTTTTACTAGTGCGTTGATCGGCAAGAACGAGGAAATAATTAGCATACGTTTTGCGCACACGCGCCAGCTAACAAAACTGTTTCAGTTGCTCTTTCATTCGATGTATGAGTCATGCTAATATGTTATATGTAATGAATACTATAAAGCGTTAAAACTCCGATATTCTTTTAGAAACATCCGCTATTTAAAAAAAACTTAACAATTATATATTTGATACTTATGTTCACTGAATAGTTATTACTGGTTCTGTTCTTTCTGAAAGAACTGTTTTTAACTTGTTCTTTTAAAGCTCATGTCGCAGTACTGAAATGGCTGAATGTAAATAAATACATGTAATTCAATTTCTTATTACAGTATGTATAATAAGTGCATATATACGGGACATAAGTTAGATCAGACGAACCCATTATTCTGCGCAAAGAAGAGATGAATAGATTTTAACGAACAAAAAGAAGAAATTAAGATTTTAGGAGAAAAGAGCCAACAGGCTGAGAGGTGAAAAAAATTGATGAGGGATTTCATAGGTGAAGAGCTAGTTTCTATCACTCGAGAAAATGAACAGGTTTAATTTGAAACCGGAATAAAGTTCTTTCGTTTTTCCAAAACAGCAGCTTCAGAACAGGCTGTACCTTTGTTCCTCACCTCTAATAATGACTCAGGGCTGTTACATGTTGGGAAATTTAACGGTGGAAACAACAGCATTAAATTCAGAATTCTTCATAAAATATTAGTCCCAACATGAATAATCTTACAATTTTTTTTACGTCGCTTCTTGTTTTAAAAAAAATATTTTTTGTCTCAGGACGAAGATTTTGAGGTTTTATATGTTTAAATAAATTAATTGTGTGTTTGACACAGATTAGATTATTTACGTAATACGTTGATAACTATATAAATTGAACTTTAGAAAAACATACTCTTGATATATTCTTTTACTTAATACTAATTGATTATTCTTTTTTAAGTGAATTAAAAATTAAGTTTAATAAAATTATAAATAAACCATAATTATAAGAGTTAGACTTGAAAATTGAGTAGAGATATTACATTTAAAAGTAAAAAAGTAAATGATTTCCAAGCCGTTTTTTTCGGTTCATTACAAACATTGCTTCTAACTGAATATAAGATTTCGAAACAAGAAATAAAAATTAAGATAAATTTCTTAGAATTAAGTATTACAATTTAGCAAAGTATAGTTTATTGAACTTAATGTATCGCAAATTTCAATATATATTATTTTCCTAATACAACATTGGAGGAATTATACTCCAAGAAAAACACATGTTGATAGATAGTAGTAGTACCACTGAATTTTTTTCAAAACACTGCATTATTAAGCTGAAATTCAATATAGCTATCTCGAATTTTTAAATTATTGTTTAAAATTCCCCAGTTCCCTTTTTAATTTTATTTTTGAACATATTTTCCTAAGGAATGTTTTTAAAATATTGTCAAATAATCTTTAAAAATGATCTGTTTTTAATTTAATTATAATGTTTATATAAAGAGACCACTGTTTTATAACAGAAAGTAAAAAATACAGGTTGATTCATAATTAGTGTGACCAAATTTAAAAGCATACAACTATTTATGGTTAATTTTAAATTGGCTGAAAAATATGATTAAAAACGATTCGTTTAAATTACCAAACTAAATATTTTTATTAGTGGGAGTAAATTATGGCTCCGAAATTAGGTCCTCAAACCTGGAACGAATTATAAAGCTTTTGAAGGGTGGTTGCTCAAATTCTGTCCTATATAAAGCATTTAAAAATCAGGAAAGACATTCTTCTGATTACTATCTGATTTTCAAAAAGAAATAATATTTGTCTGGCAATCAAGAACTCCAGGATAAAATGTGGACGATAGGAAGTTCTGGAAAAATAAAAAAGAAGCTAAAAAGACTTATCGTTGCATAAAATCCTCTGCGTCAAATATCTGAAGAAGCAAATAACCTGAAATAAGAGAAAATCCTTCGCAAACATTGACAAGGTCATTTTATTGCATTCCAAAGCCTTCGGAATAATTTTATGGACAGCAGTGCACAGAAAAGGTCTTACTTTGGAAATACGTATATATACGTCCCGGGAAATTGACGCTTTGGCTGACAGAAACGTTTATATACTCCGGTGGTATTTAAGAGGTTAAAGTCGTATCGTAGTTTTATCATCAAAGTATATTATTGAATTCAATACATTGTTATTGTTTGAGGGGGGCGCGACTAAAATTATGATTGAATATTGGCTCGCGAATATTGAAACTTTGAGATGCACTGTTGTAATATATTAATAGATTATACAAGGTGACTTACTGAACTTAAATTTCAAGCTTCCAAAATATTTCTCTTTGATAATTATTTCCTTTTATAATTATTAAAATAATAAATGAGAATTATATAAAAAAGTTTTCTCGGAATTATCGAAAATAAATAAACTAAAATACTCTAGAATATTCAAAAGTATACAGATTTCTCTTTCTTTTGATGTACGCATTGATTTACATAGATTTATGGTTTAAACACAAAATAGACGAATATGAATAAAATTTAAATTGCATTTTTCTTTTTAAATTACATTATTTACATACATAAAACATAACCTCTTTGAGCATTATTTTAAAATCAAATAATATTAATGAAACAAATATACTTATTAATACATGAACTTGCATACATTTATACTTTAAAACACATATATTTTTCGAATTTATATATATTTAAAGCTTATTTATTCCATAAATTTCTGCTATTTATTAAAAAGTTCTACATTCATTTTGATTACAAGGTGCTTATACACTTAAATTTCAATGTTGCTTATTTTTTTACAATTATAACTATTCTGAAATTCAATTTTAATTTGTGAAGATAATTTTTAATATAAGATCAAGCCTACTTTAAAATTAAAAAACTCTACTGTCATGAAAAAATTTCATTAGATTTAGCTTACAACCGTTAAAGTTCATTTACAGTCTAGAGTTTAAAGAAGCTTTTTCATTTTTATGGCCCTTTTTTTTGTGTGTGCGCGCATCAATACTGCTGTCCTTAGCGATACCTGTGAAGGAGACAGAAAGAAAATGACAGAAATTTACGATGTACGTCTATCGCGGAGCATCTTGGGATACGTGTAGAGATCATTCACAGAAGGTGTGTGCACGATGGATAAAACTTGTCTCAGGATTCAGGGGTTTCTTCTTCATAAATGTGCCGATGTCTGCACAAAAAAACAGCCAGAGTCAATATTTTATCTCTTAAACTAATGCAAGACTGGAGGGAGGGGGTATTTGGCCATTCAGCGTATTTTGATTTTGCGAATTTCTTAGCTTTTTTTGAATAGCTTTATTTTCCTAGGGAAGTTTTTCTTAACCTTTAGCTTTGTTTAAAAAAAAATTATCTTTTATTACTTTTTTTATGGTTTACTTTTTTAAATAAGTTGTTTTTTAGAGAATAAATTAAATGAGGGTGAAATGATGTATATATATAACTAGTATTATTAATGCGTGTCTAATCATCTGTTCACTTGTCCTTTTTCTTCATTATTCCATTTGTAAAAGACACTAATGTTTTTGCAAAAGGAGAAACGCGAGGCAAGCTTATGATGATTCTTTACATCCATTAAAGGCTAATTTATAAAAAAAAATTACAAATATTAATTATATACAATCGGACCTCTATACAACGAAGTCGCTAAATCCCGAAAAAAGTTCGTTGTGTGGAAAGTTCGTTATATAGAGGTTCATCTTTCAATTTTCTTTATAAGCAACATAAAACAAATTTTAAACTCATAAACTCTGTATAAAGAAGTAATTATTCACGCCTTTTTTTAAATTAATATATATATTTATTTATTTATTTTATATATCTTACTTATCAAAAAAAGGAAAGGACAAAAAGAAAGAAAAACTGCAAGGAAGGTTTCTTGATGCCTTTATACACTTCTTGAAGAATTAAATTTTTATCAAAAAAAGGAAAGGACAAAAAGAAAGAAAAACTGCAAGGAAGGTTTCTTGACGCCTTTATACACTTCTTGAAGAATTAAATTTTTATCTCTGATGTTCTAGCATTTATGTTTTGACGTTTTCAAGCCACAAGAAACGAAGTTACCAGTACGACTGATCAATGAACACTACTCAAGGACACGGAGACATGAGACAACTCCGCTGAGGGTGCAAGGGGATATCGAAGATGTTTCTACTGAACTGAACAATGGGGTTAAAGGTTACACTTCTTGGATGAAACGCCCAGAATTCTACTACTTTCGGGGAGTTAGGCACCTAATAAAACCAGTTTAAGATTTATGAACACCATAAAATGTGTTAAAAGAGAAAATAACTTGAAATGTCTAGAAATATTTCAAAAACAGAGAGAAAAAAAATTGAATCACAAGAGAAAAAGTTCGTTATATAGAAAATGCACTTCGCTATAGGGAGGTTATTTTACGAAGAAAATCATGAAATGTTCTCGGTTCCAGGAAAAAGTTCGTTATATAGAAAAATTCGTAATATATAGGTTCGTAATATGGAGGTTTGACTGTATATTGATGTAACTAAATAGTTTAACTATCATACATTGAAGTACTGTAAGAGAGAATATTAGGGCCCTTCTGCAGCCAGGTTTTCGGCCCTCAAGCTGAATCTTGCAAAGGATACGTACTTGGCGTCAGTCAGGCTTTGGGTTCCCGCAATGCGATGGGTTGCGGGGGTGTTCGCTACGCCACTGATACAATTGGAACTTAACGGGGTTTAACGAACAAAATAATTAAATTACTTATCTTTAACAATATTATATAGTTATATCAAAATGAAACGACAGGATGATAATTAAAATTCAAAAATGCGTTTAAATCTTAATTACTACTGTGTTTTCCCCCCTTAAAAGATTCATTCTTTTAAAATATTTAACTGTCAAAATTTAATTTTACCTGTGAATTTTACGTATTTATGGTCTGAACAAAAAGTATAAGAATGATAAAGGAGCATGATAATCAAAAAATATTTTTAAAAATAAAATTAGAAAGAGCGTTAACTATTTTTAATACAGGAAAACAAGATTTATTTAATTATGTTTTGATTATAAACCGTAAATAAATACATATATTAAATTATATATTTATTTATTATTTAATTTCGTGTAACACGTTGATTTTTTTAAGTTATTAAAAATGTTGTAAAAAAAATTGACTTTTCTTATATTTATGTGATATTACTTTTATCAAGAACTACTTATTCAAAACCCTAGGTTTTGTTCCGAAGAAATGTATTTGCTTTTGAGAATATTGATTACTAAAATAAAAACAAAACATTGATTTGCAGTTTCGAACGATTGGTGTGTGAGACTTTTATATACATGCACTAGTTGTGCCTTATATAATGATATAACAATTATTTATATTTTTAATGATTTGAATCTCAGGGCAGGAATATATTTCTTACTTTCACCGAATAATCAATTTCAATCTTCCCGCTTTTCACAAAGTTTCATATTTGCACAATAGATGGCGCTGATAGGCCGATAAGACTTATTTTGAAGTTTTCCTCTCTGGTTTTTCTTTCGTAGATTTTCGATTATTTTAATATACCAAAAATCTGTTGATTTTACACAAAAGAATGAGATGATAAATCATGTAAGAATAGCAATTATTTTGGTGAATAGTAGTTTGAAATTGAATTAATATTTAAGTGTGCGTGTGTAATATCAAGCGATGATTTATCACTTAAGACATATAGTAAAGCTTTCAGTACAGTCAAACATCAGACATTTTGATGATAATAATCGTTGTTAGATTTCTTTTATTACCAAAGATTAATTCAGTTAAAAAAATATTAATGTTTCTTCGGGGTTAAGTCCCTATTTTCAGTTTATTTTTTTATCCGAATAAGATATTTATTTAAATTAAAACATGGTAAAAACTGATGTTGGATAATTATTATTTGTGGAACTTTATTCGGATCAGACATTTTTTTTTACAAGAATGAAATCTAGTTTAATTCCGTAAAATATTTTATTATATGTTACAGAGAAATCTTCTTTGTCCTTATAATATAATAATTTTGAAACGTATTTGTACTGATTGATGAACACTGATAAGTGAATAAAAATGTTCCGAACATTCGTATTTTGCTTCATTATAATTCTAGATTAACAGAATTTTTAGATCGCTGCCGAAACGATCTACGAAATGATTGCTTGACTTTTTTTGTTGGTTGTTGTGACAGTGTTATAGAAAATTCAATTTCCCACTTACTTTTCCTGTTTGAGGACTACGATTCGAATTTTATTAAAAAATTTTCACCATTTAAATAATAGATGGTGATTTCAAAAATTCATTGTATGTCTCAAAAACTTAATTTGTGAAAAGTTCAAGCACAAACACACAAACACATTCCCTTTATGAGGTCAGAAACCAATAGATTATATTTAATATTCAAGTCAAATGTTTATTTTGTAAGATAATAAGCATATATTAAATACACTCAGAATCAATGTGAATTGAATTTTTTTAAATTATTGAGAAAGCTTTAGTGTGTGCAATATTAACCTTTCTTTAAATATCTTTAATTTTGTGTTTTATCATTTGAATCCACTTTCAAGGGTCATTTCTAAAAAAAAATGCCATAATGTCGTTTGAAACTGCTTAATAAACTTTTTTTTAATTAACTCCTTCAGTTTATGCATGTGCTTTGGATATTGCAAAAAATTTTGCCAATTTTAATGTATTATCATTCAATCACATCATGCATTATACACCGTCATTTAATATATCATCGTGACAATTTTTAATTCTTTTTTTCAATCTTTTTATAATCGCCCATAAACCATATGTTATGCTGAAATATTTTAAATTAATAAGATCAAATAATATCTTCAAAAATAGTTATTTCAGGAATCTCTTTTAGTAAATGGAATTCTGTAGTTTTACGTCAAATTATTAACAGCCTTCTGATTAATTAAAATGTTGATATCGTAATTTCAAGTAATATGTTTTTTTTCTCACAATATTACGACGCCAATTGTGTATTAAAATTGTGTTTATATTATAAATAATTTTTTTGAGTATGAAAAACACAGATAGTTTTTTTTTATTGATTCAACATAATGTAAAATAAAATAGCTATTCTTTCGTAATTGTTCAGTGCGATTCATTGTGTAATGCAGAATATCGTAGAAATTTTAATGCACCGAAAAATTAAAAAAATGTCCTCGAACATTTGTAACGTTTTTGTTATTAATTCATGTGCTGTTTCACAATAAAATTAATAACCTTTTGTGACCATAGTGATATTTATAAAAACGTTTGAATTTTTACCATTATTAAAACTTTACTTTATTTTAACTATCACCATTCAATGAATTTCATTTGCGCGAGATTCAGTTTTAAAAATTGATCTAACGTGAAATTTTTATACACGAATTTAAAGAAGTTTTAATTTGAATTAAAAAATTAAAAATAGGTTTGTTTTAGGGGTTAAGAACTTAATTTATAAGATAATAACAATATCCCAATTAGGGGCGTCATTATTGTTTTCATCAAGCGTGTTTTTTATGATTACATCATTTATTTTATAGTTATCTTGGAATATTAATTTCAATTTTAAATATCTAAAAGAGAGAGAGTAATAAATAATAGATTTTGCAGCATTTTTTTTAAAAAGTTTTTTTTTATACATAAGCAGATTATTACTAATCTGCTATTTATGCTGTTAATTATAACAACTTGTTGATTATGTGATATTTATGTAGAAAAATGTAAGCCTTTCCTAATACATCTTATTGAACCTCAACAGTTCGCCACCATGACCACCCCTTTTTTACCACCATTTTAAAAGTATGGAACAAAATCGACTGTTAAATTTGTTCATGATAAAGTCCATTTGAAGAGTTATTGAATTAATTCTGAGTATATTAACTTTAAAAAATAGAAAACAATTTCTCTGACAAAAATTTGAAACATGCCACATATATTGTTTTCCCTGCAGTGGTACTCTCTTTGTGGGAAAATTAAGTTTTGCTGGCAAAATTCCCTTCCAGGCAGAAACTCGAACAAGATTATGGCATCCACAGAAAAAGCGACAAGGGTTACCAAATTGGCAACTTTTTTGTTCTTAGTGACAAATTTGGCGAAAAATGAAATATCGCGAAAGAACCATCGAGAAGCCTCTAGGATCGTCTCTTTTAGAATTTTTACGAAGCTATATAAACAGAGAGAACCTTTATATAGCCTCAAACAAAACCTTAAAATAGAAACAAAGGTCGAGTCAATCGAGATCAGAATCTGCATGTACGTTGACTGCGATAAGACATATATATATTATATATATATAATCTGTCTGAGCTCCCACTAGTGGAACTGTTCTAGAGAGCCGTTTCTAGAACGTAGTAAAACTTGTTTATAAGAGCTTTTTACATTAGTGTAAATAATCCGTTTTAGAACTTCTTTGTGTGTACATGTCGAATGTCTTCGTGCAGTCATCTGTTCGTTCTTGTCCATTAATAAATCCTTTATTACTCAAATAACTGGAATCGTCGAGTGTTTTCTCCCACCAAAATTTACAACAGTACTTTTGTACAACTATTTATTCGGAATGAAAGTTAAAATGTTTTATATTTCATATACATTTGCTGTATATTAAAAAACCTGTAACCCTTTCGTGGACCTCGGGAAGATTACTTCCCCTCTACATTATCTTACAAAATACATCTATGGGAAGCATAAGACGTATTATAATATATTGGCCTTGCTATTATAACGATGACAAGACTAATTCCAGCTTCAGTTTTGTGCTACTGCACATAATCCAGCGATTATGACATCTGTAAATCGGACAAAAAAAGATGGCACTAAAGAAGAAGTACCATGGTCAAAAGCTGTCGCTGGTATGCAACGATGTCATGTGAGGGGTTGATCGCTTCGATCAAAGAAAAGAAAGATACCAAATAACAAGAAGGTACGTAAAATGGTAGCATGGTATCTTTTCTTTTCTTATTGACCTTGCTATCATAAATAGTTTCATACTGTAACAAGAGAACTAAAGAAACTGATGTTTAGACCAGCTAATGTTCCGTATAGCATTAGCTCGTCAACTATATTAGACGGATATTCCTCAAGAAAAAGGAAAGGACGTCTTGCTAGCTTCCAAGCAAAGAATTGTGTAGTTCCAGATGATGAGTGCTTAGTCAGTGAGGGAAATCATATGCCAAAGATGGTTTCCAATTATAGACGATGTAGGAAATATAGCAGAAAGGGACAACACAAGAGAACCTGCTATATGTGTACAGAATGTGATGTCCCCTTGAGCATTGCAACATGCTTCTCATCTTTTCTTGGCAAATAATCACCATTAAATTTAATTTTCTTTAGGATGATAAATGGTTCTTTGGGAAGTAATTTAACCTAAACACCCCTAAAATTTAAATGTAAACATAAAATTCGGCAAAATAAAATATATTTTCTTAAATACTTTCGTTTAATTGTTAATAAAACATAAAAAACTGCGAGAAATTTAAAAGAGAAGTAAATGGCCCATGAAAGAGTTAAAAGATATGATATATAGGATATTAAATTCGGAGATTATATACAGTGAAGAACTCTTATTTTTAGCAAAGCATGCTTTAGTTTAAAATAATTCCTGCAATCCTTTGATCAAAATTATTATATTAAAAAAAAACCTCATATAAATCTTTACTAAAATCAGATACGAAAAATAACTTCCATGTAACTTAGTCATTCTTAAAGAATAAAAAAAAAGAAGAAATAAGACGTAACTGGAGAAATTAGCAACTAAACATCAACTAAATCCATAATTAGAACCTGAATTCGAAATACACTTTTCAACCACAACTCAAGCATTCGTCCTGAAGAGCGGGAGGGTGAATAAAGCAATAAATCCCCTCATAAAATTCTTCTACACCGTGGGGAATTAATACAGGTCGTAAATATACCTCACACACACACAATTCATTTTGGAAATAATCATCATAATAAAACGTGGGGAAAAAACTTGAGGAGAAGGGGGAAAAAGTCGAGGAGAATTTCCCTGACTGAGCTGCTGCCAGTGAGGCTCAAATCATAACTTCTACGTCAACGAGCCAAACCGAAAGGAACAAATTTTCTGTTCCCCCTCCCCCACCTTGAGGCCGTAATCAGCAATTACTACAGATGTCATAAATTGTACGGGGGCGCTTATTGTAGTTACACGGGTCTTTCTCGATGTGGAACCGTCGTGTTTTTATTTGACGAAGACGTAAATTCCGAGATAGAAGAAAGTTTTACGAGGTTGTCTACCCTAATAAGGGATGGATTTTTAGGGTTGTTTTTCGGAATATAAAATAATATCTGGAAATCGCTGAGTGTTTGTTCGTCAAGATTAAATATTTTTGTTATTGCTTTGATTGATTTTTACCTTAGTCGATGAAATCCAGAATTTATAAGTTTGTAATTTTTAAATGATATTGGCACAGTGCATATATATATATATATATACGATTCAATTGACAAAAATCGGTCAAAACTTCTAATAAATTTTGTGATATTTTAAATTGTTCTTTAAATAATTTTCTATAATCACGCAAAATTTGAAAGCTCTAAATTAAAAAAAAAATCCTTAGTTCTGATAGTTTTTATGTACCCTTTTATATTCACATTCCAATGGCAAATAAAATTTTTTAATTGATTTATCTCAGAAAGAAAAAACGACAAGTTTATCTTCATTCAAAATGCTAAGGCCTTTTTCAAAATGTGCCAAATGCTTTGATATTTTTTTCTTACTATTACTTTAAGTACACGTAAGAAAAGTTAGTATGCATTTTTGAATCAAAATAATGCTTAGTTTCTTAAAAGAAGTTGAATTTAGAATTGATACATTTTTAAATGAATTTTCAATAAGAATTCATAAAAAAGGTATTTTACGAGTATCAGTCATGTTACAAAACTGTACCAACTTTCATTATAAATAATTTGAAGTATCTGTAAATCAAATTTCGTGTGTATACGTCAATTATTATAAGAGTAGCAATTTAAAACCCCTTCATAAATTTTAAAATTTTTCTTTAAAAAAAATTAAACAGCTGTTTTTAGTATTTCGAACACAAAAACAGTTTTACATAAGGCAAATGCATAGATTGCAAGCAAAAATAAAAATAAATAAATCAAATTTTTTATATAAATCTTAGTTATTAATAATAATTAAAAACAAATTCATAATAAATATGTTATTTTTATATTCAATCTTCAACTTTCTTCTCCTTGCTTCAAAAGACTACTTAGTTGTTGTTTGAACATACCTTCTTTATGTGCATACAATAAAATTACAATCTATTTAAAACACAATCTATTACTAAAATTTATTATGAAAACAATTAACGTAAATAAAAAAAATATTAATTACTGAAAGAAACACAAGAGTAAAAGATCTCATGGAAGTTTTTTAAAAAATTCGACTAATTTTTTGTTCAGAACTGAGAATAAAATTTTTAAATGCTGCATTTCTTTTATTAAAATAATCGTTTACTAGCAAGCAATGCTACCCTGAGATGTAACGAGGTTCTTTATTGCTCATCGTTACAGTTTGAAAAAAAAAATTTTTTTAAACAAAAATGCATATCAAATGGCAAAATCGGCAATTGCCACTTCACGGCTTTGAATCATATCATAGTTATTTATTTTCTTTATGTTATGCATGCTTTATGTTTCTGCCAGTAAAGTGCTATGTTATTTAAAAATACTTCAATGGATTAAAACACTAATATATATATATATATATATATATATATATATATATATATATATAGGCCAATTCTCTACTAACAAGAGATCACATCCAAACAATAACATTCGACAAACACATAGACAGCAGGAAAATCACACAATGAAGGACAAAAGAGTAATCGAGATAATAAATATAAAATGGATGCTGCAGTGCTATGAACATTACTGACATATATATATATATATATTGTTTTCTGTGGACAAATCTGTTTTTTTTTGTTTTTTTTTTTTTCCGTTTTCTTCTTTTTTCAAATAACTAATATTTTAGCTAAATTATTTTTGTAAAGACAAATCAAAATATTTTACATTTATATCTTATATCTTATTATTTGTTGTGAATTATATGGCTCAGAGGTGGTCCTTAGTAGGTGGGTCGTAGCTGTCACAAAGCTCAGACCCCACGTGGTCTATCTCGACGAAAATCATATGTAATAGATTCTGCCTCAGTGTTAATCTTGAACTTGACTTCAGCGTTACTAGTAGCTGTTGTTATCTTGGATATTTTGTGTTAATCTTGAACATGGTTTCGGCATAGCTAGGTGTGCCGTTGTTTAGTACGATTTTTATCTCGAATATATATATTAGGATTTTTCTGCAGTATATTTCAGTCTAATATTTTAACTTAGTAATTTAATTTGTTAAAGATTACTAAGTTTTGTTTTATTTAAATTTATTATTGTTACCAATAAATACAGGAAAAGACAAACCTTGATCTCCAGAATTTGAATAACGTCACACACACACGCGCACCAGTAATATCAGTAATATTATCATTTTTTTTATTATTTGCTGAATCAAAGAAGTATATATTAATATGCATGCATAAATTAATTTTTATCGGTATTTACTTATTATAACGTCGATTAATTCTTCGAATGGAAAGACATAGCCAAATGCCACGACGTGCAGCCAATTATGAAAAAATCTGTTTCCATTCAAATACAAATGCAATAATTTCGGTTGCACTCCCGTGACTGTTTCGTATTTTAAAAAATATATTTAGTTCTATTTAAATATCTTTTCTTTATTTTGAACCGATTTTTAATTGAATATTTTAATTATACAGTATATACAGATATTGTGTGTTTAGATAGAAAATTCTCTTCCACATTATTATCTCGTCTGTTCTAAATCAATTATTCATGTTGCGACATAGCCATCCTGTGATGACCATGTCGTGCCGGTTCCGCGTAAGCTAGAGGTGTGGGATTATCAAAATGATGAGACATAGTAGTTCTTAATACAACTTTTATTAAGAATAACTTATATTACTTAAATTCTAATTTGACAATTTTAATTAAAGTGAGAGTTAACACCCAATTAAACCGTGTATTTAAGTCAGATCACGCAACTAGATCCTTTATCTTAATTATAGTTAATAAACCGATTCAACTAACTACCTATATCAAATATTACCTTTTGCAGATCTCCTTCCTTTACCTAAAGAGAGATAGCTATAAATTCACTTTGTATAAGAAGATTCCAACTTCTTTATATAAGACTTCTATTCTTTCCAAATCTATCGGACTGCTAACTCTTGATCTACAAGATTACACACTAAGCTATCTTTAAACTTGCCGCACTAACGATCAGAATGATTCCACACTAAACTATCTCTAAGCTTGCCGCGCTATCGATCAGAATGATTCCACACTAAACTATCTCTAAGCTTGCCGCGCTATATCTTATCATCAAAGCTTCTATCCTTTTATAGTATATCTCATTTACATATTATCTTTGTTTATCTTCTTGGTATTGGGTTGGAAAAGTTTTGCCATTAATCGTGGCCGTCAAAGAACATAGGAGTTATGTTAGCAGAAAGACGCGAGAGACGTCACAATGTAACTCTTAATTTATCTGATTTCTTCATTTATTTGCTGATATGTAATCGTCTGTTATTAAAGTTATGTTGCTAAAGTTGGCATCCTTTGCTATTTTCTAAATGTGTTAATTCAATCGAAGGAAAACGACGATGGTAATCGACACTCTAGTTGTACTTAATATGTATTTAACTTTTGAATATTTTTGAGATATTATCATTTATCTGGAATTTTTTTTTTTGATTATTTAGAAGTTTATAAGAATAAAAGACGTTAGTGGAATAAACATTGACTGCTATTATTCGCAATGACAGCATATGTGGATGACTTTTGATTTGGAGAAATTTATCAGCGGTGTAATATGTAAGTAGCTTTTATTCTTAATGGATATATATTTTTAAATTTTGCGATGAAATACCTGATTTTCAACTTAAAATATTTAAATCACAATGCCGAGAAACAGTTCATCAACTAAAATATTCGTACTATCAACTAAATATTCGTAACATGTTAGTTTATAACTCCAACATTTTCAATATTCTGCAAAAATTTGTCTTTTAATTTGACATTTGGTTGATTTAACTACAAACCTTTCTTAAAATTTAAAGTATGTTTTGGAAAAATCTCTTATTGGGAAAATATTTGCTAAACTAATATGCAAATATTTGGTAGAGATAGAAATTTCATCCGGTTTTAAGAAAATTTCTTAGCTTGAATATCTATGTAAGTTCTTTGATAGTGTTAGATAATAAATGATTGAATAGTTTTATTTCATGTAAAATTTCTTGTATATGAATGTATTGGAAGCGATTTGCGAATAACTTTTTTTTTTATCGAAAAGATCTTTAGTACTTTGCAATTTTGTATAAAGGCTTTGAATCTTGTAAATGGATATACATATGAATTGTATAGTAAGTTATATTACATGCAAGTGTAGCTGAAATATCTTATCGCAGAAATCCCATTTTAGTAAGAAATAACGTAATATAATGATTGATAATATAATAAATTGGTTATCCAAAGACTTTTTAAAAAATGTGTAATTTATTTTATATACATTCTATAGTAATGCTTTTACTAAGATGTTATACTAGATGATTAACAAATAAAATATGCAAAAACAATTTTTTTTCGATTAATTCCCATGTCAGGAGTTGATCCTCTGTCTGATTATTATTATTATTATTTTTAAATGTATTTTAGAAAATTAAGCTGCGAATGGCAACATTAGAGTTTTTATGTTCTAATATTTGTGAGAATAAAAAATGGCTTTGAATCATTATATCCATGAGTTAGAGAATCAATAACTATTAAATAACCCGAGAATTATAATAATTAGAGCTTTTATGTCATTTTATGCTTTTTGAGTTGTGGAAACAATAGGTAAAATAGACTATAATCACACTTTCTTCTTCTGATTTCGAATTCCATGGCGGAGTTATTGAATCAGAGGTACAAGGGTGGAAATTGTTATTGCTGTTGGCGAGATTTGACTGTAGCCCCCTTGAATCCCGCCGAAGGTCATAACATAAGGGGATGCTTTTGATGTGGAGGATTGCTAGATTTGCGAGTAACCCACCTAAATTTCATTGCCTTCCCCCACCCACTTCATTGACCAATGGGGTGTGAATACTACAGAAGCCACACGAACGGACCAATGAACAGCGGCCGCTAATTCCAAGACCAGTTTCTGGTCCATAGCCCAAACAAGTAAGGGCCATAACTGCTGACAGTTCAAGTTATGCGATTAGCAGTACCATTTTCCACATCTGTTACAACCCGGTATATTTTATATCGCACGGATCTTTCTCTATCGCGCTTGTATTGATCGCTGATGACTAGTGAAAAAAAATGCTGCTTATTTGGGTTAAAGAGATGCGGGAAAATCAGGGTGAGAGTGATCTGTGGAAGACTTTGAATCGAGTTCAATTCGAACGATTGTGTTTTTGAATGAGCATTCTGATCCATTGGGGTCATGTAAATGAAATGAATACTAGTCAGTATTTGTGTTATTGCTGTATATAATGGAAGTTGATCAGTATGGATTTGTGCAATGCTATATTTGCAATTTTTTTTTTTTTTAAAAAAAACTTGTGAGTTGGGGGAGGATGTTTGGATATTTCTCTAAATCTCCACAATATTTCAGATCTATTATGTGGAATTTGTGTCCTAAATTCAAGTTTCAAAAAGGCTAATCAATTTTAAAATATAATTTTTTTTTTCAAAATAAATTCTCTCTTTAGTAAATGAAATTCTCTCTTTTTCAAAGTACAATAACTTTTTTCCGAGCAAGTTTGTAGTTTGCACAATTTCTTCTTTTTTTTTATATATATATTTCTGATTATCGAAGGGATTTTTAGGGGAAAAAATAGTTAAAATGTATTTTTTTTTCCAAATTTTACTAAGTATTTGTTGTTAAGGCGAATAAAATATTATGAAGAAAAGTTCACGAGTTTATATTTATAATTCTTTAATATTTATTTGAACAATTTAATGGAAAAGGATTGAAAGATTTATTTTCATTAGAAATCTAATTTTAGTCAGAAAGATTCTTGTCAGAAATCAAAGGTGAGTTGATCAAGCATTGTGAATCAAGTGAATTGATTTTACTAGAGCTTATAGTCATTGTTAAAAGGTTTTTCGGCATATATTTGTCATCTATCATTACAAGGTAAACCATTTTATTCCAAAATAACATCAAAAGAAATTATTAGTACTAATTTTTTAGTTTAATCCATGTCTGAGTTTCTTGCCTTAGCCATGTGATATTATTGGAAACTATAAGAGGCACAAGGAATATAAACAACAACAACAACAAAAAAAAAACGGCTAATATAATTAGAAACTGCTTTTACATTAGTTATTTTCTTAAGATGCAAATCTTTTACATAATAATTTGAAAATCAAACTAAAAAAAAATCATGTTTAATTTCTTTTAAGTATATTTTCTTAGTTGAAACAAAATACCAAAACCAATATATTAGTAATAAACACATTTCATCATAATAACTATTAATACAATGCAGAATTTGAAAAAAAAAGAGAAGTACTTAGGTAGATTTTATTAGGATTCTCTAATATTCAAACACTCCTACTTTAAAAAAAACTCTTACTTTTCTTGAAAAAATTTTCAAAAATCCTTCTTTACAGTTTCCTTAGAAAAATTGAACTTTCAAATTATTTTAAGGAAGATACTTTACAGCAGGGGTGTCAAACTCGTAGCCCGCGGGTCACTTGCGGCCCACAACAAACATTTTTGTGGCCCGGCCAGTATATCGGCATACAATAATATATAGTAAAGTATCAAAAATTCTCCCAAAATAGGAAATATAGTAGCAGAGAAGAAATGTCAAGAGTGTCAGAACGTAAACATTACATTTTTCTAGTTCTTTTTTACGTAATATGTTTATATCATAATGTTTTATTCGAAATAAACTTACGTTTCTATGAATATTGATTGACTGATTTGTGTGTGTGTTTTTTTTACAGCCCACATAAAATTAAACTTTGTTTATTTGGCCCAAATTAGTCTTTGTTTGACTTACTACACAATTGCTTACTAGATACTATGCAGTATCTTGTTAGCAATTGTGAATGTTAAGGATCAATAGGTAATAAAGTTAATTTAGGATGCAGAACTATGTTTAGAAAAAAATACTCTGAAAATCGTATAAAAATAGGGGGAAAAGACCGATTTGTATAGAAAAAAGTTTTATTATAATACATATATACACTTATTATATTAATAATTAATCATATAACATTAATATCAATTTTATACTTGTTTCAGTTAATAACGAGTAAAATTAGAATTAACTAATACTTATTGCCTCAGAAAGAACAAAATTTCTAAATTATAAACACTAGAAATTATATCAATTCATTATTCGTCGCTACTTATTAATAATAAGTGCATTTGGATTAGAGTGTGTGGCCGCGGGAGACTAGTGGTCAATGTAACGGACTCATGGCTGGCGTGCCATGAGTTCGAGTCTCATACACTGACGTGAAGATCCACCGTACAGAAGGGACCGATGCATGTTAAATATGTCGAGGCTCAAATGTCCTCACGTTGGTGTGGAAATTAGGTTAGGAAGGTGACAACATAAGTGTCGTCCTTGTCACTTGATCATGGTTCAGAATTACGAAATTCGTTGCCAAAAGCCCTCGCGTAGCTGAATAGCGCGACGTTAATATTCATTCACTCACTTGGCTTAGTGCGAGTTGGATCAAAATCGCTGCATTCAATAGGAATATCTATCACATCCACTAAGTTTAAGCCCACTGAAAATTTTCGTCTGTAGTGACGTTTTGAAAATGTGAACTACTTTCCGAAATATTTTGTTTGCTTTTTTATCAGAAAATTTACTTTAGATTTATTTATTGTTTTCTTTTAGTTTCCCATGTTTCGTATACAATTCATGGTACCCAGCTAAGCAAATCTTCATTCAATTGAAATTTGAACTTTAGAGTGCTATCTGCATTTGAATCAATGTTTAAAAAATATATTTTCCTGACCTGTAACAAGTTAAAGGCCTTCAGAATTTAAATTTGATTATGACGGTACTTAATTGGTGAATGCAGACCTCAGAGTTTTGCGAAACAATAATCGATCCGAAAGTCTTAAATCGTTTTAACAGCTCTAATGTAGCTTCCAAATGCGACGTTTACGAAAACCATGTCAATTCTAAATCGTGTTTAAATAATCAATCATGTTAAAAAAAGAGAGAGAGAGAGAGAGAAAAAGGAGGTTTTTTTTTGTTGACCGTGTGTTATTTCAATACCATGTAAAAAAAGACAACTTTATGCATATGCAGTTTTTATTTTAATAAGGGTTACACATTAGAGTGGCTATTATCCATTTTCTTAAAAAAACAGAAAGAAAACGTAACATTAAATTTCTTGTTCATTTTTTAATACGAATTAAATTCGTTTTTTATACAAATAAAAATTTGATTGTATAATTGATTGGACGTTACAAAACACACTACGTCAAAATTTCGTGTTCAATTTATTTTTTTTTTATTTAACAATATCACTTTTTTAAAAAAAATAATTGAAAGCCTTTTTAGTCTTTATATTGTTGATTGTTAGAAATAATGTATCCAATATGATTTTGAAATATTTAATTTAATAGTTTATAAAAAAGGTATAAAATTTTTATTACATGTGTCAAGTTTTTATAATCTCCAGAGTAAGAAATTAAGTACTATATGCTCATCACATTAAATTATATTGCTGACTTCATAAACACACATGTACTGATTTTATATAATAGTTACTAAAATAAGTCTCAAGAACGGCGAAATCTTGTTTGCCAAAGGAAACTAGACAAGTAAAAACACTAATTGAATGCTTGGAATTAATTTTGGGAAAAACAACTTTAAATTATGAATTGATCTCTATTTGAAAATTATGCCTTGTTTTATTCCTTTCAGTTTTACTTAAAAACTTTTAATGTTTTTTTTCTTCATTTTTTTTGTTTGCTTATTTTTCTTGAGAATAACACTTTAATCTTCAAAGCTGGAAAACTCCAATCAGAGTATTGTTTACTAAAGACGTTTACTATCAACCTGTTTAAAAATTTAATTTTTTAAAGGAAAATTTAAATATTAATGAAAATTGATTTTTTAAAACAATTTTTCACTACAATAACTGACGTAAACACAGGAAATTTCATTTACAAATACACAGAACTATGCACAACAAAAGGATATGAGTTTCATGATAACACAAATGAAGTTTACAAAATAAAATTTTTCAGATGCTTATAAAAATTCCTTAAAAAATCTAGGAATTCTAATTTAAACTATTTTTGCAATGTTTTATAAAAAATGCATGTCAACTTTTATTATATGTATTTAGAACAATAGTTAGAAAAAAATATCGAAAAATTTGGCACAATAGAGAAAAGGCCTTCATATTTTAAATGTAGGAAGGATAACAAGTAACCCTGTAATATCCTGTAATAAATACTGTTGTTTTCTTAAAAAAATATTTTTTACTAGAGTAAAAACCTTTCGTTTATATTGTACCTTGGAGTCGAAAGATAGCTTTCCTATATATTTGATTTGAAAACTGAAGCAAGTAGTTTGTCCTGGAGAAAAATAATCAAAAGCTGTATTGCATAAAAAAGTGGAAGGCGAATTTATACAAAATTTTTTCATAAGAATAAATTTTTTTTGTTTTTTGAGGCAATATGTTTGTTTAGAGAGGAGATAATGATCTTGACACACAGAACTGTTCGAATAAAATTCAAAAATGAAAATCTCTTGGAATAGACCATATTTGTATGTGCTGCCATCTATCGTATAATGTGTAAAGTATCAGTACAAGTTGAATAAATCAGTTAAATTAGACTACGCTATTAATAAGAAAGAATACAGAAAATTGACTTGATAATTACCAAATTTCAAAAAGACTTGAGGATTTTTCTGCAATTTCTATTAATGAACACTTATTCTAAGATCTATCGATTCATTTACGGTTACAAATCTGAGCCATCCTGATTAATAAATGTTAGCTTTTTCATTTACTCAAGTTATATTTCTTGGAATTCTGCAAAATATATGCTATAATTTCTAAAAGTCTGTCCTCATAAGTGAATGTAACGTAATTTTCTGAATTGTATCATACTTACGAGTTTTTTTTTACATTGACAATACATTTTCATTCTTTACCGAGAGATGGCGTTAATGTCGCACTTTTGTGGGAAAACAAACTTCATGTAGTATCTTGCGTGTAATGAAAAAGTCTAATTTTCGCTCTAATGTGGATTGAAACTGTATCGTTTCTTTATGAATTCTACCAAGCTGCTCAAATTTGATTCTTCTTCTTTGATTTCATACACACCAACCTGTTAAAATTTATTTTCTTTTCAAGGAAAATTCGTTATTAAATATCTTGGACTCTTTTTTTTTTTAAAAAAAATCCTTTAGTAATTAATTTAGTTACATAAAAACAAGTAATTATTTTATTTTTAGGATAGATATTTAAATCATATTCAAAGCATGTTGAACTCACAGAATCAGATGAAATTTTATATTCTTAGAATTAATATTGTAACATCGAGAAGTTTTTATAGTTGGAGGAAAATACCAATATGTAATACATATTTCATAAAAAAGTATTGATATGAAATAAATAAATATTTACGTACAACATATCTATAATTATACAGTAAGAACCACATGCATTGTTAATAAGTACGTCATAGATGTTTCGGAACTGTATTGATTATATTTTTATGTTTTTAAATATGATTTCTTAATTTTTAAATCTGTAAATTTTTTTTAAATCACGATCGAAATTGTAGTTGTATTCATATCCTTTCAATTTTATGTCTGATGAATAATTTTTTTAATATTTTTGGAAATGTTATTCTGAATGAACTACATCTTTTCACTTAGCTCTATGTTTGCTCACTTTTTGACAGATATTAAGTGACAACTAAAAATTTGTCTAAAAGTTGTTTCTTTTTATTTTTTAGAACTTTAAAATCAACTCTTAACTTACAAAAAAAAAATAATGTTGCATCCACAAAACATTTCCTCGTCTCTTTCTCTCTTCCAATAATCTGAAATTAAAAAAAAAAAATGCAATTATTAATAAAACGTTTGAGATACTATTAACCATAGATCAGTAAGCAAAATAATTTTTAATTGTAATTAATTTATTAAAGTAGGCGAAAGATTGATTTTTTGAAAATGCAATCTCTTAGACATCCCCCCATTTCTATTGACTTTTTTTTTTTTTTTTTGCCACTTCTGTTTTCTTCACAAAAACCTATTTAGTTGGAAAAAAAATTCCCCAAAAGGTTGCTTTTTCTGTTCAACAGATAGTATGGCAGTGAGTTAACTTTTACAGAAAATGTTCCGAATAGATAAATGGATTAAAAATTCAATTCACATTTCACATCTATGACTTCAAACAATAAATTTTTTTATGTTTGAAAATCCCTTTAACAAGTTTTTTTAAAACATAAAAGTTCAAAACATGACACTCACTAATGTCTTACAAAATTTTTAACAAAGCTTGTGAAGAAATTTTAATATTAATTTAATATTTTCATTATAACTGCATAGAAATCTAAATAATAATAATAATTTGGTATAAAGGAGGGAGGATATTGTGTGATTTTAAATAAAATTTAATTTCAAATTTCTTTTATAAGCCAATATTTTCTGTAATTATGCTTTTCTGTGTCGCAGTTATTATACGGAAGCTGAAGTGATTATACAGATGCTGTGAGATAAAAAAATAGAATATTTCTAGACTATTCATTACTGAATAGTGATTTATTCTTTAAACATTGTTTAATGTAGTTAGCATGTAATAAAGTTACCTATAATTAGTGTTAGCAATAATAAAGAAAATAAAAATTTATTAAAAAAATTATTACTGATTGATTTTAACAGTTTTACTTCAACGTGCTTATATTATTATGCCTAATTCGCGTTTAAATCTTCATCGCTACTTTTGTTTGAGAATATTGTCTTTGGTATCCGATTTTCTGGAAGAGAAATAGTGAATATTCTACTTTTATTCTCTGTCACTAGATGGCACTAATGATGCTTCTAAAACTTCGAAAGTGGAACTTTTGAAAGGACAGTGAGCACACAATTAATAACTTACAACTGATAATACAGCACATAGTAAATCCGAGATGGAGGAAAAGGACAGAGAGAACTTTCAATGAATTTTTTTTGCATTAAAAATTTTATATGCATAATTTAAAAAGAGAGAGCGGAGTACATCTTTAAAAGTAGCATTTTAGTACATAAATGTCGATAAAATTTGTGATATACGTAGAATATAAAAGCAAAAACATTTAATTTGTAATAAAATTTACTGTAGTTATATATTTGTATACTACTATTATTTGTTTTTACAGATATTTACCTGAAAGATTTTCAATTGCTTAAAGTGTAGGGTTTTTATTATTTATTTATTTATTTATATTTATTATTATTTTTTTTGTAGAAAAAAAATTTGAATTGCACACAAAAGCATCATAGTTCTAAATATTTAAAAAATTTCAAATTTAATAGATTATAAAGGTTTAATAATAAATATATACCAATCTCAGACATATAACAAAATATTTGTCAAACTGTAAAATAAAAAAATATAAATGAACGGAATAAATTCATGATGGTCACATGATAACGGCAATCACGTGTTTCCCATTGATTAAAAATTGACATACTAGTTGTTCAACTTGTAAAGTTTAGATAACATTTAAAATTTGATCATTGGGAACGAATTCACGTGATAAAATTCTTCAAACAGTTTTCAAAATTAAAAAAAAAATACTTACATTACACGAATACTTTTAAATTAAGTGCATTTTGCTTAACTATGTGCATTATTTTTCTTTGACAAATATGTACTTTTTAAAAGAAAGTTTCTGCAAAAAGCAAAAGTTGGCAACAATGAAGTATATGAACTAATTGGCTGGAAACGCGTGGTTATATTTATGATATAATTATGACGTCGCATTAATTTATGAACTGATTGGCCAAAAACACGCTGTTCAGTTATCATGTGACTAATGACGTCACATGAATTTAGTCCATTGTTAATCCAAATATTTCATAAATGTAATGAAAAGTTAAAATTATTTAATAAATGATGAACTTTAGTTACTGTTCATATGCTGGGACACTTTTGAGGGATATCTGAAGTCAAAATATGTTTTTGCTACTGGCATCAAAAATCTTGAATTTCTCTTAACATCATATTTATAAAACATGAAAAACAGTTGGAGTTCTACGGAATACAATTTATTTGAGTAAAATAGGTTTAATAATGAAAATATAGAAGTATTATTTAAACAATAAAATATTATTTATGTCCTAAATTCAGAGTAAAATAAAACATTATGTACGCAATACAATGTAGATAGAATAATTTTCACAATGCTGCAAAAACCTTGGTTTTTGAATTGAATGTATATTTGAAAAATTTGCATTGGTACTTAAGTTAGTATATGTTTATCAAAATAAAAATAAAAATCCTGAAAAATCAACAAATTAAATTTCTTTATGAACTAAAAATGTTTAATTGTATGCACACAAAATGCATTTTCCACATGAATTAAATATCTTAAAATTATTTCACATAGCATTCATAATTTCTCTTTGTGTATCTTAAGCCTACCTTTTATAAAAAGGATACTTAATCAAGCATTTTAGATGCATACATATGCTTGATTATTAGCGTGCATTTGGTTCTATATTGGTTGAAATACCTAATTTAGGTAGGAGAATTTTAAATAAATTGTCTTTACTATCGAATTTTAGGCGTTGGTAAATTAAATGCAGAAATTTAAGGAAATCTAATTAAAACAAACTTGAATAAGTATAACTATTCAACATTTGTTAGACATTTATGCTTAAATTTTCAAAATGTTAAATAATTTTTGTAATTTATTTTTATAATTTTGAAAAAAAAATTTAGATAACAAAAAGGAATATTTCTCGCAAAATGCTCTATGTGTGGGGAAATGAATTTACCTAAAAATACATCTTAGAATATAATTACAGTACATCACATTCCTGTCCTATCATTTTTACTTAATTTGTTTGGGGTATAACTTTCATGATTCACCTGAAGTGAAAAAGTTTTCATTGCTATAGTTAGCTAAATTTACTAATAAATTGAAAAAATAGCTTAAAGAAGTTAATCCATCAAAGCATTTTGTTGTGCTAATCTTTGACTGTTGTATTCTAAAATATTTTATTCAGAACCTTTTGAAAAAATTAATTTTCATACTTTTGAAATAAATTGTTACGTGTCTTCTTGATTAAAATATGACTCGATATTTTTAAGAATAAAGTATAAAATTTAATTAAAGAATATTTATTATTACATACGTAGATTTGAAAACTTTATACAGCCAGAAATCTTTGTAAGCTATTTATGTAATTTTAAATAATTCTTTTTCATTTTTGATTGCTTTCGTGTTTTATTTGATTATTTTTGTCTAAAACACTTAATCACACTGAAATTTCAAAAATATTTCTTTGATATTCTTTTCTATTTTTCGAAATAAAAATTTTCTCATAATGTACAAAAATTTGAAGATTATTTTATACTACAGTAATAAACGAGCATTAGAAGTGTTTTTTTTTAGTATGATGTTAAACAAGGGGTTCTTAAATGATCATGGAGTCTGTGTTTAAGCCCTTTTAAAAGTTTTTATAATAATTTAACTTTAAAAAAAGGAATGAATGCTTTAGTTAATTTCTTTCAAAAATTTTTAGTGACACTCGATAGCAATCTTTAATTTTACCGTTTCCTTTCCTTGACTATACACAGAAATGTATTCTAAAGAAATATAGGGAATAATGTTAGAAATGTAAATCATGATTATGTTTAGTTAAAAGATATCAGTTTTTATTTTTATAAAAAAATGGAATTTATTTTTTATTAAAAATAAACGATTATAATTTATTAAAAATAAATTACTTAAAAAAATAAATGTTGTTCAATATTTTTAACGTTTATAATTTTTTTTTTTTAAAAAAAAATGTTTTTTTAAATAAAAAGTGTTGTAAGAATTTTTTACACATATAGTGCTTTATTTCAGAAAGTAATGATTACTTTTATTAATATTATATATTTTCATAGAACGTATTTTACAGAAAGATTAAAAGATAACTTATTGGACGTTTAAAATTAAAATAAATTCTAACAAGATTCTCTCTCTTTTTTTTTTTGAAATATCGAATATATACATATATTTTACTTATGCTGTATATTATTTGATAATTCTTTTTCTGATAATGTCTGAATACTGATTATTTTTTTTTCTGACAAATTTTTTATTTGTATTTTTTTGAAAATTTCAAACAAACAAAACAAAAACTTTTTTACTTTTAATGTTACTTGTATTATATAAAATTAAAGTCATTTTAGGTAGTGTGAAATTTTGGGTAGAGCTTTTACTGTAAATAATTTAAATATATATGCATATATCTGTGTGTATACATATACATATGTATATGCATATATATTTGTTTTTTATGATGTTATATATACATAAAATTTATTTAATTAGTTTGCTTGGAAGCATTGTTTAAATTATTCTAATATTAAAATTATCTTCCCTCACTATATTTTTCATTTCTTTTTGTAAAAAAGAAAACATTTAAGAAATTAATCTTATGTTGTTCTGGAATTTATTAAAAAAATTAATACGATTTGCGGATTAAGATTATCGGAGATTAAAATGCTTGAAACTTTTTTGTCTTCATTTTTTTACAGAGCATAATACATTAAATGTATGCATTTGAAAATTATGTTTATCATGTTGCGTAGTGTTTCTGTTTATAAAAAAAAAAGAGAATTTCAGATGAAATTTTGCATATTTATTGGTACAATTTTAAAAATTAAAATTTTTAAGAAAATTTTATATTTTTTTGTGTGTGTTTTTAGTATTTTAATACGATTATTTTGTAATATTCTAACGGGTGTTTAGCAACCAACTTAAGAGCAGTGTTTTATTTTAAAGATAAAAGCCTTCAGTGCATTAAAAAATGGATCCCTAATTTTATTACATGCTTTATATATAACCCACAAAAAAAAATAATAAATAAAAGGGGTAAATATTTGTGGGAAGAGTTGCACAGCTCGAACTCGTGACAAAGCCAGCACGAGTTCGAGCCCACTTGGCTACCGCGGCCACAGGAAGCAACACGAGAGCTATTATCAATGTACCTCGTAATTTTGAGCTACGATCAAGTGACAAGGACGACATCTTAGTTAGCAATCCTCTTTCGTAACTCTCAAGATTATATCAATGTGAGAACAGTGGGAATTGATAGATCAAATGTGAATTAGCTCTTCCACAGGACGAATATTAACGAATAGCAAAAACACACGTACAAAAAAAGAATTAATAACTCTGAAGACTTATTCAATTTCTACTATTAGTTCACGCTCTCCCTTTTATTTATTTGTTTATATATATATATATATATATATCTTGTTCAAATTTTCAATCGTTAATAAATACTTTTTATTCTTCCACTGAAGTTCAGACACATTATTTTGAACTTGTAGAGGATGACACTTGATGTTAATGCAAATTTTCCAAATATTAATTCATTAATAAAATTTTATTTTTTAATTTTGAATTTATTCTGCGTTACTTTGACGAAGTTAGAGCTAGCACCAACAGATGGTGCCACTAAGTTTTTCTAACGAATTTTTTCTTGGCTTCAAATATATTTTTTAAAACTTGTAATGGATACTGATGCAGTTTTTTCAGATATTATTTCAGAAAAATTTAATTAACTAAAATAAAAATTTTCTTTGTTGACCTAAGTAGGAATTGACTTAATTTTTTTTGTATTACTTTTTTTGTGCTCCAGCTTGAAATGTAATATTAAAACATTGACTGTTTCTTTTTCTAGAAATAACTGTAGCCATGGTAGCTTAATCGTGTTCACGAAATCGTGGACGAGGTTGTGGTTTCGGGCACGAATTCTGATGCCACTGATGACTCGCTGTGAAAAGGGGCTGGTTTACGTTATATCCTTCATGGCTCAAGCCATCACGTTGATGTGGTGTAGGAATTTAGAAACTAGAATGCCGGCTCAGGTGCCATCTTCGTTGCTTAACCCAGGTTAAAAAGTATGAGGCTCGTTGCCAATATTTTCATATTGCTTTGGAGTGCAACGTAAATTTAGAATCAAATAAAATCTTATACCTCTGCCATTAAATTTTAAGAGTAAAGAAGTACTCTTACTTCTTAAATACTTTGGAATGAGAAGGATAATATTTACAGCAAGAATATATTGGTATTTATGCATTTTTACGATAAAATAGGAGCATTTTTTAAAGTTGATTGCATAGAAAAGTCGCAATACGAAGGCTCGTGAATCTGAACCACTGTCAATTGACGAAGGTGACTCGTTAAATCTGAAAGTCCCGCTGTGCAAACTTCCCCACTACCTCCACATGAGAGCTTCAAGCCTTTACGGATTTGACGTGTATCAGCCCTTCTGCATGGTAGTATAGGTTTTAATGGCACCAGTAGCACACAAAATTGTCCGGACCCCCCCTCATAGCTCTTGATTTTTTTGATTGATTATAATCCTATGTATATAGTACATAAAATTTAATTATTTATCATTAATAATTAATTTTATTAATTAATGCTAATTATTTATTCAATAATTTATTGTTTACTGTTTTTTGTTCCCGAAAATTGACAAAATCAATAGAATATGTTGGACGGCAAATTGGAGTATGATACAAGAAGGGCGGACTTTTCACCCAGGACCCCCCTCCCCTTCTTGAAAAATTTCTTTGTGCGCCACTGAGTGGTACCAATAATTGATTCTCCACTTCAACAGAAAGAATGTCAGTCGCACGCTCGCAAATATAACAACATGGTTACAAGCATCTCGATTTGTTTTTTAATAATTAAAAATACAAGGAAACTACCTTAAAAAAATTGGCTCTCTTCATCTATAAACAATGAGATCTAAAATTAATACACTTTTTAAGGTTGAAAAATATTCCAAACATTAATTTTTTTATATGCTTATGATACACATATACAGGCTTATATTCTTAACATTTAGATACATTTAGTAAACATTATATTTTTAACTTTAATATATAGAGAGCAAAAAATGTATCCATGTGTATTAAAGTTAGAGCAATGGAAAAAAAGAAAAAAACATTTTTTGCTGAAAAAAAAATTGATTGGCTCAAACTGAAGCTAAAAATATTTTTAAACAGGTTATTATGGGATGGTCTTAACCCGGTATATGATATTAAAACTATAGAATTTTGAATATATTGAAATTTAAAAAAGGAAATCTAATAGTGTGTGGAATCTCGATGTTTAGTATAAGGTGAAGAAATGGGCTTAATTTTGCGCTGAAAATAACTTTTTTATGTTATACCAGTGCTTCTCAAACTTTCAATATTTTCGACCCAATTTTCAATTATAATTTTCATCGCGCCCCCCTCCATACAATAACAATGTATTGACTTCAAAATTAACGAACTAAAAGCTACATGCCAAAGTTATGATATGTGACTTTAATTATAAACCGTACAAATTATCAAGATAAGTATTAAATTTTGTGTATAATTTTGTAATTGTAATGTGTAATTTTTTGTATGAGTCACTTGTAATTATTGATCTTGTTCTTAACTTAGTATTGATAAATTAATTATCAAATACATTTATAAGTATCAATGTAAATGTGTACTTTACTTTTTTATTATGTCAGAATGTATTTTGTTTCGCTCTCTTGAAGCAAATTTGCAATTTTTTAAATCTTTTGTTTTTGACTTTTTGATATGATCGCGCCCCCCCCCCCTTTGTAAGGTTATCACGCCCCCCAAGGGGGGCGCCCCACAGTTTGAGAAACGCTGTGCTATACCAAGAAAACACTATGGAAGTTGTGAAATATTTGTAATTAAAGCTACAATAAACAGCATAAATTTAACTTTATATAACTAAATTTTCCCTACAAATACGTTTGTTAAATTACATCTGACTTGATTCTTACAGGACCTCGGATCTAAAACAGAAAATTTTCTGGATTCTTTCACATCAGGTTAAAATATTTTCCCACTAAGAACAGCTTTCTACATATCAAAATACCCAAATTCTTTGCAAAATTATCTGGCTTTCTTAATATTATATATCTTTACATCCTTCTTTTAGTTCTTACATAAAATACAGAACGCATGGGAATATTCTAGACTAAGCGATGGAATTTGCTAGGCGATATTATCCATCAAACTGATCAATGTTGTCGTGTCCTTCCCGAAGAGAAGGATGGAACGTTGTCAGAGCCTGAGACAGGTTGGACTTCTACACGATAGATGGCGACACCACCTATCTCTACTTCGCAATTTAGGCATGGGCTAGAGGGAATGGAAATATTCTCCAGCACCCTGCACCCATGATTTCTGCTGCGATCACCCACGAGATTTTCGGACCCCCTAATTTAACGAGTACATACTTCTTGAGTACTCAGAGAGTATTTGCTGGGATCGGGCATCGAACTAGGGTCCTCCGGTCTAGAGTCCGATGCTCTAACCACTAGGCTACCCACGCAAATTGATGCTACGATCCTATAATTGTAGTCGTGAAAGGCGAATGGTCATGGTCGCGAGCTTGTAGTCTTTTTTTATTTCTATCGAGTCGAGGGCTTGAGTCCCGGTGCTATTGAAGACTTTCTACTCAGAAGAATTCATGTACCTTATATCTGTCGCCCATCTGGTATAGTGGTTAGCGACGTCGACTGCTGTGCCTGAGGGCCTAGGTTCAAACCCCAGAGAAGACATGGATGTTTGTAAATGTATAGTGCCTTCGTGGCATGGGGGTACTCTAAATAGACGTCGAGTCGCAAATCCTCGTAAGGTTGGTGAAAGGATAAGAGAGGTGGGAGGCTCCTGACCCCAAGGGAATACTCCTTTAAAATTGGGGTGCAACCGAGCTAAATCGAACTCTCACCTGAATGGTGCTCAAGGCTACGAATAACGACAGGCGTACATCTAGTCCCTTCCCGTGAGGAATTTCGTGGACCTGGATCGAGATCAGGCGGCATAAGAAACAGCAATCTTATATTTATCGAGATTCAAAGCATTTACTTTGCAATGGTGTGGAAGTTTGGATATTGGAGTGACAGGTCAAGTGTCGCGTTCTCGTCATTTGCATGACTTCCCTACAAAAAAAAAACACTGAATATCTATCGGCGATCACGTAATTGCTTACCACAAAGTAATGGGGAGCATTTTGAACATTTATGAGAAATTAGGCATGTTCAAGTATTAATGAAAGATATAATTCGCAGGTAAATTATTAGGAAAACTTTTCTATTCAAAAGAAACAATTATTTTTTATAACATTCATTCAAAAAATTTTGAATTATGTTCTTAAGTTGATAAATAATAAAAATGAATTACTGTATATTTTTACAAAAAAGAAGGGAAAAAAAAAGATTTTATTGATTCCACTATATTGTATTTTCAAAGTAGGGTAAGCAAGTTTCCGCATTTTACCACAGTTACATTTCTAAAAAGGACCTATTTAATTTTTGTTTAAAAATAATTTTTTCCCAAATAAATGAGATTGAAAAGTCATTTTGTGTGTGCGTGTGTGTCTCCTAATTCATCTCCGCTATTAAATATATAGGCCACAAATACACATGCACGTACTACAGCAGATTAAGGGTGAGAAACATATTGTTTGGGAATTTGTAGGAGGAAAAGGAAATGTGTATTAACTATAAAAGGAAAATAACTGAGTGAAATATACTTTTTATAACTGAAATTTTCTAGAAACATCCGAATTAACAATCACCTGTAAGGCAATTTCAGTTTTGTTACTAAAAAGCGATTCAGTATTTTACTTGATTTCTTATGTCCTGTAAATAATTAAAAAAAATATTCGTATTTTTTCCTAAAACTTAATCGTGTAGTCATTTCTTTGTACTGGAAAATTTGACAGTCAAACAAAAAACTGAATATGTAATTAAATTAGTAAATTGATATAAGATTTAGAAAACCAAAATCCATCAAAAATTTAAGTGCTATTTTTTTTACTTAAAACAGTAATAAAAGAAATTCTTTTGTCGGAAGCATTCTCGTACACAAAATTTTCAATTGAAACTTGTGTAAAGGAATCACAAAACCATATTCTATTTGGATGAATAGTTTAGTTTTCTTAGACATTTCCTTGAGACGTTTTTTCAAAGGAAAATGACAAAAAAAATTTTAAGTTCATCATTTTTCGCACTAATGACCCTAAGTTTCATTATATTAAAATTTTTATTTGACGGAAGCCTGAATTGTAAAAATCCACTATTTCTCAATGTAATTCTTACACGCAAATTTAGAATTCTGTAGTGATTTCATATAAAATTCATATCCGTTCTTCAGTCGATTTGTTTAGTGCTGTCATACAATGCAAGGTATGTCAGAGGCAATAGCAGATCATTGAAAAGCACTATCTTTTCACTCTGGTATTTCATAGGTCTTTGTTTAGAAGGCCCAGACCGCAATCTTACCCAGACGTTCTTTTGCATTCCATTCAAGTATTTCTTTCTTCCACTTACGAACGTTTTGAGTGACTTAAAAGTATGTGGCTTTCTAGGAATCTTTTTTACCATTTCCACGGCCTCATAAAAGCATTCCTGTTCGGAAGTGGCCTTTTCCCGCCTTATCACCCACCAGCGCCCCCTATCGGGCCAAACCGCGACTGTTACAATGGCGGTCTTTTCTGCTTGAGACGTCTAGGGTTAAGGAAAAATCCCATCAATCATTGCAGGTTCCGAGGCTTGGCTTGCATATGCTCAACCACATGCAAATCAGGACTGGCTGGTGCTCTATCAAAGTGAAACGTGCACTGACAGAACATCTTGTTTAACCTGACTTTCAAAAGCTTTACTGAGATAGAAGAGTTTTTTATTGCCGGTCCGCCATTGTACTGCTGCTTGTTCCGTTCTTTATATGCCGAAATGGAAGAAGTAGTAGTGCTTTTTTTCCCCCGTGTCGCGTTTTTAGTTTATTTTTCTTCTTCTTCCTCGTGCGATATCAATTTTATTCCGTCGACAGGAGAGCTCGATAAAAGTGAACTGAAGTGGTTTAAAATGGCGAAAGTTTATCGGCATTTTAGGCGCGTTTAACTGTGACTGAATGCGGAAATAAATTCCGATACATTGACTTCGCTATCGTCCATTCAAAAACGTATTTATATTTGGCTGTGATCCCTGTTTCCGATGCAAGAGGGAAATATTTGGGGCAAATGCCGTGTGAAAAAGGCAAAACGCTGAATGCAGTTTAATATGATGCTGTCAGGGGGCAAAGTGACAAACAAAATAGAGATAGGTGACACTTGATAAAAGCGTCTGTTGATGTTTTGTTAAGAACGCCTCGCAGATTCCATCGATCGGTATTAAGGATTTTATTAGAATATTTTAGAGTGTAAAGATATCAGATAATATATAGATAGCCTTCATGGCTTTAATTGTGACTGAAGAAGAATCAAAAGGTATTGGAGAAATAGAACAAAATACGTTTAAATAAATTATAATAAAATAAATGTATCTCGTTTTTAGGACGTGCTTTCGACATGAATGTTAGAAAATAGGATTGCTATATTAGTAAAGATATACGCATTTATTCCTTTTATTGTGAGAAATGAATTCCTTGTGTACGCATAGCGCCTTTTTATTTGTATATTAATTGGTCTCTTTATATAATATAACCGTATTTTTCTTTGTAGAAACCGAGAATTTTTGGAACTTTTTAGAGTTAAAATAAGGGGATTGGCTTATTTATGGATCCGCTGATCTCAGAAAAAAATGTAATTTAGGAAAAACGGTCTTTTTAAAAAAACATTTTCAATTAGTAATGCGCAAATAATTTCGTTTTTGATAAATCTTTAGGTATTTTGTAGGGAATTTTTATTAAAACCCCACCGGGGGGGGCGCGTCACACGAATTCTTCAAAGTTAGTGTCAGAATCTAAAAAAGTTTCTGAAAAGTTATTAAATTTACATTCCCTCATTGGAATATCCGGATACATATGTTCATCATGCGGCGTTTTTCTCCCCGACATGAAACGTAGGTTCACAATCACGTCCCATATATGAATTCTTTTATTCTTATTTTTCAAAAAAGAAATAAATGGTACAGAATGTAAGCAGCAAGTAGTAAGAACAAGCAGTACAGAATAACAGATGAATGGAAAAAATATGTGTTAGCTTCCGTGCGATAGGATTACCAGAAATAAAACTATCGTCATTGACGTCTAATGAGCTCAACTCATGTAACGTCATAGTCACATGATAATGATAACCACATGTTTTTATTTAATTAGTTCAAAAATTCATGTGATGCTATAGTTATACGATAAAAAAAAATCATACGCTTCCAGCTAATCAATTCATGCGTTTCGTTGTTGCCAACTTTTTATCTTTTCAGAAAGTTTCTCTTAAAAAGTACAAATTTTTTAACAACAGTAACGGACAAAGACAGACAAAATGCATTTTATTAAAAAATATATGCACAAAACAGGATTTTTTAAAAAAAATTTAAAATCTTCTGAATAACTTTTTTTTATAACATTTGAATATGATTACCCAATTATGAAATTTAAAATTTTATCCAAGTTTTACAAACCGAACAACAAGTGCAATTAGTTGGATGTCTGTTTTGAATTCAATGGAGACATCATGATCGTCATGAATTGAGCTGATGGTATAACAAAAGTATTGGAAGAAAATCCCACCCGCTTGGCAAAGTATTTAAAAATTACAGGATTTTTTCCCCCACAATTTGACTTGTATACGAGTTTCGAATTTCGAACAAATTTTTGACGAAAAAAATGCACTTTTGATTTTTGCAGGGATCAGATTATATTAAAAAATATACGGCATTTATAAAATTTTAAAGAATAAATGTAATTTTTTTCTTTTTTTAATAAAAAAATGGACTTTTTAAGTACTGAAATTTTATTTTTGACATTAAGGAAATAAGAAAAGTGATAGAATTTATATATTACAGCTATAAACCAATTTTTGGAAAATTAAGGATTTTCAAGTTATGGAAAATTTTGTGCATTGTATAACATTTCTTAAATATGACATATTTACTATTTTTACATTAAGGCTTAAGAGTAATAAGTCACACAAACGGAATGTTAGCCGCCCAGCTAGTATAGTGGATATGACCCTCGGCTTGTAATAGAGTGTGGATTCGGGCTCGAATCTCGAGGAAGGCATGGATGTATTTTCTTTGGGAAAAGAAGTTGGACTTTTGCCTGCAATGGATTCCCGTCTCGAATGAAAAGCAGCGCACCCCTTTTTATTATATGTGTCGGCAGTACCCTCTGACTCGTAAGCACGCAACATACTACTAGACTAAAGTGATCACTATAGTCCGGAGGTTGTTACCGACTTACATAAATGATACCGCTACACACTCTCTCGCCAGTGAGTCGGCGGATAGGTGGATGAACGATACATAGTTGTTATGGCAAGAGTGTGAGTTGTTGCTGTGGCGTCAAGTGTGTCTGATGGCTTGTTTGTTGCGTCATGTGAGTTTGGCGAGTTTTTGGTTGTTCTTTTTGCGGGCATATGGTGCCACGATAGATCAGAGGGTTGCCTTTTCTGAATTCAGCCAGGGTCACCATTGAAGTGGCGTGCTTATCAGGAGGACAGAACCCGTGACCTTCGGTTCCGTAAGCACGTAACATACCACTAGACTAAAGGGATGACTTTAATCGCGAGGTTGTTACTCGCTTATATAGATGATACCGCTACATACGCTGGGATCATCATCTGTAAAAAATGTCTATGTGTATTGTATGTCTCTGTTCTTCCACTTGTATTTCATATGTATCCCAGGATAAAAACCCACGATAACAACAACGGAATGTTACTTTTTCAGAAATTAAAATGTTTGCAACTGAATAAATCATGCAGAAATTAAAAGGCAGCTTACACATTTCCCAATGAAAAAAGTAATATTATACATAGTCATGTTGTACCTCTCTATTAGCTTTAATAGTTAAGCAAATATATTTACATGTCCTTTTGTTTCTATGTTGCCAAAATAAGCTACAATGGAGATTTTATGGAATTCATAAAATCTGTTTAAAGATATTTACAGTTAAGAAAAAAAATGTAAATGGTTCCGGTAGCCGAATGGGGTCATAGCCGCGACTTCGTGGTTGGTTTTACTTCAATCGAGTCGTGACTTCGAGTCCTGGTGTCAGTAAAGGCTCGCTGTGTAGAGGAGCTGATGCATGCTGAATCTGTCAAGACTTAAAATTCCTACGGTGTAGCAGTTTGGGGAGTGGGTGTCAGCTCAGGTGTCGTTCTCGTCATTGATCAAAATTAAGGTATCCGATTACTTATGACAACTTTTTTTTAAAAAAAAATAGAAATATGGAAATTTTATTGTGGATTTTAGATTTATTGAGTACATTTTAATAAAAAAAATTGCTAAAATTCAGAAGAGAAAAATTATTATTATTATTACTAAAATGGGGAAAAAAATTGGTCAAAATTTACAAAAAGTTACGTAAACGGGGGCCTACCCTGTACTAAATTTCATTAACAAATTCACAATTTTTCAGTTTTGATGTGTTACTTTGGTATTCATTTTTGAAATGACCTTTCGGTAAGAGGTTAGGTTTTAACCATTTAATTTTTACAAAAACTAAAGATCTATATCTTCGTTATTACATAAAATTGCTTAAAAAACAGTGATTGTATTCACATAAAGGACTATAAATTTTTTAATGAAACAGTGATGGATAACTCTGAAGGTAAAAACACTTTTACTATTGCCCAGAACATACATAAAAAATTTCAGAAACTTATTTTAAAAACTTTTTGAGCAATCGCTGTCCCCGTTTGAGTTTTTCGAAAAGAAAAAGAAAACACACACTTCGAGTAAAACGCATTTTAAAGTTTGACATCTCGTTCATGGTTATGGCATCTGCTTAACTAAAATACTAGTAGTTTTTTTTCTAGTGAATGGAAAATAAAAAACTTGGTATTTTTACAAAGCTCCTAAGACCATCTATGAAATAAAAAAAAACAAAAACCAAAAAAAAAAAAAAAATACTGCCAATTTTTGAAAAAAAAAATCACGATTTTAGGGTAGTCAGATACTTTAAGAAGTCATTCGCTAATATTCTTCGTATAACTTGAGAATGCGATCTTAATAAACACTCTATCAGTGAACCATAAACAGTACAGTACATTACTATGTAAAAAAATATTATCCAAATAGTCCTATAAAACTATAGTCGACTCTCAACTTCAAAATGGTATTTTACGATTTTTGATGCAAGATATGTTATTTAAATGAAATAATTATTTGATTGTTTAGTTCAATTTTTAAAATTTTTAATATATAGGTTTTATATTTCGTAGAAATTACCGTTAAAATATTGATGTATCACAGTTATTTTCTTACAAAAAAAATCACAAATACATTAGGTGTTATTTTCTGTATAGTTAAATTATTTTAAAATTTACCTTAAATAACTTAATGTTACACTATTCTTTGTACATTATTTTAAATTGGATTTGTAAATGTTAATTACAAATTAAAATTGTATTCTAATATTGAACGTGCTGGAATTTTTTGACAAACAAAAATCCATTTTAAATGGTCCAATTATTATAATAATTATTTTTTTCAAAAAAACTTATTTTTAAACTTCAGAAACCGAAATTTCTTACAGATATAAACTTTTGCTAGATACTTCAGTTTACAATCTTTTATAAATATGTAATTAATGCAAAAGTGGGAATAATCAGTCACTCTTGTATTACGAAAGCTTTCAAATTAATTAGTTAATTATTAAATAAGATTTGAAATGTGTGGCGGATTTATTTCGTTAATTTACTAAAATTCATTTCATTCTCATAAATTGTTGGTAATAATAGAAATATCTGGATCACACATGCATACTTAAGTTTCCATCCAAATCCCAATATCATATCGAATTACAATTATACCTCTAGGCCACACAATGAATTGTTAAGTGTATTAAGGTTCATATGGCTTCCGGACATTGAAACTTTGCAATCGAAATTTAAAATTGATTTCATTTTATTTTAATTAATCTAATAAGCTATGCGAATCAGAATTCATTGTGACTTTAATAAAAGGAGCCTTGATAAGTTGTATATTTAGAAACTATGAATAAGAGAGATCGCGCGTATGCGTATGTGTGGGGGATTTATTTAAGAAATTTTTATGCAAAAGCTCTAACGTAAAAAAAGTGCAAAAAATTACATTTGTCCCATTTTTCTAAATGCATTATTGTAAACTGGGAAATAATAAAACGATCAAAAAATATAATTTGTTGTGAAATTTTCCGTCTTCTGCTTCATTAGGTTAGCTAAAGTATTATTTTCTTGCTATTAGAAATCTCTTGTTGAGTAACAAGACCTTATTTTAATCCGTAAAATTATTATGGTTAAGTAGAATTCGATTAAATTGAATTGCACCTATTAACTCCTTTAACACCTTTTTTTGCATTGAATTTTTTCGTTAATTATAGGTCCAGTGGTCAAGTGGTAGCATATCGCGCTTCCGCACCACAA
This sequence comes from Trichonephila inaurata madagascariensis, assembly GCA_019973955.1. Classification (NCBI taxonomy): domain Eukaryota; kingdom Metazoa; phylum Arthropoda; class Arachnida; order Araneae; family Nephilidae; genus Trichonephila; species Trichonephila inaurata. Next base: position 43,494 of record BMAV01023828.1, read on the forward strand.
GTCCGAGTTCTATCCTCAGGCTGGGCAAGGTCGACTCAACCTTTCATTCCTTAAGTGGGTCGATAAAAAAGTACCAAGCTTGCTTGGGGACTAAGCCCTGGGGGTTTTGCTTTAGACTGACAACCTGATCGGGATACATGCACTGCAGTGCCCAATGGTCACGTAAACTGAGGTGGGCACAGTAGGCCTTGGTCCTCATGGGCTGTTGCGCCACTGAGTTTATTTTAGATACATTCATTAGCAAGTCTTGCAAAAAAAAAATAATGATCAAATCCTTGTTATACATATTTATAAAACAAGACAATTCGTTTTTATCACAAAAATTTTATTAAATTAGTATACTGGGACCATTCAGTGTATAAGTACATAGAGCATATAAAAATTTATATTAAAATAAGGGGAAAAAACTATTAACAAAACTATACATCGCTCCCTGATAACAAGCGTGCGCGTTCATTACGAATTGTATCAAAAATGCTATTATCAATGGATGTGTCACATATGTCTAGTACAACCGTCGGTTTTGATTCAAAGGAAGAATTTCGTTCGTGCTAGAACCAAAAATTCGTGTAAGATAGTATATGTGTCAACTTTGTTATTTCAAAATCATGTAAAAAAAAGAGTTTATGGTATTATAATTAAGGGGCTAGGTATTATATTCTTAATTGTAAATAAACAGAAAGATGCAATGTAGTTCGTGTCAATGCTTTTTTAAACAGTAGTTAAGATCAATTTCTCTCATCTAGACTGCTTTTAGTAACACCTTTATATATATTAAGCTAGAAAATTCAACTCATTTAAGCTGTTCGCATATTTTCATAAACAAATTCAGAAAATGTATGGGGACTCATTGGGATAATTAAGGTTGATAGAGAAGAATAAAATCGCATACAAAATGTAAAATTAAAATTAGAACTTGTTACAAATTTATATATCGAAAAAACATTTTTTAAAAAATAATTTAAATTCACAGTTATATGTTTGCTATGAAGAATTTTGGTGACCTAAGTTTTCTCTTAGTTTGGTTTCCTGATTGCAAATACGCTTAAAAATGTAGATAATTCTAAATCAGTGACAAAGGAATGATAGTGTAGTAAAATTTTTAAATACTTGATAATGTTATATTAGGTATTCCTTTTTTCTCCCCTTTTTAATTATATTACCTTCCTTCATATGTCTTCTTCCTGCACTTCTTAGTATTTTAGTAAAAATCCATGTATTGCTTAAAATTTCAAATACAATGAATAATTATCCCTTTCAAACAACTTTTATCTGAAAATAAGTGTATCTTTTTCCCTTTCCCCTTCATATTCACCGTTATTCCCCATTAAACTCATGAAACACGTGGGTCCATAAATTCTTTTACAGATGGGCTTCAGTGTTTTCGATCGGACGCTGATTGTTTTGTGCTGATGTTGGATTGGCTTCCTGCGACATTCCGCCTCCCTTTTCGTCCCCTCCGGCATACTCGTGCATACTTCAACAGCCCCCCTCTTCAATATGTGGACCTGGTCACCGGGGGCATTTAGTTTTTATTGTCTCCGCTTGCTCTCAGTTCCCCAATCCCTGAGTTTTAGAGATACACACAATTTCTGAATCTATGGAAATGCTTCAGACACAGCTGGACCCTTGAAGATGGGGGAACGTATACTTAATTTGAAATGGATATTTGTCGATTTGAATATGATTTGTGATTACAATTAATGATTTTTGGGGTCTATTAAGTATTCCACTTGAGTTATTTTTAAATAAATGTTGAGAAAATGTACACATAAGTAAATAACAATGGAAATTTTACCTTCGGGAAGAAAATTTTAAGGGTGAATATAAACTTGTTATATATAAGCGAAATCCGTGCAAAACTATACTACATGAGAGGATGGTAGTATTTTAATTAATTAAAGGTAATTGAGATAGTTGAAATGCACCATGTTGTATTTGTTTTGTTAATTTTCTTAAGGTGTTTCGACGGAAAAACATTGGTAGAACCCCCCTGTCTGTTCTTCTAACTCCCCAGTCAGTTTTAGTTCGAACAGTATCTTAAGAAGTCGTCAATTAGTTTTTTAAAAAGTAGTATATACTGTATAAAAATTTGACGCTTATGTTAATAGAAATTTAATTAAAAATGTTTTTTAGAAGTAAACGTGTTTTAGTGTTCAATATAATGGGACCAGTTCCAAAATATTCAAATAAAATTTTTGTATAAAAAAAAGAGAGAGAGAGAAAAAAAAAAGAATTCAAAGCATTGAACTTTTTTTAAAATACAAAACGTTTATGAAAATATTATTTACAAAGAATCTTTTTTGTAAAAACTTTTATACTAATAATTAATTTTATTACAGTAAATCAAATATTTAATGAATAATAATAAAAAAAAATTGTTATAATTTGTAAAGCCTTTTTTTTTGTTGTAAAAATTTACTTTTTCTTAACTTTCCGGTTTCAAAATCTTAAGCTCTACAAGAAGCAATTATTTAATATTTTTTTTAAAAAAATTAAACTTTAAGTATTTATTACTGAAAAAATTACTTTTGATACTGATTTTTTTTGTTGCAATTTTAGGCCTAGTTATATACTTAAGATATTAATGGTAGTGACATGTATTTTAAGGTATATAAAACATGTTATTTAAACCATAAGGCATTCCTGCTTTCAGTTTAATAAAATACATATCCTTTCTGCAGTCATGATTATTATTTTGCACTAGCTTAAATTTTTACTATTCCTTTCCCAACTGAAATAAAAGTGCAAGCTAAAATTTTTAATATATATATATATATATATTTCTGACAAGATTCTGTAAAATTCCTTCAAATAATTTAAAATTATAAACTATGAAACTTACTGAAATTTAATGAGAACACGAAGAAAAATTAAGTAAAAAAAATAAAATAAAATTAACAACGAATTAAAGTCATAGAGAAAGGAATATGAAAATGGGAATAAAATTTCAAAATATATTATTCTTAGTAAAATTAGAAATTCATGTTACTGTCACATATCAGTTAGATAAATTATATGATTTATATAAAATTCAATTGATTGCACAATATTCTTGAATATTTAATAGCGTCTTCATATAAGTAATAAATTTTGCATTATTTTTTTGAAGTAAGTGAAGTACATCGAACTTTAAAAACATAATTGTGCAACAAGACCTCCTGAAACCATAAGGTTAATACGGGTATTTATAACTTATTGACTATCGCAAACAAAGGTATTTAAAATGATTGATTCAATTTTTTTTTTTTTATAAAAAAAATATTTTATTCTCTGCATTAATTTAATTTCAACTAAGTAAAAAAAAAATAGAAAAGAAATATTTGAAAGTAAAATATTTCATGAATAGTAAAAAATGTGGACTGCAGACAGTTCTTTTAAGAAACAGACGAATTCTCAAGAATAAAGAAATACGTAAGGAGGGTAAGAAGAGGAAGGAAGAAGGGGCGAATATCGAATGGAAAATAGAACTTATGTTGAAAAGCCCACTGTGCGTGGTGGAGTTGCATTTAATCTGTAAAACAGTTTTCTTTGCAGGGAGAATCTTACTGCCGAAAAGCCAACAGTAACATGAAATCAAGTATCGAAAATTCAAATAAATAATTTAATAGATTGGATTGAAAACTCTCCATCTTTAACTACATTGCCCCTATACACATTATACATGATTGAATAGATTTATATCTGTTATATCTGTGTGATCAGAGTTTCTATCCATTATTTAAAGATCTAATTTGTCAGTAAGATGGTCACAGTTTAGCTCCAGGTCTTGTCATTGATTCGATATCCGATGAAAATCTCAAATAATAATGAATCTGTCCGATTATTGTATGCATCAGTATCGCGCATATGAATTCAAGAAAAATTCGGTAAGCAGGAGAGATGGATAGTATCTCTTAATGTATGAATCGAATTTAAATTTTAAAATTATATCTCCCGAACGGATCGAGTACAATGTGTATTTTTATGCAGATATGACGGGATGCAAATAAAAAAAAGTTCGAATTGAAAAAGCAAATTTCGAAAATCTTATATACTTTTAATCTAAAATACTTTTTAAGCTTTTTTCTTTTAAGTTTTTTTTTAAATTAAGAAGTTTTAGTAAAAATTATGAATATTTTTTTTAATATTAAAAATACATATTTTTTATGAAAGTAATCAAATTTTAAAAAATATTACAGAAACAGAAATTTGTTTCCTAAAATTCATTTTTCATTCTCTGTACAGATAATTTATTATTTACTTTTGCTCCACTTCAAATCTGCGCATCTGGAATTCTAAAAACTCTTATAATTTTACTCATAATTGTTTTGATTTAAAAAATCTTTGTACGGAACTCTGAACAAAATTATATAAAGTTAAAGATTTTCTTTTCAGGGCTGAGATAAATGTAATCTTCATTGTACTAAAAGCTTTACTTAAAGATAAATGCCATGAAAAATCTGCAATAAAATATCTTCGAATTCAATTCGTAAGCATAATTTAAATTTAATAACATCCAGAAGAAACAAAGTTCTTGTTTGAAAACAATATTTCTTTTAATTATTGAAAAGAAAGAAATATAAAAAAAATATTACGCTGCTGAAAATCTCTCTATTTTCAAATTCTCAGTAAAAAGAAATATAGATTATTCTTATCTTCAATAAAATTAAATTATTAAAACGTAGTACTACTTTTAGTAAGAAAACTATACAGAATGTGATAAATCAGATATAAGAGACAACAAATAATCTATCGTAACTTAACTATATATAATTAGCACAATTTTTGAGTAAAATTATTTTTTATTGACGTTATATGCAAGAACCGCTTGGGAATATATGCCTTTGACTCTAAAGCTGAATTCACACCAAGGTGTACAAACGTCGAGTGTCAAGCGTCTAGCCAATCAGAGACTTCATCTCGGGCGAAATGAAGTCTCTGATTGGCTAGACGCTTGACACTCGACGTTTGTACGCCTTGGTGTGAATTCAGCTTAAAGGTATACTATTATAATATAAAGTACATCTCTGTGTGAGTATATTTACATCCTCTGTTAAAGAAACAAATTTTAATACCTTTAAACCGAGCTGTAAATATAAAATAAGTAATCTGAGGAAATTTTAAAGATTGTTCATAATAAGGAGTAATATAAACAGATATCTAGCGAATATTTTGGCTCATATAGATCACTCCTAAAGTTCTAAAGATCATACAAATATGACATTATTCATTCTAGTGCATTAATATGTTTATTAAAACAGAAATAACTATTATATTAATAAAGATTTGAGATTGTATTGAATCTGTAAAGCAAAACTATTGAAATTAAAAAAAATATAATAATACCGAGTCTTAAGCATTTAAATCTACTTTTTTGGTT
>BMAV01023828.1:58642-80297 GCA_019973955.1 Trichonephila inaurata madagascariensis
ATGCAAACTATGCAGGGGGGGTAGGATTTAGTCCCCACTTTGCACTCTCAACCCATTGGCAGGCCCTGCTCCACCCCCCATGCATAGTTTGCATCGAAGCATGCTTCAAATTTCCGTACATATAGTGGAATGTTTAATGCTTTTGGCTCTCTGAGATGGGAACATTAAACAAAAAAATGCTAGCCCTTGATGGGAGTCGGGTAAAAGGGGTAAAGGGGTTTGTTGTGCAAAGGGGTAGGAAGGGGGTAAGTGAAAAATCGGACGGTGCATAATGGTTGAGGTATTTTTCACGTGTATCTTTTGTATTCTTGGATGGTTGTGGGTTAGATATCTTCTTTTAACGCGCGGGATCTGTATCTCGTATCATTTATTCATCAGGCCTTTGTGAGTGCATGTTAGCTGAATGATTCAGATGTATGGTTATGTGTTCTAACTCGCATTTTAAATTTAACGCAAGGGAATATTAGGAATTGCTAATGCGCTTTCCAACTTAATTTTTCTTTCCTAATATTTTTCTCATATCGAGTTAAAAATAATGCTATTGGGTACTTGGATTTTCTTTACTTGGATATTTTTCACTATTAAAGCTAATGCATAATGCAGTATTCTAGTTAAAATTTATTTCACACTAGTCATATATTTCCATAATAGTGTGTGGGGGTGGCTGTGGTAGCTTAGTAATCAAGGTCATGGACTCAGGGATGGCTTGTCATGAGGTCGAGCCTAGTACCGCTGAAGACCAGCCATGCAGAAAGGGCCGATGCACTTCAAATATATCAAGGGCTCAAATATCCTCCCGTTGGTATGGTGTGAAAGTTCTCAGAAGGGGCTACTAACTCAGGTATCGTCATTGTCACTTGATGATGATTCAAAATTATGACGTCCGTCGGCAATAGATCTCGTGTTGCTTTCTAATGCGACGTAAATATAACTGTCACTCTCTGTACTAGTGGGTACGATCATGAACCTCAAGGTTGGCGATATAACAGTCAAATCAATAGTCCTTATGCAGATTCTCTTGCTTGATTGTTCATCACTTTTACATTTAAAAGCAACGCGAGTGAAGGCATGAGGGCTTATTAACGTCATACTCTAAAGCAGGGGTACTCAACCTTTTTTTCTCTGCTGGGCTACATATATATGTCAGTAATTTCACGCGGGCCGCAACATGAGGATAAATGGTGGGGATGAGGTGGGGGTGGGGGAGAAATGCTTAAAGACCAAGATAACATTAGAACTTTAAAATGTTGAAAATTGATCAAAATATTACAACTCCTATGTTTTGCTTTTATTAATTATTAATTTTTACATTTGTTATTTTTGTCATTAACACTAAATTAGAAGCATTTAAGAAACACACCTTCACAAATTCTGCATCAGAAAACGGCTTCATATTATTACCAATAATATAACAAACTTCATAGGGTGTCTTTGTTACCGCTGGGATATTACCACGGACGAACGGACAAAACCCTTTGTTGCTGTAGCAAAGATTATTCAAGAAAGCCTATTTATCACGTCTCGAAAGACATCTTCGAGAAAAAGTGTCATTGAATGATTTTTGTTTATTGGTACTTTTTAAATACAGAGAGAGAGCACTTTCATGACAAATCAAACAATTTCTGAGCCATGTTTGTTTTTCACTACGAAATAGTTAACCTCCCAATCGTCTTGAAATGATAAATTTTCTTCGAATATTCTTCGCTTGCAAGATATGAAAGATAGTAAAAAATTAGCTCCACTCATAAAATTATCGCTCCTCCACTGTTGTCTGTTATCACTAACCGTAACCGCTCCAAATGGGAAAAGATTATCAGTTCTTACCCGTACGACACCGACAACAAAAAGAAAAATTGATACATTTGATTTCTTGACAAAAAATTTCCCACCAAATTTTTTATACAATGTTCTTAAATAAGCGAATTTCTCAGAGCAATGGGCCATGACGGGGTCACTTAAAAAGGCTCGGTGGGCCGCAGGTTGAGTAACGCTGCTATAAAGCAACACGAAGGATATTGGCAACGAGCCTCAAAATTTTGAACTTCGATCAAGTGATGAGTACGACACCTGAGACGACCCCCCTTCTCCAAACTTCCATACCATACCATACCAATGGGAGGATGTTTGAGCCTTGGCAGATTTAACGTGCATCCCCTTACACTGCGGGTCTTCAGCGGCACTAGGCTCGAACTCCTGACCCGCCAGCCACGAGTTCGTGACCTTGACAACTAAGTTACCGGGGTCACTTTTACAGTCATTACAGCTTGAATCCACTATTCGATGCAACAAAAGATGGTCATGATCTTGCGACCATGACTACCCGGTTACCGGCCTCCTCATGGGTAGGTACGAAAGTTAATAGAATGAAGTATCAGCTCAAATACATTGTCCTGACCACAATTTGAAATTATGATTTCGTCATTAATAGCCGCCATATTACTATAAAGAGAAATTCGCATTACATATGTTCTCCCAAAGAGAAGAGATAACTGTTGAAAAACGTAGATTCCACTTTGCATGTTTAATGCACAAGTATCATTTTAAAGCATCCATGTACATTTAAAATATGTATATGTTTTTCAATTAATTGAAATATTTTTATTATGTACATTAACAGAGGTGACTCCTGTAAACCAAGGTCGTAAGCATGTGACCGGTGTTGTATCTATTGATTCTTGGGTTCGAGACCTGGTGTCGCTGGAGACTTACTGTGTAGAACTTATTCAGATGCACGTTTAATCCGTCAAAGTTCAAAGACCTCACGTTTATATGGTGTATAAGTTTGAGAGGTGGGGTGACAACTCAGATGTCCTCATCACTTGACCGAGGCTCAGAATTTCGAGGACAGTCACTAATAGTCCTCGTGTAGCTTCGAGTGAGTGAGTATTATATTAACGTCGCACTATAAAGCTGCCCGAGGAATATTTGTGAAAGACCTCGTCGTTTGAGCCACGGTCAAATGACGTGGAAGAGACCTGAATTGTCCTCCCTGTGACACCAAGGAGAGAACCTTAGAGCCTCCACATCGGTAGATGCAGTGGCCCCCTCTACACTGTGGGTTTTCAGTGGCGCTAGGGTGATCACGGTAGCCTTGTGGTCAAGATAATGGACACGTGGTCGGCGTGTCATGAGTTCGAGCCCAGTACCCCTGAAAACCAGCGGTATAGTGGGGCGATGCACGTCAAATCTGTAGAAGCTCAAACGTCCTCCCATTGGTGTGGTGTGGACGTTAGGAGAGGTGGGTGTCAGCTCAGGTGTCGTCCTCGCCGCTTGACCATCGTTCAAAATTACAAGATCCTTCTCTAAAAGCCCTCAAGTAGCTAAATAGCGCGACGTTAATAATCACTAACTCCTCGAACTCGTGACATGCCAAGTTCGAGTCCATGACCTTGACCACTAGGCTACCACGGTCACCGTGTATTTTTGAAGTGCAACGTTATAAACTATCATTCAATCAATTTTAACAGGGGTTGGTCAATATGTGACAATAATGGGGCAGTGGGCAGGGCATTCAATATGATTTTATCTCAATTTATAGAATCTAACAAAAGGAAGATTTTTTTTATTGATATATCGTTAGAAAATAATAATGCATTTCAGCTGGAACTTTATTGAACTGTTTTTACCATTATATTAGAAAAATCTCATAAAAAAATTTGAATTTTTTTAAAAATAATATTTCAATTATCTCCAGATTGTTCTCATTTATTTTAATAAAGAATTCTATAAGGATCGGAGAAAAAAAAATCGAATCATTCTAAATTTCGAATTATAAAAGTTCGAACTGCATTTCAGTCATCAAAAGAGAGATATAAAGAAAGAGAAATCTTTTCATTCAAATGAATACGGAAGATCCCACCATTTATAATACTTCTTCCAATTGCATTATGATTCCTCCGAGAAGAAAAGGGATCAACATTTCCGAACCATTACTCATGAATCCTTTAGGTATTTGCTTAAAAATGCCGCTCGTCGCAGCCTCTCGTGGGATGTCTCCCAGTCATCACTCCTTGAGCGAGACTTTGATGGACGCCCCGGAGGGGGATGACTTCCTCTAAAGATGATTTGGGTTGATCTCGGCTAGATTTAGATATAAGACTCTCGCACTTTAGATAGACGGAATTTATTGAAAAGAGGTGCAGCTTAGATGAAATATGGACCGCAGGGAACTCTTCATTGAGATCTATTTTGAAGTACTGTGCTCACATCGTAAAGTATTCTTGGGAATATAGTATTTAGAGTCTGCTTCTGGCAAACTTATGGGATGCGAACGTTGGGGTCTGTTATGCTCCCATATAATAAAATTGTTAATTATTATTAGCATTCCACAGTTTCTCTCATTATGGAGGCTGTGGTAGCCTAGTGGTCATGGTCACGAGCTCATGACGTCAGGTCACTAAACACCCGCCGAGTAGAGGAGCTGCTGCACGTTAAGTCTAACTCAAAGTTCTCTTATTGCTTGGTGTGGTAGATTGGAGAACTGGGTTCCAGTTAAGGTGTCATCCACATCACTTGATCGTGTTTCAGAATTACGAGGAACGTCACTCTTTAATAGTCTTCGTAATACTTTATTGTAGGACGTTAATAAATATTCACTCAACCACATTATGAAAGCCTCCGTAATCTAGTGGTCATGATCACGAACTTGTGACCAGTATTGTCAAGTCGCGGGTGTGAGTCTTGATGTTTCTGAAGAACCGTCGCTCAGGTGCCATTCTCGTTACTTGACAATGGTTCAAAACTACAAGGTTCAAAACTACTACGCGTTATACACTCACACACATTAAAGAACTCTTTAGTTGTGTCTAATTAATTCTTTATTAAAGTTGTACTCATAAGTAACTGGAAGGTCGCCCAACCAGTATAGAGGTTAGGGACGCTGACTGCGGAGTCATAGGGACTGGGTTCGAATCCTGGAGAAGATATGGATATTTGTAAATGTATAGTGTCTTTGCGGCATGGGGGTATTCTAAAATAGCCGTCGAACCGCAAGTCCTCTCGTGTGGTTGGTGGAAGGGGAAGAGAGGTGGGAGGCCTCTGATCCCCCCAGAGTGTTCTCCTTCTAAATTAGGGTAGAACCGAGCCAAATCGTACTGTCACCTGCATGATGCTCACAGATACGGCTAACGACAGGCGTCACTTAGCCCTTTACCATGATGAAGTTCGTGGGCCTTGATCTAGAATTTGCCGATCAGGTGGCATTAGTAACAACAACAACAACAGTATCTGGAAGTTTATTGGCAATGAGCCTCATAATTTTAGACCACGATAAAGCGAAAAGAACTACATCTGAGCTGGCAACTCACTCTCCCACATTCCACACCAGGCCAGATATAAAGCATTAAACCTCTACAGATTTAATGTGCATCAGCTACACTACAAAGGGGATTCTAAGGGGCCCAAATATACTCCAGCTTACGTTATGACAGAAACAACACTAGCCTTGAGTTCGTGACCATGACCACTAGGCTGGCAACCACAGCCACATGCGTATGTGAAAGATGCTATTCTAAAATTAGGCTTGAAAGAAATATTTCTACCCATAATGAATGAGGGTAAAGAGACGCAATCGATGTTAATTCTGTTCCAAAATATAGAGAATAACACTATCAAAAATATTCAGTTTTTTCTATTTCAAAAAAAAATTATCGAAACATTCTACTTTATTTTTCAAATTAAAATCCATATTTTGGATGCTAAACCTGTCAAAAACTTTTGGTTTTTATATTAATTTTAAATTTTTCTGCGAGCTTTTTTATTTTAAGTATGTGGTTCAAATGAAAGAAGCTTATTTTGTTTCAAATAAATAATTATGCGAATGAAAAAAATATTTTTAAATTGTAAAAGGACTTTTATAAATTGTTCTTATAATTCAAATCACTTCAGATATATCGGTTACTTAATTATATTAGAATTGTTTGAAAATAAATTTATTGTATATATCGTTCCATTAATGAAATAATCTGTAAATGTAAATATAAAGTAATTTTTTAAATTTATCGATTGGAAATACAGTACAATATCCCATACTCTCCCTTGCAATAAGCAACAACAGCTTCAGTTTGTTTTGACTCTTGATTGTGGTAAAAAGTTTTATTATATTACAGTGCTTAAAAGTTTTTTAAATTTAATTATAGGTAATTACATTTACTTTAATAAATATATAAGAATGAGAAAAGAAAAATATAAAAAAAATAAATTTGTGGAGAAATACTTCTTTTCCTTTCACGTTCATCTTATTTCTGTACTTTTTCATTCCAACCATATCATGCAATTCTCCCAGAAAAAAATTCGCTGGATTTAAAGATTTGCGAAATAAGGTCGCATTTATTTATTACCTTTCCCAAAACCCAACTAAAAAAACGCACACAAATTTAATACAGCTCTTCCTTTTCTTTTAGCCTACAGTTCCATTTCTTCTTTTTAACGTTTTATCTGTACCTTATTATTTATTGAAATAGTAAATTTCTTTATTTGCCAGTAAAATGAATAATAAAAAAAAATTCCAAAATCTCTTCTACCCTGCAAAAATGCATTCCATGCAGAAAACACCGTTCCACAGAATGCACCAAATCTCTTCCACTGATGCATAAACAATGCACCAGGGGAACTACCTTAACAAGATCCCTATCTCAGCGCTAGAAAATTTTACTTGCGCGTACATATCTGCATTATTTGCATTAGGGCTTTCTCTCTTTCTCTGTGTCGAGTGTCCCATGTCAATTTAACACATTCCCTTCATCGAGACGCACCGTAATGTATAAATAGAAACCTCTTCTTGTTACGGTGCAAAAAGAAAAGTTCGCAAGCTCGACAGACATGCCAAATGAAAGAGACATAGAACTTGTACACCGTTATGAGCGCAGGCGCATGCAAATTCAAAATTCCACCCTCCCCCACCCCTTTCCACTTCTGAACAGAGGAACTCGCGTCCAATCCGACCCAGGTGAAAAAAAATCAAGGGGTGGTGAAGGGGGAATAAAGAAGAAAAGGGGGGAGGGTGGTGGAAAGCAAAAAGCAAAAAAAGGTGAATAATAAGGCAGAGAAAAGTCGAAGAGCGTTGTCAGGATGAAGACTCATTCCATTTGCAAATACAAATGGGGTTGCTCCTCTAGAGTCGCGCGTTCTGGCACAACCACTTTGGAACCTTCTTCCACCCCTAGCGAACACCCCCCTTCTCTTACACTCGGGCCTTCTACTTTTCTTTCAGGGATGGAAAGACGAAATAGGAAGAAGTAAGAAAGAAGAGAAGAAAGGGTGGGGGTGGAGAGGGCAGTGAAAGCGAACAATAAATATATAAAAAAAAAGAAAAAGAAAATAAAGGAAAAAAAAAAAATGAACGCAACACAAAATGGTTGCTTGGCGAATGCATGCCTGGAGTGAAAAATCAGAAATATATATATATATATATAAAATCGACATTGAAATAAATGCAATGATTTCCCTCCCCCAGCGGTGACCATGGTAACAATGCAGTGAGTGGAAAGTTCTAACATCCCTTAGTGTCATTTTTTAACGTGACAAATTTCTCGGAAGGCTAGATGAAACTTTGACTTTTATGGAAGGTCCGTCCGTTCCCTTTGAGTGAAATAAATCCGAATGATGAGGGGCGATGAAATTTCGTTCCAGGCCGATTTTTGCATTCTCCGCTGAGGCGTTCTGAATAAAATATCGAATAAGTTGGGCAGAATAAAATTTCAGCATTCCCCTTAATCGGTTATTTGAATATTTCTTTAAGTCTTTTGGAGCGAAGGCATTCTTCTCTCGTTTTGAAAAATCAGGACTTAATTATTCTTAATTTTAATTCGGCGACATTTTTTAATCGAAGTGTTTCCATATATGCCTATTTTATACAAAGAAAAAACATCAGAGGGAATTTTTTAGGGAAAAATTTTCTCCCAACCAACATTCCCCTCCCCCTTATTCTCTCTGTAGCCTGAATGGTAGCCACAGAATGGGGAAACTGACTTCTACATTCGAGATGCACTGATTAATTGACTGCATATTAAAATTGCTCTTTTGAAGATAGTGAGAGGCCACGGTAGCTTAGTGGTCAAGGTAACGGACCCGTGGCTGGTGTATCATGAGTTCGGGCCTAGAACCGCTGAAGACTAGACGTGCAGAGCGCGGGACGATGCACGTTAAATATATCGAGGCTCAAACGTCCTCCCGTTGGTGTGGTGGGAAAGTTAGGAGAGGGGGTGTCGTCCTTGTCACTTGGCCATGGTTCAGAATTACGAAGTCCGTCGCCAAAAGTCCTTGTGTAGCTGAATAGGGTGACGTGAATATTCACTCACTCACTTGAAGATAGTGAGTGAGTGAGAGTTAGTTAACGTCGCCCTATAAAGCAGCACGAGAACTATTGGTGGAATGCCCAAGGGAACCGAGCTCACTCGACCTCGAAAGAGGTTTAGAGCAACAAAACGATCCTCTGGGAAACTACCCCCCCCCCCGCGTTCAGTCTTTATTGAGTAAAACTATAGGATACATTTTATACGGTAGCACACATTAAATTTACATATTATAAATTAAAGGTAAATGAAACGAAATACACACACATGTTATATTGCAAGATACAAATATGAAAATAATAATAAAGAACATAGGGGGTAAGAGAGGAAAAATAATATACATTATTCCAGCATTCTTGCAAATACATCAAAAGTAATAGAGGTGTTGAAAGATGTTGCTGGAGCACCTGATCTCCGAAGAGGTCTTTATCTCCTATCTTAAGACTATAGGGTTGACTTTGAAAACTTGGTTTTCCCTTGTAAACAGTTGTAATTATATAAAATATAAATGCACCGTACAAAAAAAAAAAAAAAAAGGAGAGAAAAAAAAAAACGCCCGTGACCATGTAAGAGTACTGATCCAATCCCAACTAAAATGTCTATTGGCGGAAACACTAATAATAAATGTTTTTTTCTTTAATAATATTTACAGTTGACGCCAACACTTCCTGTCGCTATATTTTTCTCTTAATTGGTTCTTCAGTTTAAAAGGAAAAAAAAGCACCGGAAAGAGGATTATTTTTTTCGAGATCTCCTCTACCATTTTTATTTTAAAGAAACATAAAGGAAGAATGCAGCTGGGTAAAATAAATAAATAAAGAGAGAGAGAGAAAAGGTGGGGGGAAAAAGAAAATATTGAATTTTATTGAAGATTTCACTTCTGCTCTAAAAACAAGAAATTAACAAAGTATATTCATATTGTTGAACTATTGGTGATGAATCTCTTAATTTCGATCCTCGATCAAGTGAACAGGTCTACACCTGAGCTGGCATACCCTTTCCAAACTACCCACATTACGCCAACGGGAGGACTTAGAGCCTGGAAAGATTTAACGTGCATCATCCCCTCTATATTGCGGGTTTGCAGTGGCACCATTGCACTTTTGAAGATACACGTGAGGTTATTTGTGATGGATCACGCAATTTTGAACCTCTGTTAAGTGACGAGGACAACATCTGAGCTGGCACATTCCATTCTCTAAGCTTCCACATCACACCACCTTGATGTCTGAGCCTCACTAGCCTCACTCCATGGTCATTAGCCCCTCTACAAATCAGTCACTTCATGTTGTATAAGAGTAAATTTACAATAGTAGATACTTTAAGTGTCCAAACCTTCATCACCCAAAATTTATAGTTTTAATAGTTTATAAAAATTGTGAATAATATTGTTTATATACTGAATCAAAAGAACGAGCAAGGATATTTTATTTAATCATTATATAAATATATTTATTTTTATTCAGACTTTAAATTTTTTAGTATAAATGATCTCTTTAATTTACGCTTATTAAATGATTCTTATTCTATCCTAGAAATATTTTTGATAAGTATTCAGTTGGACATTTTTTTATACTTATTGAAATTGTTACTCGTATTTTAAAAGACGTAATGTTGCTCTCATAAAATTCGTACGCATATATAAACATAGAATAAATAACTTGACTTGCATATAGTTTTGATTTAAACAAACAAAAATAAAACATTGTTTAAATTTTGTAGGAAATATTTTTTCTTTACAAAAAACTCATTCAAATACTTTTTTTATTTGAAAACATCGCTGATGATAAATAACTGCTTAAAGTACTTTTTTAAATTAAGAAAAAATATTTCGCATATTTGGCTTTTTTTTTCCTTTGGCCCATAAAAAAAATAAAAGGTTTGGTTATGGAAAATATAAACTTATCAGGATACAATGCACGATGACCATAACTCCTGATGATACTCAATCTCTGGTTTTATTTTGTAATTCTGTTTTTGCACACACACATTATTGAATACTAATTGATTTATTGATTGTTTCAGAGGACGAAGACGACATTTGAGATGGCCCCTCTTTCGGCAAACTTTTGTTGAATGTTCACAGTTATACTTATCAGGTTTACATATTATGCGACATATACAAATACAAATGTATGTAAATGTTACATATTACATAAATTACTCTATAAGTATAACTACACAGGAAATTTATTACTCTATGACATTTTGAATAACTTTTTAGTACTTGTGTTTCTTAAAGGCTGTTAATACGATAGTGAATTCAAATAGAATGTTTTGAGAAACTGAGCTTTATGTTCGGTTTGTGAGCGCTGCTGATGTTTTCGACGTCAGGTATGATATATCCATACTTTTGTTCATTTTACATTTTTGTTTGATGTTTATATAAATTCATCTTTGGTTTTATCATTCAGATTATTATATCAACCCATTTCTATGTATTGTGATCTATATTCATATATTTTACTTATCAATCGTTATCAACTAATCCGATTGGCATACATTTGTTTGGTTGAAATCCAGACATTAGTTAACGTAATTGAATGATACTGTATATGAAATAATAAATTCTATAAGTATAAATGCATAAATCATAATAAATGTTACATAAGGTTATATATATAATGAAATACATAATATACTCGTATATAAGAACTATGTGTGTGTAATATATATATTTCATTATATATATAAGGACCATATATGTTAGAAAATATTGTAATTCAGGTTTCTTAAGAAAAGAAATAGTAACTTCAGTTGAATGTCATGTCATGTATTACTGAGTGTTAAAACAGCCCTTAAGAGTTCTTTTTAAACAAATCTTGATCAGACTTGAGCTGGTTTTACTATCTATGTCATAATTATCTATATAATTTATAAAAAAAATTTCACTTAAATGAAATCAAAGTTTAAATTTAAATTCCAAAATTGAATAAAATTAGTATACATGTATACATAAATTTGAAAAGTAAAATTTTTTTTATCTTGTCTCGTTCAATTTCTTTTTTAAAAATTAGAAGCAAGATATCAACGTTTGAAAATTCATATATAGTGAATACTCTCCAAGCATAATTTTCGTTATAAAAGTATTGATGAAACACACAGACACACACACAAATGTACTTTTGAAATGAGCTTCGTACACGAAAAGGAATGTTTAAATTTCATAAATTTTTTAAAAAGTTTATTGCTGAATTAATTGTGAAAATTTTATGGTACAATTGCCTTTACTGTTTTAAATACCTATGTGAAAAAAAAATAAAAACAAGCATTTTTTTTCTGGAAATGAGATTGATTTATGCGTTATTTGTTATGTTACAAAAAATACATATCTTACTCATGTTTTTTTTAGCATCAAACGACAAACTTAATTGTTTATTTTTATAGAACCTGTCAAAGTTTAAAAATATCAAAATATTCATTAATTTTTATCGAAAAAAAGTCACAAGAAACATACATGCAAGTGTTTCTAATCAGCAACCACAGATATACAGTGAACCACAAAAGTGTTCGTACACTAGCAATTTTCTATAAAATTTAATGTTTTTGACTAATAAAAATTAATATGTTGGAATTGTAATTTTTTTACGATATCTGTGAAATTTGTTCTTAACGGAATGACATAACCATTTTTTTAAAAATAGTATAACTATTATTTTTAAAAATTAATTATCAAAAAGCTACTAAGAAATTTCACCACAAAAGTCTTCGTACACTTAACAAAAATCTCAACATAGGTTTAAATATTGTATTTCTTTCTTAATTTATAGTACTTAGTAGAGTATCTTTTAGTGTCCACAACAACTTTTAAATGTCTTGGTTTAGATTTAGCCGATTTAAACCCCCTCGCAAGAACTCTACCTTCATGTTGAAGCATGGAGTTGAGTTGAGTTGTGAGTTTGGTGTTTTATGGCGCAAGAGCCAATTTGTCTATACTGCGCCAAACATTTATAGGTCTGTGGTCTGGACGGGAAAAGAAGAAATTGGATGACAAGATGGAGGGTTGAAAATAGAGAAGGATCACTGGGGTACCCCGGGGTCGTGACACCCGTGTTTACCAAAGATAGTAAACCCCTTGGGAAAAGGAAAAGATCACTAGGGTACCTCGGGATTGTGACACCCGTACCCACCTAAAGGTGAGCCCCCTGAGGGGGCTGGAGCATGGAAGTGAAGGGGTTCTTGTTCTACATAAATTCATGAGATTAAATTCTTCATTTTTTCATTTACAAACTGTTATACGCCCATCGGAACCAAAAATGTTGAATTTTCTGTCTCTCCAATCAATTTGCTGTCAATGTTGAATTTTCTGAAACTTAATCTCAAGAATCTAGTAGGATCAGTGAACCATAGAGTTGGAAGTATTCTTACGTGGGGGTATAAATCGGCTTCAAGATTAGGCAGTTTGGTAGTTTTTGATAATATTGTAAATCATTAGCTATATTTAAATATTGTAAAGAGAAATTTTGAATAATCCGCCTAGAATTTGGATATTGGAGACGACTTCATTTTTAACAGGATAATGACGCCAAGCGCACTGTGCTCTCATTGTAGGCCACTGGTGTCCCTATAACTGTCCCCAAATTCTGAAAACACCTCTTCAAACATTTCATTTAGCCCTGTAGAACATATTTGGTGAGAATTTGATTTAAAGAAAAAAGAAAGCATGACATATGAACACAATGTGAAGTAAAAACAATAATCACAGAAGCATGGAGGAAAATCGATGCAGAAATTATAAAAAAAACTGATTAAATCTGTACCAAGACGTTTAAAAGTTGTTGTGAACACTAAAAGATATCCTATTAAGTACTAAATTAAGAAAGAAATACAATATTGAAAGCTATGTTGAGATTTTTGTAAAGTGTACGAAGACTTTTGTGGAGTAATTTTTTAGTAGCTTTTTGATTATTAATTTTTAAAAATAATAGCTATATTCTATTTTTAAAAAATTGACTGTATGCCATTCCATTAAGAACAAATTTCAGATATCATAAAAAAAATTACAATTACAATATATTAATTTTTATTAGTCGAAAACATTAAATTTTATAGGAAATTACAAGTGTACGAGCACTTTTGCGGTCCACTGTATATACTCGATTTAGGGTTTAGACTATTATCGAAGACCCAATGTTTTAAAAACAGGGGATAAAATTAAATTTGATAATCTTCGCGGAGAGTTCAATTTATGTCATTATTTGAAACATTTTAAATGTGCGTATTCCATTTTTCTGATCAGACACGTTTGAGAAAGCTTATTATTTGCTTAAAACAAATTTTTTCAGAAAGTTTCAGCCTGAAAATTGTAACCGTTTGAACTAATAAAATAAAACACTTCCATGCGTATCAATGTAGTAAAGTTTTATTCAAAATATAGCAATGATTAAAAAGAGTTATCTCAATGAGAAATCGATACTACAAAGTATTTGATTAATTCTAATATAAAATCAAACTTGTAATATTATTCATAATATGTTTATTACTGAAATCAAAAATTGACTTAAATGTATAAATTAAACAGTTCTGGGAAAACAATACTGCTCTATGTATTTAGAAATAATTAAGGATTTTTTTGTAAAGCACAAGTGAAGAAATTCTACTAACACATTCACAGTAAGTTCTAATTTTAATATTGAGAATGTTATACTTCTATTTGTGCTTATTTTGTTGATTTGCTGTTTGTGATGAAGAAAAGAAAAGGAATCCATTTACATTAAAACTAATCTAAAGTATGAATTGGGTATGTATATGTGTGTATGTGTTACATTCAATATGAAAATTGGTTATTATTAATAATTATCTATAAAATTTTGCCGTAATAAATTTCAAAGCATTTAACTTGAGATTTTCATAGTACTTTCATTTATATGAAATCGATAATATTCTAAAAAATCTGGTTCATAAGTATACATATGATAAAATATTAAAATTTCACAATTATTTTTTTTAAATTTAAAAATTAAGTATAAATATTTTTAATGATATTTTAATTCTACTAGTTTTGCATCGACAGATTCATTATTACAGCATTTAAATACATTAAAATTACGTTATCGTTGAAATTGCAAAAAAACTATGCTTTATTAATCACATTGACTAAACAGGATTGGCAATTATTAATAACAACCAGTTTAATGAACATTATTTGACATTTGCCAACAAATGTGCTTTTTATTAATAACCTGGTTTATTACTTCAGCCAGTGTGCGTGTATGCATGTCTCTAAGTTTTTTTTTCACTTTAAAATCATATTTCAATAATGTAAACACTGAAAAGGTTTCAAAAAAGAAATAAATCTCCAGATAACGAAAACATGACTTCTTCAATATTGCAATACAAAAATGTGAGCCCTTTTAATAGAAAAATATGAATTTCGTTTCGAATATGCTCTCCAAATTGGCAAGTATTTGACTGAACTGTAAATCCTGATGAGTTTTTGATGACGAATACATTTATATTGAGATCAGCAATGTTTATTTGATACAGTTTCAATTGCATTTAAGTCAAATATAAGTAGAATATGTCATATCAATTGAGAAACAAATTGCTCTTTGAAAGAAGAAAAAAAAATCTGGATTTTTGAAATAAATCAGACTTGGAAAATATTTCTGCGATTTAGCTACTTTTATTATGCAAAATATATACATGTTTAGTCTTCCAAATGTTCTGCATACGGGGGCTCGAAAAACAATTCCATTTTCTAAGTATGATGCATTCGATAGAAGAAATTGCAGACTGCGCATATATATATTAGGATCATTAAGTTATCTCGTAAAGGATAGCAATCTTTATTCTTGGAAATCTGAATAACAAAAACAAATGGCCATGGGGAGGGGGGGAAGAACCGAATGTTATTATTGGTATAGGGAAAGAAAGGGGGAAAATATTCCCTAGCATTAAAATAAAAACCAAGTATGTAATGAAAAAAGTAATAAAATTAATACAAAAAAAAAGTTTTTAAGCGAAAAGATTGAAGAAATGAAATGAAAAACGGCGAAATGAAAGAAATGCAATTTTCAAACTCACTCTCATTTGTCCATCCTTAGAAGAAAAAAGAAAAGAAAAAGAAGACTTAGAGAGGGGTGGAGTATGGGACTGAGATTGGATGAGAAGATGAAACGGCGTTATTTAAAGAAAAGTCGGGAGTACAGTTCTAAGGGGTGGAATGGGGGAAAACTACGTCGAATGAAATACCGTCAGAAATGTAAAAAAGAGAGAAATAAGAGAAAAGAATAATAAGAAAGATGAATAAAGAAAAGAAAAAAAAAACTTCAATGGCTGCCCCCAGATGTCGCGCTCGTAGTACCACTCGAGACTGTTGCCATCGATTGACCAGTAATTGTTCTTCTTCAGGGTAAAGGGGGTCCTGGAGATTAAAGAACATGCAAAATAAGCCTTGGGGTAGAGCATGAAATCTGCTTCCATCAAGAAAATTCTAGAAAACTCTCTCTCCCCTTCTCTGGCAGAAAGAACCATTAGACGTTATCGTGTTTCGTAATGGTTTCTCGTGCCCTCTGTACTAAATCATCTTAGTTTCTTACTTGACATCTGCATTTTTTTTATTTTTATTTTACTTTTGTGTGCCCCGTTACTTTGCTCTGTGCTGTAGCCGGAAGGATTTTAAACCTTCGTTTCGGTTACTTTTGATCAAATGCCTTTTAAAAGCGGTTGTTTATTCTGGGCTTTTAAAGTAACTTTCTTCGCATGCAACAAAGTTTAGTAAAAAAACAAAGTTTAGTAAAAAAAGTTTTTTTTTTTTTTNTTTAAAGTAACTTTCTTCGCATGCAACAAAGTTTAGTAAAAAAAGTTTTTTTTTTTTTATGGGGGGGGTCAACCTGCCCTATAATTAATATATTTCATTTTTCGTTTCAATTTTTCTCCGAGAAAATGCTGCTTCTGAGGACAATTACATTGCGTGCGTAATTGGAAATTTTGAAAAGAAAACTTTTTCCTCCATTTTAAAATGGAAGGTAAAAAAAGACGCGTTTCATGTATTTTGAACTGTAATAAAAGATTAACGTAGAATGGTTTTAAAATAGAGTGCCGTGTTTCACGTTCGTTAGATTAAAAGTGTTATGTTTCAAAAATTATTATATAAATTTAAATAAAAATACCCAGCAATGAGATAATGGATCTAGTCGCATAGATATTTAGTGAGAAAATTTTTATTTATGCCAATATATATTACAAAATATTTTTAAATAAAATATGTTAGTTAATGCTAGTGATATAATATAATTAGTTTCTATTAGAGAATAATAGTAACTGTCGAGATATTAGGTTATATTTCGAAACAGTAAGCTGAAAAAAATAGCCGATCAAAGACTATTTCTCAAATTAACTATTTCTCTAAATATTTGCTCTAATCCAATGAAGAAAAAAATTAATTAAAAGTTAACTAATTTAAATAAAATATTTTTAACTAACCTTCTACATGTCAATGTGTTCCATAAGGTTTTGTTGGCTTTGAAATTTTGAGAAAAATACAATTTTATTTATGTTACTCTTTAAAAATTAATACGTACAAAAAAAAATACAGATTATTATTTTTTTTAAAATTGAGGTAGCGTTGGTAAAATAAAGTGACTCGATAAAAATAAAACAAAAATTCTGCGCTTTTTGTCTATTTTTCATCGATCAGAATAAAAAAAATTTCATAAAATGGTTTTATAATTTATTAAGAGTAATTACAGTGATATTTTTTATGTTTTAAGTTATGATTTAAAAAAGATACTCATTATTTATACTGTTTTTGGTAAGAAATTTGAATGTTGCATAAATGGAACATTGGCGTCTAGAGGTTTTAATTTTTAACACGCGATGAAATTACTTTGATGAAGAAATACAATAAAATAGAGAAAATATTAGGAATAAAGAGTGCTAAAACTTTTAGTTAGTATTGACAAAATATGTTTAATGACTGTTGATTTACTTCTAGAGTTTTCTTTAGCCCTACCCTCTCTATTTTTCTCACACATTCCTCGAAGGATATTGAAAATAACGAAGAGGAAATTTCAAATTCTGAAATGATGAACATGTGCATAGTTACAAGACTAAAATACTTGTATGATTCAATTATTCAACACATCACCTTGACACTAAAGCTACAAGATTTAGCTGAGGATAAAAAAAAAAAGTAGGGTCTTGTTAAATTTGTGTTATTTCTTAATAATTTTCAAAAATTCACATTCTGTATCTTAAAAGTTGTGTGCAAAATCGAGTTTTTAAATCTAAATATTGTTTACCGTACATTTTAAATTTGTGAAAAATCAAGTGTTATACGCCAATGTTCCCCATTTTTGTGAAACATGTTTATATCTTATATAAAAAAAAAATTCTCAATTTTTTTTTCATAGATCTTATTTTTAAAGTTTTTATTTTGTTTTTTTTTTTTATCAATAAATCGTTTGTGTTACATTTCGATCACAGTGCAGGATTTAACAGATTAATAAGCATAATCAGGTGATATCAATTTTAGGTGAAATTATGCTACATTTCGAAACAGTGAACCAAAATCATCAAAAAGAGCATCATATTAAAGAAACTAGCTATATGAATATTTCGGAAGAAATAGTTATATACCGATAAATTGAGAAAATATGTAGTGATCAAAATATGCTGGCTATATAATGATAATATTGCTCTCATTTTTCATTAATAAATGTCATGAAATTAAAATATAAAATTTAAGGTTCTTAGCATGCAGCTTTCTTAAATATTAATTTAGAAGTTTGAATTTGAAGAAAATTATAATTTGTTTCCATTATTGTTAAGTTATTCTTTTCATGATGTTTCACCGAATTTATATAAATATATTAGGAATATTTCTAACTTTCATCTAACATTTTAAAAAAATAAACTTCTAAGCAGAAAATTTTAATGATATTCTTAGCAGTAAGAATATCTGTGAGAGAAAGATTCGAGTATAACTAAAATATTATTGATAAATATATTGTTGTACACAATAATAATATACAGCATATTTACTTAATACATTAAGAATTTAAATCATAAATTGCAAAGAAAAACTTTAAGTTTCTCACAAATGATTGTAATTCTAGACCAATTTCAAACTTTTTCGTTTGTTTTCTTCATATTAGAATATAAAACATGAATTAGTTTTTTTTTAATATAAATTTTGCATATAATATGAAAGTTTTTATGATTTTTGGTTCGTAATTGATTTATATAAAAATAAATTATTTGCAATTGCTTTTAACTAGTTTGATTTGAGATTAGTTTATATTTTTAATAAATATTTCACGAACGAAATTATGATTAATTATTTACAATACGCCTAATTTTTTCCGTTATGTAGGAGAGTTAAATATTGAAAGAACAGTAATTTTCAAGAAATAAATTTGAATGGTCAGAATTCTTTGGTTATATTAGTAACGTAGCCCTACCACTGAAAAAATTAAAACTTTTTTTTTTTTAAAAAAAAAACTTGAATAATTCGATACTTTTACCATCATTTTTGGGATTCTACTCAAGATAAATAAAAATAAAAGAATAATACATGATGGGCTAAAAATTCTTCATTTTAATAGAAGGAATTCTAATACCTCTATCTGACGTTTCATAAAATAAATGCTGCGCTATTATTTTACAACGAAACGACAAGCACAATTAAAGAAATAAAACAACGATGAAATAGTGTCAACTCACAGCAATATCAAATTGCTTCACTCATTTTCATCTTAAATAGTATGTTCAGTAAAGCTAAGAAGAGATATTTAAAATATATATATATACAAAACAAGGGACAACAATGTCGGCATAGTTGTTGTTTTGCAAAATTGCATGATTGAGCCTCATTTTGTATTATTTTCTAGAGTCTGTTTTATGATATAATAAAACTAATATGAATAAAACTAATACATTAATTGATAAGTCAAAAGTTGTTGAATTGGATACAGCATGATGGTACTAAATTACTTTGCCTTATTATTTTTTTATATATCACAGTCAAATAGGGGAAAAAAGCATTTGAGATCATAAGACAAAAATGGCGGCCAACTAGTTGTCTTGGAAATCTGTATGATCTAATCTCAATTCTCCTCGTTCATTTTTGATTTACTTACTTTCAATCACACAGCTTTCGGATTTTCTTTAAAACATAAACCAATCTAATAAATTAATAAACAAATAAAAATACTTCGCTTTCTGTATATTTTAAATTAAAGATTTAAAATAAGTTTTACATTAAAGCAGAACTTTTTATACACACAATTAACGATGCCCAAAACTGTTTGAATTTATTATTTTTAATGTTTATTTGGTGGCTATAAAACAGTGCAGTTCATGTTAAGAGATAAAACCTTAACGGAGAGACCACAGCCCTGAATATCCTATATATATACTATTATCATTTATTATTTCAGTCGTTAGATATATTTAGTATTTAAAAACAATAAAAATAATTCTAATTAGTTAGAATTTTTTTTATGTGAAAATAAATAATCAAAGCATTAAACATCCTTTTTACCATATTTTATAAATGATAAAAACGCATATTTGTCTTTTATTACTCTTCCATACAGTGGTGAAAATCGTTGACAACAATTAATCCATGAATATTTTTTTCCGTCCCAAATAATTATAATGGAATAAAAAATAAATATTCCTTAAGTGTGCCTCTTGACATTATTTTGCACTATAGCCTAGAATTTCACGATAAAGAAAAAAAAAACTGGTTTAAAACAATTCGACGGTAAATAAAAAAAATTCATAATTCATATTAGATTCGGGAAAAAAGTTGAATGAAAAAGTCTTATTTATGTAAATATATGTTCCTTTTGTTTTGTCTATCTTAAGGTATTCGACTACCCTAAAATCATGATTTTTTGCATAAATTGACAAATTTCTTTTTATGATTTGTTTTTATAGGCCATCTTATTAGCTTAATAAAAATACCAAGTTTTTTATTTTCCATTCACTAGAACAAAAACTGCAAGTGTTTTAGTAAAAGCAGATGCCATAACTTTACGCAAGACGTCAAGCTTTAAAATGCGTTTTACTCAAAATGTGTGTGTGTGTGTGTGTTTTTTCAAAAATCTGAAACGGGGACAGCGATTGCTGAAAAAGTTTTTTTAAATAATTTGCTGAAATTTTTTGCGTATGTTCTGTATAACAGTAGAATTGTTTTGACTTTCAGATTTATCAATCACTGTTTTATTTCAAAATTTACAGTCCTTTATGTGAATATAATCACTGTTTTTTTTAAGTAATTTTATATAATCACTAAGATAACGAGTTCTATTTTTGTAAAAATTAAAATATCTCTTATCCTGAAGGTCATTTCAAACATGAATAACAAAGTAACACATCGAAATTGAAAACATGAGAATTTGTTCATAAAATTTTTGTACAGAACGGGCCCGTTTATGTAATTTTTTGTACATTTTTAACAGTTTTTTCACATTATAATAATAATATTTCTTTTCTGTTTTCAATTTTAGGATTTTTTCCTTAAAATATACTAAATAAATCTAAAAATCACAAAAAAAATCCCCATATTTCCATTTTTTCAAAAAAAAAGTTGTCACAAGTAGTCGGATACCTTAAGTAAGGTAATTTTATGACAAAGTTAGACTCATAATCGTAGAGGCATGGGCTTGAACTTCGACAGATTCCATCCACCATACCTCTATTTATTTTCTTTTCAAATCTGATAATAAGATATTAAGTATAATCATCAAACAGATTTAAGGATAATATAGCAGTAACTTTATAACTCTTGTAAAAATTTGATGAAAGAAGAATCAGTATCACATTTTTATATCACTGATATTTTTATATCACTATATCATGATTACAAAGTACTTTGTCCAAAAATTTATTGTTTAACTCCAGGAATAGATATTAATAAAATAAAGTAAAATTGTGTGAGCATGTTTTTAATTTTATCAGTTCTGAATTCTACTCAAATTCTACATAAAGCAGTTTTTGAAAAGGCTAGCAGAAATGTTCCCTTTTATATGCATATTATTTATTAAGTATTCAAATATTATTTAAATTAAATACATGAAATAATAGCGAATCTCGAAATTTGTCTTTCCCCGGTCCTATTTAAAGTTACTAAAAAATAGAAATAGAAAGTGAATCTAAGCAAAATATTTCTATTAGTGTTGACTTTTCTATGTATAATGTTATTAATAATGCGTAACAAAAGAGTGTAGTATTCCATTGTAAAAGAACAAGTCCCCCTTCCTTTTCAGACCAACAGTGCAAAATAAAATGAGTAATACCGATAGCAATGCGTGTGAGGGTATCTATAACGTTTCTCCCCAGCACACGTAATTAAAAAATACCAGAAATTTTTGGGAGACTTAAAAACCTTTTCAAAGAAGAGTTTAAAAATA
>BMAV01023829.1:0-141716 GCA_019973955.1 Trichonephila inaurata madagascariensis
AAGAAACAACAAGGGTGAGATCCCCTATTGAATTCAACTATTCATGAACAATTAAAAAAGGTTTAACCTCAAAGCTCGATGTATGGGTTCTTCATATACTGAACGAAAGAAATTTGTATCTCCTCCTGTGATTTGCTTCTCAAACTTCAAGAAAATGATTCATTTTTAAAGCACATCGTCATTGGGGACAAGAAATGGGTTGTCTATAACCATGTCAAACGCAAGAGATCATGGAGTAAAAAGATGAACTGGCTTTCGAAAGCTAATATTCATAAAGAAAGAAAAGTGATGCTATCTGTTTTGTGGGATTTTAAAGGAATCATTTTTTATTTTGAGCTTTTACCGGACAGAACAATGATTAATTCTAAAGTGTAGTATCATCAAAGGACAAACTGAATGATTTGTTTAAGCAAAAATTATCAGAAGTGATCAACAGAAAAAGTGTAGTGTTCCATCAAGAAAATGCGAGCTCTTGTACAAGTTTGGTGATTCGCCAAAAGCTTTTGCAGCTATTTACTGTCCAACCACCATATTCTCCTGATCTGACACTCTCTGATTATTGTTTGTGTGGTCTCTAAAAACATTTTAGATGGTAAAACTTTTATTTCAAATGCGGAATTCAAAAATCACTTGAATCGGTTTTCTGCCAGCAAAGAACGAACATTTTATGAACGTGAAATCATGCTACTGTAAAAACATGACAAAAAGTATTTAACCAGAACAGACAATGTATAATCCAATAAAATATTTATTATCTGCAAGAAAATTGTGTTTTATTTTCACAAAGAAAAAAATCCTTTCAGAACAACCTAAGAGAATGCAATTTTTACTTTCATCTAAAATATTATGAAATGTTAGTTATCATATCAGTTATAACATGATATATTTTAGTAGGAGCTTTATTACACTGAAGATGCTTATCTACTTCATTACATCAATTTACGTTCTTGTAAATTTCTTCATATATCTATCAAACATTTATACTTCTTGCTAGTTTGATAGTCTGAAACTGTCTTATTCCATGCTTTTAAGAATTGTATACTCCTTTGCTTTTATAAACAACTTGCTCTTATCCTCCCGCTTCGGTGGGGATTTAATAACAATGTAAGACTATACTACTTTCTTAGGTTATCGTTATTAAATCTCTAGCATTAAGATTTCGATTATATTGAAAAATATTTTTATTTTGATTGTGAGACGAGATTTTAAAAAAGGGAAGAATAGTTATCTTTTTAAAATTTTGTAGCTCTTTACCATTTTTTTATTTTCAATGGGGCTACGGATTGGTGTTTTACAATTGCAGACCATTCTCAGTTTTTGGGTACCCTTTTGGGCAAATAGAGGTGGAATACAATCCAACTTTTTTTGAGCCCAGTTTCCCCCCCCAAGAAGCCTGAGCTTTTCAAAGGAAATTTCAAAAAGGAAATTTTAAATTTTTTCCAGAGCCCCCAAGACAAAAAGCACCTAGTTTTTTTTACATGCAACTAATACACAAAGGACACTGTCGATTTTCTTCATCATGGAAATCCACCGATTTGGGCCGCGGTCAAATACAACCATAAAGAACAAGGGCGAAAAAACCAACTACGCCCCCCAGCACCTGCCATTAAAAATTTTTTTTCCGAACCCCATTTTTAAACGGACCCTTTTCCCAAAAGAAACATGCCTGCAGACCAACTCTGTAGGAAATTTTCCCAAAAAACTTTTTTTTTCAAAATGCACTGGTAACCCCTCCATAAATCCAACTAGGAAGTCAACTTCCACAAGTCTTCAGAGGATTTCTATTACACTTAAATAATCTTGTCAACTTTCAAATCTGTAGGTCTATTAGTTTAAAAACGGGGTTTATATTTAATCTATAACACATTTCTCCTCCGCCATTTTTTTATTTCTCCCTTTTTTAGGGATCAAATAAATAAAAGAAAATTGTTTACCAAATTTCAAGTGTGTGGATGTAATAGTTTCTTAAAAACGGGGATATTTGTCTTTGGCATCTTCGCAACTTCTTTCAGGAATCGATACTTTCCAAGTCCGTCCTTATTGGATCCACTCAACAGAAGGTATATGTTTAATGAGTTACAAATTTGTAAGTATAATCGTTAAAATATGTTTTTTTGTTCATAATGTTGCCGTAACCCTATTTTCCAACGCAACCTTTCTTGGAATTCAAATTTTCGTAAACATTTTCTTAGTAGTTCTTTTTGTCAAAAAGAATGATACTACCAAATTTCAAATCTGTTAGAAAGAATAGTTTGAAAAAAAAAATTTTATTTCCCAAAAACCCTCTCCTGCCTCTTTCAATTTCCCGGTCTGTTCCTACTGGATCTCCATTCAATGAAAGGAACATGCCGGGGCTTTTTTGTTTTCTAATATTAAAATCTGTGATAATGAGTCGCTTTTCCCCCTAAAAATATAAATAAACTATTTTGTAAAAAATTCAACATAAAGGGAATCATCAGAATTAAATTAAATTTAATGCACAAACGTTTGATTATTTCAAATAAATGACGAAATTTTCAAACAAAAAAAAAACAATTTTAAATGTTGAAATCGTATTGGTGTAGCCACCACGCACTGCAATAACCCCCGTATACGAGTCAGGGGAAAACAATTTGAATATCTGCTTGGGAAAGAAATTCCATATTTTTTTGTTGGCAAGTTCGTTTTTTTAAACTGCAGGGGGGATAAGTAATACGCCACCAACCAAACCCCCCGGCTCAATGGTCCCTACCCTTTTGAATAACAGGCCAAGGAAGAACTTGCATGTGTTGGGCTGGAAGTTCGAAAGTTTTGAAAAGTGGGCGTACATTATTCGCTGAAAAGCTCCCGGGATGCCTTGAAGGAAAGGAACGACTTCGGCTTAACTTCCAACGTACCTGTGCTAGGGGACCCTCAATTCTAGAAATTGGGTCGTCCCTGATACGAAATCACACCCCAAACTACTCGGGTTTGGGGCACATGTCGTTCGTGCCACTCTGAAAAGGGTGCGCTCCCAACCCCGTTTCTAACAGAAGGGCCACGGTCCCCAAATGATGGGAAATCATTTGAAAAACAACTTGGGGTTTAATCAGCTTAAACTCTGCTCATAAACACATTGCAGTCAACCTTTTAATGGTTTGCCTTTGGGGGTTTTTCCCAAAAAGGGACCACCCCCAAACCACGGTGCAGCAGACGTCAAAAAGGAAACCGAATTGTACCTTTTGTCGTCCCGCCAGTTTTTGGGTTGTTCGGTGCTCGTTGCTCCCTGTTTCCCAAAATCGCATCCTTTTGGGAAATGTTCCCTGCAACGAGCCCTTTTTTCCCATAGGAAAATCCTGCTTCCGAAAGGGGAAAATTTTCCCCCTTTAAACTCCTAAGTTGTTGGGAATTTTTCCTTTTTTCGTCTGGGGCATACTTAGGTCCCTAAAAGTTCAAACTAACAAATAATCATTAGCATTTTCAACATTTCGCTCAGGATCATTTATAAACTTTCAGCATCAGTTCAAAGGGCGGGCGCACCCATGCATGGGGTCCAAAATTACTATTTTACGAACATCCTTTTTATATTTTCAAGTTCCCTTTAATTCTGATGGTTCATTCATAGTGTTGCATTTTTGTACGAACAGCAGTCTAATTTCAAATCAAATTCGTTTTATTTATTTTTAATTATTATATTTGTTTTAATATCTTTCAAATAAATTGCATTTGTTGAATCCCCCCAAAAAAATTTTTGAACTCTTTTTAACGTTGTTTTTTATTTTTTTCCCCTCATTTTTTTTTCTTGACTCCCGTTTACCAGCTTAAGTACCACCGGCATATATATACATCTTTTTCAACTGATGCGTTGTGTGCCCCTTACTCATATGTATGTTATTCCAAAATACAAATATTTTCTTTGCGCTGCTATCTGTAAAACTATTCTGAAAACTTTATTATGCAATAAAATGACCTTGACAGCGCTTGATGAGGGCTTGCATATTTAAAAAATTATTATTTACTTATTTTTGCTTTTATTTTCCCTTCAACCAACCGCTTACTCGAGTGTATGTGAAAAAGGTGGCACGGGAAATAATAAACTTTTTTGGTAATTTTGGGTAAAAAATAATAAGCAATAATATCTCTTTTTGATGTAAAAAATCGAGTTACAAAAATAAAAGCTTATTTTGAAACTTGTTGTTGGGGATTTTTTAAATATATTTATTTATTAAAAACTTAATTTTTTTAGGTAAAAAAGAAAAAAAGGGTATATACTTTTTTTTTGATGGTAAAATACATTGAGACAATATGCGAATTGAATATATGATTAAAATTTATTTAAACCATAAAACAGTCTGTATTTCAAATAACAATGATTTAGTAACATTGTACATACCTATGGTTGCCTTCTGGAACAGAAATTCAGACATATTGAATAACACTTAAAATCCATCATATGAGACAGAGAGGTTTACGATAATCATTAGTCATGTTTAAGAATTGAGAATCTTGTTTGGGATGAATTTCTATAAAATTGATATTTATTGTCTTCTTTTGTAAGATTATTCCAGATAACCGTCATAAATATACTGGGCATTTCAAATAGAATTTTTTGTGAGTTTATTCTTGCTTATATTGTTCCATTTTAAACTTTTTTTTGTTGTTCCTATTATGTTCTTTGAATAATTTAATGCTCATTTCTGAAAATGAATTTTAGAAGATAATGTTACGTAGATCCGAGGGTCCGAGGATTTTATGCAAAAACAATCCCAAAGAAAATAAACAGTTCTTTAAGAGCAATGCAAATTTATTATCAAAAATCCAATCCTTTAAATACAGGATTCGGCAGCAATATTCACAGAGTAAATATCCGAAGGTCTTCACACCTTCAACTGCAATCAAACACAATAAAAGTGTTTAAAAAAATACACGTAAGTAAAGATTATTCACAAGCACAGCCGAGCTGTAAAACAATCCTCACTACTGCTGGTTTTCAACTCTCGCCGTCCTGGCAAAACGCTTTTGGCGCGACAAAAATTTCCCAAATTAACAGCTCGTGTCATTGAACGTGACACTGGGGAAAGATCTACTACTTCTAGAAGTTTCCCAGGGGTTCCGAACTCCCAACATGGTCCCCAAAGACGCCAAAATGGTCGCCATTTAAATTCCCCAACTGGGCCCCAAAAAATGATGCCCTTGGCTCGGGCCCAAAATTTCGCCAAGTTCTCATTGAATCGCCATTATAACGAAAGGGGGTTGGTAAAGGGTTTCAATTTTAACATGAAATAAAAAACATAAGTAATATAAAATAAACATCAAATACAAATTATTTACACTATTTACACAAAATTCGTAACAATATGTAGAAGCAGAATCAAACTCTTTATTGAAGTTGCAATATTTTGAGTTTTACCGAACTCGACCGACAAGTTCAGAAGGGTGATAGATCAACGAGAACATGGGTCTCTTAATTCGGGGCAACCAGACACATCAGCGGGTGAGAGTTCATGACACATCATATAACGATTATGATTTCATGTTTATTAATGAAAATTAAAAATCCAAATTTAACATACTATCAATTTTTTCCTTCATAATTGTCTTTCTTCAATTATTTTTGGAGAAATTTTCTTTTTTAACGCTTTTTTTTTCTTATTTTTCTGATTTTTTTTTCAATCAGTTTGTATTAAATTTATTTTTATACGACCAGTAATAAATTTCAAAATAACGCTTATTACATGTTAAAAAAGAAAAAAATGTCCAACCCTTTTTTCCCGGAACAAAATAATGAAAATAGGTTTCTTCTGTTTTTCTGAATAAAAAAGGAATCTGGCCATATAATTGTTTATTCACAAGCAATTTCAATTGATTATGTTTAAAATTGAAGAGACAAATGCCATCTCCTGGAAAAAAAAAAAAAAAAAATTTTTATTTTTATTTTTTTTTATTTTTTGCTTTTTAAGATACAGCACATTAATCCATGAGTTCTCTTTCATCTTTTTTTGCCACATTTACTAAATTTCCCCAAATGTAAAAAAAAATAAAAAAAAAAAAAAAAAACACTGCTAAATAGATTTGAAAGGGTTTTTTAACAAAAAAAATTTGGGAAAAAATTGGGGGTAAAAATCAATATTTTCAAAAAAAAAAAATTTGTATATGCAAATATTTTAAAAAAAAAAAAAAAAACATTATTTGAAAATAAAAGAAATTTTTTTTTTAAATATTAGAATAAATACTTAACAAAAGTTTTCAGGCGCATTTCAAGTGCGTTACATACATCTTTACACTAGCATTTTGAGTAAGTCTAACTATACAATAATGGAGCTTGTAACCACTTTAAAGGCACCACACTTTTCATTGAATTATTCAGTTTCAATTCTGCTAAAGGTGTATGCCATGAAAAAGAATGCAAATGATTCCAAAAACTAGAGTATTGAAGTGAATTAATCCAAATTCCACCAATTTAACCCAAAAACTTACTTCTATACGCCAATCAAGTAATGAGTTCATTAATTAAACGCTGACATCCTAATGAGCTCAAAAGGAAGTTTAGAGTTGAATACAAAAATAATAAGAACGAAGAGAGAAGAATTTTAATCTAATAAAACAGCCAGGTGTCTTATACTTCTCTTTATTTTTTGTTTAAGCTTAATCGTTTCGAAGTGTGTGATTCTACGGAGCAATAACAAAAGCTTTTTCCCGCCAATATGAAACGAGCTTATTTGTTCTTTTAAAAATTATTTTCATATCGTAAAATAACAGGATTTATCTACTCATAGTTGTTGCGTTATAGAATAGTTATTTTACCGTCATAAAAAAATAACTACTAATTCGTGTAGTTTTCTATGAAAGGTTTTATATATTTGACACAGAATATAATAAAACAATGAAAACTTTTCATGAAGCAATTGAAATCCATTTCTTAAGAGTTTTAAATTGCAAAATGAAATAGCGTTTATAGAATAAGTAATCTAAGTTTTAGAAAAATATTTGTATAAAGCTAATTTATATAGAATTATTACAAAGACAAAATTTTCTCAAACTGTTAAGCAAAAAAATAAAAGTACACGCAGGAAAAAAGAAAGAATGCTATATGCTGTAATTGAATAATCGGTGCTTATGTATTATCGCAAAAAATGCCAACTCTGTTAATACATCGCCAAGTTGGCAACCCCAATTTCCTATTTGTCGTTTACCTATTTGGCAACTAGGTGATTTGTTTCATACAATATTCCCAATAGCTCGCAATAATTCGTAAGTGCCGAATAATCTTCTTTCTAACCGTATCAAGTAGATGATATCTCGAGTGATATGAGAATGTAATAATATCATTATATCCTCGGTAAGTATTAAAAGATAATTTCGAACATTATTCAAAATGAAATAATGTTACTCTACAATAATAATTATTACAACAACGAATTGAACTTTTTCCTGGAAAAATTTTACCATCATTTTCTTCACTAAGAAAATATTTTACAAGTTTCTAAATGCTTGGTATGGTAAAATTAATTACTTAAGTTCTAACTAGAACTTTTGAAGAGCCTCATTAATCCGCTCAGCCAGTCAATAGGAAACAAGATATCTAATTTAATTTAACGACACTTACTAAATGTCTACTTTTAAAATAGTGTATTTACATTCATCCAATTTTAGAATTTTAAATTCTCATTCACCCCATTATTAAATGGAAATGCAAACGTGGATGTTAAATTTACAACTGTATCACATTAAAACATCTTTTGGCATTCATTTAGAAGATGGTATCCAGCCAACTGCTTTATTTACTCAAATGTAAATATATTCATTTCTATTTAAAGTAAATGGCAATGCGTGTGATTTCAAAGATGTCATTCCTAAAAGCTATCAACAGCTTTTAGTTAAATAGAAAAACTCGATCTTTCTATTGGATGTAGAAATTGTGATTTCATCATAGATCTGAAATAAGTTTTAGTAATTATTCGACTAAGGATATTTGGTTTTAGAATTTTTATTGCATCATTTTAGATTATGAGATAGTTTGATAGTGTTTAAGGACAGTTTGATAAAGGAATTGATTTGGAACATGCGTTTGTATTTTTAATGGTTAAAGAGAATTCTGCATTTTCTTCATGTAAATTTATTTTAATTGTCGGATCAACCAATCAAATATTCAGACGAATATATGAGTACCAATGATCTTATTTCAGGCAGCTTTTTAATGAAATTACAAATCCAAATACTAGCGATTATATCGACATGTTTCAATTGATTTTAGAATATTTTACAAATATTCTTAGGTTATGCCATTACCCCTTTTCATTAAAATTATTTTCTTAGTAAATCATAAAAACCAATATTTTTAGAAAACTAAAGAATATTCAATTTATTTGGAAGAATTTTACTCTCCATTTTTTTCTAATGGACTGCATATCGGCAACTAAGCATTTACAACAGGGATGGACGGGTTTTTCCAGGGTACTGGCTACTTCTCCTTTTTTCAAGGTGTTGCGGTCCACTAAATGGCGTAGATGTGGTAGGGGTAAGAAAAATCTACAATATTTATTATAACTGCCAAAAGGGTGACGTGGTTGGTTTGTCGCTGGCTTTCTGCACCAAGGCTGCGGGTTCGACCCCGGCCCAAGTCGGTGGATTTTCATGTTGCAGAAAATCGACAGCGGCCATGTCGTATGATTATACGACATGTAAAAGATCCCTAGAATGTTTGCTTGGCTTGGAGGCTCTCGGCAAAATTAAATCCTGGTGTTGGTTCACACCGTCAAAGCTAAGGTGCCTCCCTCTAGGGAGGAAACTGGACGCCAAAATTACCTGCGGCGATTGGTATCCACCTATAGGGCACCGCAATAAGAAGTGATACCAGCTTCCGAGGAATGTACTAGGTCTGCAATGGTTAATGGACCAATTCGCAGCCCATTAGAAATAAAAAAATATTTTTTTATTTTATAATAAATAACTTTATATAACACACACATAAAAAAAACTCGCATCTTTAAAACAGCATTAAAAGCAAAACGCAAGAAGCAAACATAATAGTAATAGCCACAAATATAAAAATATCAAATGATGCATTAATTATACAACAATTTAAAATACATTAAACAATAAGCAATTTCATCTTAAGTTAGTTCTTGTAGTTGTGGTCTGTAGAAGACCTAGTCTGCGTGCTGTCCGCTCTAATCGTGAATATTTAGGTAAATAATTACTAACTTTTAATCTTCAGGCTTCCAAAATGTCTCGGGGGATCCACCGATCAACTTAATGCCTATCCCTGCTTTTTGGGCAACTCCCCAAATGTGAGAGCCATTTTTAGTGACACCATCTAATGGCGGCTTTTACTACCAAATTTTGACGCTGAGACTAATTTAATTAATTATGGTATTCTAAATATTTTCATGATTTAATTTTAAGTTCAGAGCCAAATTGATAATCAAAAGATCTTTTACTTGCCACATATTCACATGAAATATGTGTCTTCCACTTTGGCATCCAGAAAATATATCGAATCTTGCCGAGGTCAAACCTATTCTTACTAAGCATCTAGAAATTATCGTAACTGGATTAGAACATTAAGACTACACAGCACACTTTTTTAGAAAAGAAAAAAAATTGGAGACAGTAACAGTAAAAATTATTTATGTTTCATATTCAGATAATTTTACTCAGTTCATTCTGAAAAAAAAAGTCAGTTTGGCCAGATATTGTTTTAAAATTTTAAAAAATTAAGAATTTTTGAAGTTTTTCAAACTTATATAACATGCTCACTTTTTAAAATATTTTCAGTCATTTTAATTTATTTACATTTCTTAGATCATTGTGAACAAAAGCTAGTATGGATTTGAAAATATATTCTCTTGTTGATTTTTAATAATTATTTTTCTAGAAAAACCTGGAAAAAACACGAACATCTTTAAAGTACTAATTTAGCATTTTTAAAAGAAATAACTAGAGATCTCAGCTCTAAATCCATACTAACTTTTATAGAACATACGTTTGAGAGTATGTGCAAAAAATTTCAAGGCTTTTTGATGAACAGAAAAATGCTTTAGGGATAAAAAACACTCCTGAAAAACTGAAAATCTGAGAAA
Source organism: Trichonephila inaurata madagascariensis (assembly GCA_019973955.1). Classification (NCBI taxonomy): domain Eukaryota; kingdom Metazoa; phylum Arthropoda; class Arachnida; order Araneae; family Nephilidae; genus Trichonephila; species Trichonephila inaurata. The sequence continues at coordinate 10,041 of BMAV01023829.1, forward strand.
AATGCATTTAAAATTTGTGAAAGCATAAAACAAAAACTTTTATAATACCCGTAAAACTCTGTTTTTAAATATCTTATTTTCTAATGTATGTTCTACATTAAAACACTATTTTAATTAAATATCTGAAAATAACTTTTTTAATTCAAAATAGAATTTTGCATAATATTGATAGCATTTGTTACGATGACAGGTTATTCAGCTTATTCTTAACCTAATATTATCACACAAGTTTTCAAACACAAAGCATTTTTGTACAAAATAATAATGATAATAACATATGCTAAAAATAGCCAGGTTTGCTCATAAATTTAATTTTTTTTCATTTTTAAATCGGCAGCTTAGGAAATTTTAGCTCTTGTTGTATGACTTTAAAATAATAAAATATAGTACCCCGATATGTTTGCCATAATGTATTTTGATACATCAAGGAATTATTCAGTTTTATATGCAATACTTGAATTCGGAAGTCTAATTGCAATATCAGTTGAGGTTTGATTTTTAGATACATTATTTTCAGTAGTATTCTATCTCTTCGAAATATTGTTTCTCACAGCAACCTGAGAATATTTTGGTATGTCATTTTGTCACTGGGAAAAATTATTGATAGTGCTTCTAAGTTATATAAACTATTATTAAAGCAAAAGTTGGCCTTGAAATCAATGTTAATTAATTAATTATGTCAATTCATAAAACTCAAAGATAATCAAGCAGAAATTATTTTAGTAATGCAAATTGGAATTAGTAAACATTTTACACTAAAAGAGTTGACTGTGCTCAAAATTTTTCTTAATTAATTCAGTTTCAAAGTGGAAAAATGCTTTAAACTGAAACCTAAACCATAGCAGAGACAACTTCAAATATCTTAAAAACTAAATTTGTTGAACAGATCTAAAATTTTTGGGAAGCTTCTCAATAATATAAGCCACAAGAAAATTAAAAAATTCTTCAATAACTATGCGATTTGTAGGGTATTGCGTAGCTTTAAGGAATAAGCACATTGGCGTAACTGAGAATATTAGGAATTACATTTCTAAAATGCATGCTTTTGATATTCACTACCTGTGTTCAGTTCTGTCTTAATAGCAAGCAAATGGCAATGGTGATTCAGATACCAATCTTAGCTTAGTGCATTGCAATAACAATTAGTCTTTCAGTTTAAAATTAAAAAATTTCAAACTGAAAATTCTTTTTTAATTTCTGAAAAACGCTTTCACTATAATGTTGTGTGTATTAAAATTTATTGTTTTTATTATCATTACACCTTTCTCTCTTGTCATAAAATATTATAATTTGAAAGACTATTAGCTTTCCTAGAATTTTTATTTTCAAAAATCACTAAGTAAAATAATATCTGTGTAATATTTTCTTTTTAATAGAATATCTGTAATACTTTGTGATGAAATAAATATGGTACCAAAAATAAGAATGTTATATAAAAATAGATTTAAAAATTAAATATAAGAAACAATTTATAGACTTTATGTCTAAATAAATGCTCTAAATGCAACTTGCAATATAATTCATTGCATTTTCATAGACTGCGAGTATTAACCTCTGCATAACTGTTCACTATTGAATCTTCAAAACAGATCATTCTTCGCCTTCCAAATAAATTCCCAGACAAGATCACCTTCAACAACCTTTCTATTTCTGCAGCTTCGTTTCACACTTCACAAAATTCGAATTTTTAACAACTGTATTTCCCTTTCAATTTGAATGTTTGTCTCGCCGATATTCATGCATTCGTTCGTTCTGCATTTTCCACCTGCAGGTACAAACCAATTGTTGCCATCGAGCCAAGTAAAATAACAATGACTGCAGGAAACAGACGATAAATGTTTGTGAGAATTTATTGTCAGCTAAAGTAATAGACACATGGAACATTTATTTGTATTATATTGTACATTAATATCAAATTACAATATGCAAATATCCACTTTTTTAAAAAACTTGACAAAAATAATTTTATTTATTCGACAGAAAACATGAACATAATAATTTTTTTTCAGATTGTAATATATTCGGTTTTATTTAAACTTCTTAATTCGAAATAATTTTTTAATTGACTATTTAAATTATTCACTACTTATAGGCATTGTTCAGGTTGAAAAATTATTTTCCTTATTATTATTATTATCGTCTGCTTTAATTCTCTCTCTCTCTGTATATATATATGTATATATAAGTAATTCATTTAACTCTAATTTCCTAATAAATAATCGTCTGTTGTTCTATTGCTTAAGTTGGCATCATTTGTAATTATTCTAAAAGTTTTTTTTTTTTTTCAGTTGGAGTAAAAAATTATAATATGCAACTTAATATGTAATTTATTTTTATATCTTTTACGATGTTATCATTCATCTGAAGATTTTTTCAATATTTTTGTTTTGTCATATTATAAGAGTGAAGTGTGTTCGTGGAGAATTTATATAAAGTAAAGTTTCCAATTATATCATTTCAGAAGAAATATTTTGTAAGTATTCTCAGAATTATCCTTTCAATTAAAAAGCAAACAACATAATGTTATGATGTTTTTAGAAAAATACTAATAATGAATTCATAAAAAAATAAAATCTTATATAATTTCAAAAGACCCCTTCAAAAAAGTTTTTTTTTTTCAAAATAAATTAAAATTTTAAAAAAGATTAAGTGGTAAGAAAAGCTTTTTTACAGAAACTAATTTCTAATATCTGCATTCATTCAAAGGGAAATGAAGCTGAATCGATAGTAAAATACATTTTGTGTTCAATAGTGCTTCTCAAACTTTCAATATTTGCGACCCAATATTCAATCATAATTTTCATCATGTTCCTCTCCATACAATAACACAGTGTATTGAATTTAATAATAATATACCTTGACGCAGGATCTACAATACACTTTAACCTTTTAGGTATTACCGGCATATATAAATATCTCACTCAGCCAAAGCGTTAAACACCGCGGACGTATATATTCGTCATTCTGTGTGAACTATGATCTTCTCTGTGCACTGCTATCCATAAAATTTTTTTAAGGCTTTGGAAACAATAAAAAGCCATTCATGGTTTTTGAAAGGGTTTACTAATTTCAAAATTTAAATTTAATTTTATTCTTTCCTTCCCCCCCCCCCTCTCAGGTGGTATTGGGCAGTGAATCGCGTAACTTTTAATCGGCAGTTTCAAGATTGTGTGTGAATTATAAACCTTACAAATTATCAAAATAAGTGTTAATTCTTGTATATACTTTTATATATGACAAGCTTCTTATTAAACTTGTTCTTAACTTATTTCTAATGAGGGCTGTGGTTAGAGTTTTGTCATTGCAGACCTAGTATATTCTTCGGAAGCTGGTATCTCGTTTTAGTGCTGCACCATATAGGCGGATACCAATCGCCGCAGGTAATTTTGACGCCCTGTTTCCTCCCTAGAGGGAGACACCTGAGTTGTCACAATGCGAACCTGTACTAGGATTTAGTTTTGCTTTAGAACACCCAAGCCAAACAGACACACTCTAGGGATATTTTACATGCTGTATAATCACACGACAAGGCCGCTGTCGATTTTCTACGTCATGAAAATCCACCGACTTGGTCGGGGTCGAAACCGCAACCTTGGGTACAGAAGGTCAGCGACATACCAACCAAGCCACCCACCGGCGTTTGTTCTTAATTTGGTATTGTTAAATTATTTATCAAATGCAATGTACAATACTGATACATTTTTAAGTGTATTATAGCAGTGTCAATGTGTATTTGATTTTTTTATTATGTCAAAATGTATTTTAATATTTTTTTTAAATTCACAGACTTTTCAATATGCCCTTGTAGAGTTATCACGTCCCCCTAGGGGACCACGCCCCACAGTTTGAGAAACACTGGCTTAATAAATTAAATTGTTAAAAATGGAATTCGATAGAGACTTTTCTGACTTTAAAAGCTGCAAATTATAATTTCATATTTTTACTTTACTTGTATTTATCGATATTGAAATTGTAGATGAAAACATACAAATTGAGTTAACTGAAATCATCCAATGCAATTCTTTGTAGAAGCAAAAATGTATACGACTTGGAATTCCAGATTTTTATACATATTTATCTGTAGATTGCTTTCCTAAAAGTCTGTGTTTGTTACGCGTACAATGAATATGTTCGGTAACACTGATTTATGTGAGCAACTATTTTCTTCAATGAAAAATAACAAAAATTCAAAAGGTCAAGATTATTCCCCTCCCCCTTCGCATCAACATTTATCATCAATCATAAAAATTCCATCAGCTCAATATGTTCAACTAAATTTTGATTACTTGTTTTGTGAAAAATGGTGCCAAATATCTTCCAAAAAGTAATATTAAACACTGTTTCTCTTAATATAATTGTTTTGTTTTCCTTATAAAAAATATGAAATATTAATAGTTTGATTGTAAAACTAACATGGAATATGAAATGACTGTGTAAGTATAATATAAATAAATTTTGAATCTAATAAATACATAATACAATCATTTTTTCTCTTAAAATCATATTTTATTAATTTTTTGAACATTAAAAAGCCACATTAATATAAAATAGATCATGTGACTCACAATATCATACGAGTTTGACATGCGAGCTCTAAGCGATTGTTTATGTACTTCTGCGATGTTCGATGAAAAAGTTATACTTTTTCCAAGCAACAAAGCGATATTTCTGTGAAACGGATGCATTGAGTTATTAAACTCAGATGTAGTGAGATTACAATTTTTATATCCCATTCCTCTTAATGCTTCATACCGGGTTGCAATGAGATTACAGTTTTTATATCATAGAACTCTTGATGTTCCATACCGGACTGCGATGAAATTATTTTTTCATATCTCAGCCTCTTGTTCCATACCGGGTAGCGATGATATTTCTCTTTTCATATCACAGCCCTCTTGATGTTCCATATCGGGTTGCAATGAGATTACAGTTTTTATATCATAGAACTCTTGATGTTCCATACCGGACTGCGATGAGATTATTTTTCATATCTCATCCTCTTGTTCCATACCGGGTAGCGATGAGATTACTCTTTTCATATCACAGCCCTCTTGATGTTCCATATCGGGTTGCGATGAGATTACAGTTTTTATATCATAGAACCTTGATGTTCCATACCGGACTGCGATGAGATTATTTTTCATATCTCATCCTCTTGATTCCATACCGGTGTAGCGATGAGATTACCTCTTTTTCATATCACAGCCCTCTTGATGTTCCATACCGGGGTACAATGAGATTATTTTTTCATATCACAGTCTTTTGTTCCATACCGGGTTGCGATGAGATTACATTCTTCATATCGCAGCCCTCTTAATGTTCCACGTCGTGTTGCAATGAGATTGCACCTTTTTATATCACAGTCCTCTTGATGTTCCATACCGGGTTGAGATTAGATTAAAGTTTGTATATCACAGGCCTCTAGATGTTTCTTACCGGGTTGCGATGAGATTACAGTTTTTATACCACAGCCCTCTTGTTGTTCCATTTCGGGTTGCGATGATATTACAGTTTTTATATCACAGAATTCTTGATGTTCCATACCGGGTTGCGGTGATATTATATTTTTATGTCACAGTCTCTCGTTCCATACCGGACTGCAATGAAATTACTTTTTGTATATTACAGTCTTCTTGATGATCTGACCAGGTTGCGATAAGCTTAAAGTTTTTATACCACAATCTTCTAGATGTTTCATACTGGGTTCCAATGAGATTACGTTTTTTATATCACAGCCTTCTTGATGTTCTATACCGGGTTGCAATGAAATTAAATTTTTTACATCACAGCCCTCTTGATGTTCCAACTGGGTATAATGACCCGATACTTACAAGTCTTAATGTCTTTCACGCTAGTAAAAGAGCGCTTTGATACCTCGTGAAACAAACCCAACAACGTAGCTCCTCAACGAAAATCGAAGTGGAAGGGTTTTTCCTTCAACACATACAGCATTCGTTTCTCATTGAGGCACTCGTTGTGGAACTTGGCAATCACGTAGCGCAACTTTTCAGCCTCCAGGTAAGTGTAGAGGTCCCCCACGGTGGTGATCTCGATGCGGGGTTGTGGAGGGGATCGCTTTTTCAAGTTGTAGCAGCTTGCAAGGGAAAGAAAATCTCGTCAGGCATCCGAACTTGATAAAAACTGTCGCAAGTATAATTCGTCATTTTTTTGTTTAGTATGAGACACAATTTCTTAACATATGCCAAGATGAACTTCTCTACAATCGATCGAGCTACGTTTAAAAAAATATATTTAAAAAGTACTTTAATTTAGTACTGTTTATAGAAATGACTGTCATTTATGTACTAAAAGTACTGAATTTAGTATAGTTATTACTTGACTATAAATACTGTACATAGCAGTTACTTCTGTACTACTATTACTGTCTATATATACTATTAATTTAGTACTTTAAATACTGCGTTTTTACTGTAAGTTCTGCATTGTTTACTACTTTTAGTACTGCATTTGATGCTTTTAATTTAGTAATATATTGTCCTTGTATCTTAAAATTTTGTTTTATTATGCAATATATTTTACTTGGGGAACCTTACTTACAAATCACAGCGTTTTTTGTTTTTAAGAAATGCAGTAAAAAGTACTTTTATTTTACTATTTAAAATTCAAATTTACATCGAACTTTGTTCATTGTGTGCTACTGAGAAGAACAATTGAGAAAAGAACGCTTTCTTCTATTTGAAAATGTCTCAATATAAAAACATTTAAATGTTTTATAGATTTCAAGAAAATTACTTTTTTTAAAATTAATTTTAGCCTTCATACACAATTAAATAAAAAAAATTTGTTTTTAAAGTTAGACAAATAAAAGCTGCAATCTAATATCATTACTTAATTTTACTTCATTTTCAGCTTTTTTAAAGTGACTCTGAAAAATTGAGGACATTGTTTTTTCATTAACTTGATTTTATACTACTTTAGTTATAAAATCTATCTTTTTCCTCTTGTGCCTACATATTTCAACCATAGTTGTTTTACTTACAGGAAATTGACACATCTCTCTAATTTTCGAAAATAAATTATAAATAGTTAACCATCTTCTTATCCAGAAAAGTTCTAAAATCCATTTAGTAAATCCCTAAGTTTTCACAATATTTATAAACGAAATCATATATCCTTACTTCAAACAAAAAATTAAAATATTTATCACATCTAAATGAATATAATGAACTGAAATATATATTGTTCACGAAATGTCAATGTATTACTTACATGTTGTAAATCAGCCTCTTCAGAAATCCGCAACCTATCTTTTCAACCCCACCAATATGTCTAATCAATAAAAATCACAAATTAAAATTGTATATTAAACGCAGTTTCACAAAGATTCTTCGTCCTCAGAAACAATAATTCGTGGCCAAACACAAAAATACTTCTCAGTGTTGGGATGCTTATATTGTTGCATTAACAATGTCGTTTCTTGACAAAATAATTGCCATTTTATTAATTGGTGTATTATTGTGCAACAATACTAATCATAAAAAAATGATTAAAATTACCGTACAAATTATCAAGATAAGTGTTAGTTTTTATGTATAATTTTTAAATGACATACCCATGGGGTCACTGGTAATTATTAAACTGGTTTTTAACTTAGAATTATTACTAATTAATTATAAAATACATTGTGTGCGGTACTGATACATTTATGAGGGGAGTGCAAATGTGTGTTTTATATTTTATTATGTTAGAAAGCATTTTGTTTGTTTACTTTCAATAAATTAATAATTTTTGTTTAAGTATTCTTTTGTCTTAGACTTTTCAATATGCTCGCCCCCCCTCTTAGTGTTATCCCCCCCCTCTAGGAGGGTGCACCCACAGTTTCAGAAACGCGGATATATGCTTTAAACTCATTATGGATTTATTTTTATGTTATATATATTTGAATTCTTAATATATCAAATTAGAAATAAATTTTTACAATTTGACTTAAATATTTTAAATAGCCATATATTAGAAAAAAAAGACAAAGTTTGACATAACGTTTTTTTTTCTTTGTTTGCTTTGATAATAAAAATTAGATAAATCTATTTCATGTAAGTTAGATTAAAATGTTGTACCTTTCTGCATAAATTGTAACAATTAATTGTAACAATAAATTGTATATGCAAATATAGGTAGTTAAATATTACCACAGGCATGATTCAATAAAAAGATTTGAAATTAACAAATACATTTTTCAATAAAAGTGTATTCATTTGAAAACTGGAAATATTATTTTCATAGCATATGCAGAGTTTATATTTGTATCTACATTTATATTTTATTTTATGGATCTTTATAACATGCTCAGTTACAATGTAACATAATATTACGGATTAATAGAAATGTATACGTAGAAATAGATGCGTACCTTTATTTGATATATTATAATGAGAAAGAAAATATACTTACAGGGTATTACTTATACTTATACAGGGTTACTTACTAATAGGAACAGGGTATGTTTGATAACATAAAAAAGTCAATTTGTTTCTAAAATTGTTTATTTTAAATTGTTAATTGTAATTTAGTTTATGAGAAAACAGATAGAAAAATCAACTAAGAGCATGTGAATAGGTGCTAGTTTGATATCACAGTGCACGCGCCAAATTGTTGTTTATGTTCGCCAAGGTGGACGATAGCATTGCAATATGGTTACCTTGATTTTTTTACAGTTTTTGGAAGTTTTCAGTACGTTTTAACTGATTTTCATTATTAATTTTAATATATATTATATAATTATTTTATTAATAATATAATATAAAATACAATTATTATTATTATATGTAATCAAAATATTCGTTATTTATAATTGTTTTTTTTTATTATATATATTTATAAATATAAATAAATACGTTATTTATAATCATTATGTTATTTATTTATAAATATTATTTTGTTATTCATTTATAATTATTAAAATGCTACTAATTTATAATTATTACATAATATGAGTATTCTTATGTACAATTTTTATAATATTACAATTCGCTGATTATTCTTTTTTATAATTGCTATTATATTATATTATATTATTATTATTATATGTAATAATTATTAATAAATCATTCTATATGAATATTATATATAATTACTACTAAATTATAAGATTATATACTGTATAATATTATTAGTGCATGTTACATTTATATTGTTAAACATTATTTATTGATTGATCTTGGTTAGTCTCAATCTCTTCCTGTATTTTTCTTTTGAAATATATTTCAATATGTTTCTATAAAATTATCTTCCTGGCCATTTGATACCGCTAGGCTGTTATCTTGGATTCCATTCCAGCACCAACAAGCGCTGCTTGGCACCTTGCCCAGTGATATCAAACTAGTTCCTTTGAATTTTTCTAATATGCAAATAAAAAAAATATTTACTACTTCTGAATTCATTAAATTAATACCTAAAACAGTGATTATTAAGGTAACAAGAAAGAAATATTTTTATGATAAACTTCACGTCAAACATTATTTTGTTGTAAGGCAGTGCTTCTCAAAGTTTCAATATTTGCGACCCAATATTCAATCATAATTTTCATCGCGCCCCCCTTCCATACAATAATAATGTATTGAATTCAATAATACTATAACTTGGATGATAAAGCTACAGTAGAACTTTAACCTCTTAAATGCCACCGGCGTATATGAGCGTCTCACTCATCCAAAGCACTAAATTCCCCTGACGTATATATACGTCTTGCAGAAGTATGATCTTTTCTGTGCTTTGCTATTCAAAAAATTATTCTAAATGCAATAAAAGGACGTTGACAGTGTTTGTGATGGATTTACTTATTTATTCCTTTTCTCCCCCCATCCCTTCCCAATTCATCACATTCGCACGAGAACACGAGAACGTGGAAAACGGTGGCTTTAGGGAGCGAATCGGGTAACTTTTAATTGGCAGTTAAAGGATTAATTATAAACAGTACAATTTATCAAAATAAGTGCTAATTTTTGCATATAATTTATATATGACAATCCCGTGGGTCGCTGGTAATTATCAAACTTGTTCTTAACTTAGTATTGTTAATTTAATTGTAAAATACATTGTGCAGTACTTATACATTTATAAGTGTATTATATCAATGTAAAAGTATGTTTTTTTTTATTACGTCAGAATGATTTTGTTTGTTTACTATCAGTGAATTAATATATTTTTAATAATCTTTTATTTTTGAATTTTAGTATGCTGTCGTCTTCCTTGTAGAATTCTCACGCTCCCCTAAGGGGGCGTGCCACACAGTTTGAGAAACGCTGTTGTAAGGGAAAAAGTTAATTTATCAATTGAGCAATTTTTTCTTTTTATAATTCAAAATTAATAGGGGGTAACACCAGTCCGCCTAGCGGTGAACCAACCCCCATTTACACAAATTATATAAATGTTCATACTCAATGCTTAAATTGTAAAACTGTGATTTACATGAATCATGTAGTTCTGTTTCACCCTGAAGTAAGAAGTAAAAGAAACAGTAACGGATCTGTATGAAAATAGTTAAAATTCACAAATTGAGTTGTGTTCTCTCTTCAGATAAACTTTTTAACATCAACCTTTTTGCCTACAGGACCGTCTTTTGTCAAAATGATAGCAGCTAATTTAATGCATGACGGTTTATTGTTATCTTTAGGATTATATTTAGGGCATGTATAAAAACACAGACTATACACTAGAGATTGCTTTTTATTGAAAACTAGCTGGTATATCCGTTCTTCGCACAGGTGAATTGAAAAAATAAACAATACAGATTCAAATATAAAAGAGTTTTTTATGAGTTAAGTTTACGTAAATTGCAAATTAAACAAAAAGTAGCTTTTTGCATGTCTCAGCTGAACAAAAAAACCAAATTTGTTACATTTTAAGAAAACTAACTAAAACTCTAGGTCTAACAGCTGATAATTTTTTTTATTATTATTTATAACGCCCCGTAACTCTCTTATGGGTCGATTTTTGAAAACACCTTCCTAAGCTGATCTCTGCACAGCAAAAGTAACACATTGCAGCAAATGTTATTAATGAATGTTTAAAATAGTGTAAATAATTTATATCTGGATATGTAATATGTTAATATTACATTCCGTTGTATTTATTTTATGTTAAATTTGTAATATTCGCAAGCATTATAATTAAATTATAATGGCAATTCAATAGAAACAGAGAAAAGCTGGCGATAGAGCCAAGTTGGCACCTTGACGATTGATTGAATAGTGTAGTGGTTGATATAATGTTGCTCGAGAGACCTGGTAGGGAGTTACAACAAAGAGGATAAGACAAAAAACCTTCTCCACAAAAAATTATATACTTGCCAATTTAAATAGTGATCGATTGAATGGTTTGGGAGTGAAGCTAGGTCATATATACAAGGTCATATATACCATTTATATAAAGAGAGATTTCATACAAAATTCTATATTTTTCTACGAATGAATTTCTTTTCATAATTGTCTGTAAGAAATAAAGTCACGTTTAACTCTTCTTTTTCACGTTCATACGAAGCCTATTCATCATCATAAATGTAATTATTGTTTTCGTGTGTGATAAAAACTAATAAATTTATTACATCATCTCAAAAAAATTGTTTTCTATAGAAAGAGGAAGTTAAAGTTTCCATCAAAAAATATGTCCAATTTTTACTCTTTATATAATTTATGATTTAATTTAGGTAATTTGAAGCTAAAATATATAAAATCACTTCCCTTTTTAGATAAGCATATTTTCATATTTCTCAGGAACTGAAGGTGCAAATTACATTAAAGGACAAAAAATCGTTGCCATTATTATCAATATAAAAACACTTAAGAACATTTTTCTCACAGAGCAGAAGTTATAAATAACTTCACGAATTTCTAAGAATACGTGAGATATTAAAGTCTAATGGCAACAAAACCAGGGCTAACTCGAGAAATAAATATTTTTCTTCCACTGAGATTTATTGTTTGTTTACGTCAAAAAGTATTTTGGGAGAAATTCCAGAGAAAAGAATGAAAAAAAAATCGTAATTCGAATAAAATTATCGTTTCTTATTCTTTGGTAGACAGAACTTCCTAATTCGGAAGAATGTTTTGATTGCATTAGTTTTCGAAAGAACGAATGTCTCCCGACGGCAACGAAGTGGACTGGACAAGATTCTCTATCTTGTTATCTCGCCAATAGATTCGGTTGGCGATTTGGCTGTCACTTGGTGACGCCAAAAGCAATTAGTCGCTTGATTTCTATTTCTTTAACCACCATCTTGTATCTCTGGGGATTATACAATGCCAGACTTGTTAGGGGTATTATAAAAGAAATTTTTCCTCCGCTGTATTACTAATTTGTTTTGAGATTTCCTAACAATAAGGTGCTCGAATGAATTTATGTTTTTCTGAATTTGTTATGAAAGCATTTCGTTTCATTTTTTATTGCTGAGATAGAAAGTTTATTTTAATTTATATAGCATATTATAGTTTTTATATTAACTTATTAAGCTTATATAATTTATGATCATGAAATGTAATAAAAGGTTTCTCAATTTTATTTAAAATAAATCTTAAGTTAAAATTTAACAACAAAAATGTGTTTGATTTAACATTAAAAATTTAATAATGCTGTGTTTTATTTTGCTTCAAACTTGAATCTTTTTCAGGATTAGAAGAAATTTGAGCTTTTAGGACTAAACTTTCAATGATCATGAAAAACATCCGAACTAATACCTTAAGTACTTTATTTTTAAATTTCGCGTTTGCACTAATAATTAAACTTGACTTAGGCTATTTTGGAAAAAAAAGGAATTTCAATATTCTTTTTATTACCTCTTAAGATTGCTAAAAATACGTAATGTTTTTATTTTCTTTTGTCATTGTTGGGTATTTACGTGTACGAGGGTCACTCTGAAATCTTTGAGTTTCTACTAGGTTTTTAAAATTATACTTACAAAGTTTTAGGAGTGTTCAAAGTAGTCTCCTCTAATATCAATGAACTTTTGTAGACGGATTTTCCACAGATTAAATGCCCGAAACCATTCATTTCTTGTAATTTATGAAAATAATGTATTTATAGCCACATCAATCTCTTCTTCTAAATGAAAACTATGCCCTCGTGAGTTCTTTTACAGATTAAAAGATAACCAGAAGTCACACATAGCTAGATCTGGAGAATAAGGTGGATGCTCTATCATTTTAATTTGTTTTTGTTAAACTCAGAAACTCAGCTGTTAATCTGGCTGTATGGGAAGATTAATTGTTATGGTGAAGCATTAATCCCAACTTCTTCGGAAATTTATAAAGAAAATAGTGATATACCAGTTTGCGGTTACTATCTTCTGTCTTTCCAACTTGATTTATTTGATCAATCCCGTACTTCTGAAGAAAACGGCATGCATTACTTTTTTCATTGTTTGTTGACTTTTCACCATTGTTGACGTAGGATCCTCTTCAAAGACCCATAGTTGGTTTTCTTGACGTGTTGAAACGTCAAAAAACGCCTTTTTTGTACTATTTATCCCTCTTTACAATTTTAGAAATGATGTGGTGAACACCATAGTTTAGCAATTTAAGGGATGTTTTTACTGATTTTGATACGCTCCTCTTTTTGGTGGTCAGTTAGATTATGAGAAACCCAAAGGCAAACTACTTTTTTATAAGTAATTCTTCATGAATAATTTTGCATATGGTTTCGGATCCAAAGTTATGATTCTTCTTTATCATTTGGTAGGTACAGCGATTATCATCCATTAACATTTTTCGTATGGCAGACACATTATCCGGGATTACTGCCGACCGTGGCATTTCTGTTTGTACTTCATACTGAAGAGAATTGGGACCACAGCAAATTTCTTTAAACCATCTGAATACAGTAGAACGACATAGAGATTCATCACCAAATGCCAATTGCAGCCGTTGAACGCATTCCTTTTGATTTAGTTCAGTTTTAAAGTCATCGAAAATCATACCACGAAAATGTTCTCACGTCCACTCCATTTTCTCTTCTGTTTAAAATTAATTCTACGCTAAACAACTTGAAGTAAATCAATAAAAAGTGGCCTGCTGTGTTAAAATACATGATATTTTCAAATTAAACCATTAATTTTGTTTTGTAACTTCTCATCTGCGCGTATCTTAAAAATTGCAGAGTTACCCTCGTATCTCTTCTCGTATGTATGCACATATATATAAGGTTTATCTTTCACTATACAGTTTATGTTTTACCAATAAATAGCACCTTTTCTAACTAACTCTAATATTTTCACTGGTTTTCAATAAACTTGGTTAATGGAAACTAATTCAATACAGGTGTAATTGTTCTAATTCTGTCAAATATTTAGATATGTTTGCAAATACAGGTAAATATTTCCAATAATCTACACCACCGAGCCAAAACATTATGAGCACCTCCACAGTTTACACTGAAGTCCTTCTGGATGACTTGGAAGCCTCGTGATTAAGAGAGAATGGTATATTTAACTGTTCCTAGGAAATATAAGCTATCATTCTTGCACTTATTTTTGCAAGTGAAGAGAAAAGACGGCTGGTCTAAGCGGATATGAAAAAAACCGGCTGAAATGGCCGGAAAACTCGAAAAGAATTTTTCCAAAACCACATGGTAGGTTGCTCGTGTTCTGCTGTTTTTCATATTTATGCAAAGTGGATAAGTAACAGGGAAACCAGAAGAAGACACCTAGCTGCTGGACGTCCAAGCGCCATAAAAAAAGAAGGATGTCTAATACTATCTTGCTGGGTAAAACAAAATCAGCGCAAGACAGTGACTCACCCGACAGTCCAATACAACGCATGTCCAAGTAGTGAGTTTGGTGTTTTATGGCGCAAGAGCCAGCTTTGGCTATACTGCCAAACATTCATAGGTCTGTGGTCTGGACGAGAAAAGAAGAAAAGGAGAAATTATGACAAGATAAAGGGGGCCCGAAAATGGGAAGGATCACTGGGGTATCTCGGGTCGTGACCCCCCGTGTTTACCAAAGATAGTAAACCCATTGAGAAAAGGAAAAGATCACTAGGGTACTTCGGGATTGTGACACCCGTACCCACCTAAAGAAGGTGAGACCTCTAAGGGGGCATGTCCAAGTGCAAGTGTGTTTCGGAACCTGAAGTTAAGCGCAAACTGTTGGATATAAGACTGCAGAAGAGACTTATCACTCATGGGCTTCTGTTGACCAAGTGTCATTGCCAACCAAGTCTAGTACGGGCTCTGAAACATTGAGTGAGTGAATATTAACGTCACATTGTTCAGTTACACGAGGGCTTTTGGTGACGGACCTCGTAATTACGAATCATTGTCAAGTGACGAGGACGTCACCCGTTCTTTCACCCCCTCCTCTCCTACCTCCAATGGGAGGACGTTTCAGCTCTCGTCAGATTTAACGTGCATCGCTCCCCTACATGGAGAGCCTTTAGTGGTACTGGGCTCGAACTCGCTTGACATGCCAGCCACGATCCGACTAGGCAATCGCGATCCAGAAGCATTGGGACTTAGCCTTAAATAAGTAAATGAGAGTTTCCTGGTTAGATGAATCATGATTTCTCTTTCATCACGTCTATGGTTGTGTCAAAGTGCCCCGTCTTCCACATTCAAGCAGTTGCTGCCTCCATATACACAGACTGATGAAGGCGATATTATGCTTTGGAGAACGTTGACATGGGTGTCCTTGGGACCCTTAGTTCTGGTAGAAGGAATCGTAAAATTTCTAGACTATCTTAGCATAATTGAGGATAAGTTGCATCTTTATATTGCGCCTCTTTTCCGATCTGGAAATGGGATCTACCAACAGGACAGCGTTCCATGCTAAAAGATTAAAATTGTGTTAGAAGGGTTCGAAGAGCACAAAGAGAAATTCGAATCAATACTCTGGCCACCTAACCTGAGGGATCTTTATCTGATAAGGTTTCCCTGAAAAGCAGCCCAGAGACCATATATCTTTATGTCGGAACATTTCGACTTTAAGTGATCACTGCTTAGACCAGCGGTACTCAACCTGCGGCCCATGGGCCACATGTGGCCTAGCGGACTTTTCTGAATGGCCCACTCAGTCAGTCTCCTTTGCACTAAGAAATTCTATTATTTTAGAACAGTTTAACTAAAACTTACGCGAAAAATGCTACCAATAAGGCAATCAAATCTTTAATTTTTGCTATCGATGTCTTAAGGAACGATCTGCAAAATATTTTTTTCTATGTGTGACTGTAACGATTAGGAATAACAAATAAGAATGGAGTAACGAAAATGCTTTCACTTTACTGAACTGAACTAGAGTAGCGGCCATTTAATGGGTGAAACTGAGTTTTAATTATCCGTCATGTCTCCCAAGCGAAAAATATCCAAAGAAACGATAACGATTAGGATATTGATAGGTTTGTTGTTGTTGTTGAACGCCCCCATTAGTCAGCAATGCTAGAACAGGTCCATGATATCGTACACTTTCAGAAAGTCCAACACCAGCAAGGGATTGTCTTCTAAATCCTGCTTGGTGAGCCCTAGGCATTCGAGGATGTGAGCAGGCGAGGCCGGCACAGAAGAACAGTTCTCGCACATTTCAAAGCTCTTGCATCCTTCGGAAAATTTCATTGTTTTGATATGGCCACTTCGAAAGCGGGCTAGAAGAGTTTGACCCTGTCTTGTAAAACAATGATCCAAAGAGCCTCCAGGATGAGAACACTGATACCAATGGTGCTCTGGGGACAATCCAAGCGGTATTATTTTGTTGTTTAGTTCTAGAGAAGATCTCCAAAAAGTTGAGGGGTGCTGACGGCTCTGGTACCTCGCAAGCGCCAGCCTTGGCCAAAGTGTTCGCAATCTCATTTCCCTCTAGATCTATGTGAGAGGGAATTCACTGCAGATGAATTTGATGCTATGTGGAAAGTTGTTTTAACTTGGTGAGTATTGACACTCCAACATTATATCTCACACTTTTCCAATTGGACAAGTGCTGACAAGTTTGTAGTGCAACTTGTTTGATGTGTCACGAAAGCGGTACACTTAAAAAATATAATATTGCCTGCCATTTTACCACTAAACACAAATAGATTAATAAATATATTAATGTAGTTATGATTTATATTCGATATAACGCAGAGTGAAAATGAAAGAATTTACCAATACAATTATCTTCATTTACATCAGTATTAGAAGAAAAACAATTATGTTGGATGTAAAAAAACTCATAACTCTATTCTAAAAAAATCCTTATTGCTTTTTTTTCACTAGTCCAATTCAATGTCCAATGTTTCCTTGATTTTATAGTATATTTTCCCATCAATCCTCATGTTGCGGCCTGCTTGAAATATCTGCTATATATATGCGGCCCGGCAGGAAAAAAGGTTGAGTACCCTGGCTTAGACAATTGATGCAACCTTTCTTCAGACACCTACCGAAAACCTTTGTAATTCCTGCCAAGGCGAGTTGCAGCTGTTTTGCTAGCAAAAAAATGACGGAACGTATTATCGAGTTGGTGTTCATAATGTTTTGGCTCTTCCGTGTATGCATATATATAGCAGAAAAGCGACTCATTCAATCATCACGAGATAGCCAGAACCGTTGGACCTACAGTCTTGAAATTTTAGCAAGAATCATCCTTTTTAACGAGTAGGGATCTACTGAGAATGGGTTTTTCGAAAATCGATTCTTGAGGGGGTTGTGGGAGACTAAAATTCTCTTTTTTAAATTATTAGCCTCTTACAAACTTGAAACTAGGAAAACACATTTCTTCTGTTGAGTACATATCCAGTAAGAACGGGTTTTGTGGTCATCGATTCCTAGAAGGAGAGAGGCGTCATAAATTTTAAGAAAAACTTTATTTTTGAACTATTACATTTGCAGAATTGAAATTTGGCAAACGTGTTTCTTCTGTTGAACAGCGATCCACTAAGAACTAGTTTTATGGAAATCGAATTCCAAAAGAGATAATTCGAGCTTTATAAATAAAATAAATTTTCCATTTTTGAACAATAAGAACTTACAGCCATAGAATTCGCCAAACATGTTTCTTCTATGGAGTAGCAAACCACTAAAAATGAGGCATGAGAAATAAAATACAAAAAATGGCTATGCTGGTGTAAATGATGCATATGTTTTTCTTATAGACATTCAAGTCATGTCCTTTTTAAGCCAAAAGTGGATTTCTAGTGGATCTTTGCTCAACGAAAGAAACTAATTTAGCAAATTCCAGGACTGTGGATGTAATATTTACTTATTTATTTATGTCTATAAAGTCCCCGCTCTCTCCTTTGGTGGTCGATTATCTCAAAAACCGTTCTTAAGGTATCCGACTATGTTCAAAACCATGATTTTTCAAATCGTATAAATGGTTAATATTTATAATATTTAGTGTCAATTAGATTAGAAAACATATATAAAATTGTTTTAAGAATATTATTACAGTAAAAAATTATTTAAGTACACTATTTTGACAAAAAATGATCATAGAATGGCCCATTTTCAAAATATTCTCCTTTTGTGAAAAATTCTTCTATTATAATATTGTGTCCGCATATAGCTCAGACATCTGTACAGAGGCTCAACTAGAATTTTCGAAATATATAACTTAAAAGTGGATTCATCCATATTTTACTGCAACAGAGGGAGAAATTTTAGGAAAAAAAACACCCATAATTATTTCAATGGGTGGTAACTCTGAAAGTTATGCGAATTTTTCAAAACTCCTAGTTCAGACTCTCTGGAGAAGTCTTTACTTTATATAAGCACAAAATATTATTATTATAGAAGCATTTTTTATAAAAAGAGAAACATTGTGAAAAAAAGGTTATTCGAAGTTCATTTTTTGAAAAATATTGCATTTAAATAATTTTTTATTCATAATGTCCTTAAAACAATTTTATACATGTATTCTAATCTAAGTGACATTAAATAACATGAAAATTATCCATTTATGCCCTTTTTAAAATCACGCGGTTCCGAACGTAGTCGGTTACCTTAAAAGATCTCTAAGCAATAAGAGGAATGTGACTTTCAAATTTAAATGCTGTAGGATTATTACTTAAGGAGGTTATCCGAAAAATATATAGATTAAAATACATGTAAACTTCGAGAAATAATAACTTTAATTTCACAAATTATAGACATTTAATTGATTTTTGCAAAATACTCCGATAATTCCATCAATAACTGCTATAAGAAGCAAAAATAGTAATATATGGATATAATTTACCTCATCCCCACATAGATGATTATCCTTTTCTCGAATACTGTTGATTCCACAATCCATTTTATCGCATTATGGAATCCAAAGAAAAATACCCACAGCCCTCGATAAGATCTATTTTCTGGTAATATACATTTTCATTGGTTTCCCTTCTTTATCTTTACCAAGTTCATTTAACTTTGATGGCGAAGGGCAAGAAGAAGTTTTAATTAAATCTCAGCGTTATTTACACTAGAGTGTTGAAAAAGAGTTTTTACTGGGAAACTTTAGGGGGTTGATCTAAGGAAAAGGAAGAGCTTTTGTAATTTTAGTGCTTCCTGGAGAAAGTTCTGCAATAGTAGTGTCTTTATCGATTATCCAATAACCATTTGTTCCATCGAGTGGTTGGTTAGCACCTACTTATTCTTTCTACTCCCCCTTTTGGTTAACAAAGTGCCTGATCTAAATGGAAAAGAGGGTTGTGGGATTACACAATAGAGAAGGAAGATCTTCATGTAGAGATAATTTGTTTTAATCATAGAGTTGCTGGGGGTAGTTTGTTTGTTTTAATTTGAATTGTGATTTAAAAATTGTTTATATAAACCTCAGCTTATAAATAATTATTTTATCAATTTTACTTATTATGGGGAAGGCGTATTTTATAATAATTAAATACAGCCAAATATTTTCCTTTTTTGCTTAATAACCCTCAACTGAATTGATTTGATTATATTGAACATTAGAAGTCTCAATGTTGAAATTATGACGAGAGAGATGTGCTTGTACTTTTCAATATACACTCTAATGAAAATAGCAATCATATACAGGAGGGGGGGTATTCGAATTCATGGTACAAATTTTAAAGGGTAGATGCAGTACATTGTAACAGTCATTTCTTCTATAGTAATGCATGGGCTCAAGTGACACGGTGATGAACAAACACAAAAAATAAAGACGAAAGGAAAGACAAAATGTTTTGCGACATAGCCATCTGTCGATAGCTATGTCTTGGGGTTTCCGCGTAAGTTAGAGGTGTGGGATTATCGGAATGATGAGACATTCTATAATTCTTAATATGACTTTTATTAAGAGTTTAACTTAAATTACTTAAATATCGAACAAACTTATATTAAGTGAGAATAAACCAAAGTACACAGTTTTAACTAACTCAGATCACGCAATTAGATCACTTATCAATATAAATATCTTAGATCCGCCTAATCTCGTTCTCAAATAATATACTAGCGTTCAGAATATATCCTCCCTACCTTGGTTGAATACTCAATGTCCAGGTTAATCCAAATCTTTCTCCTAGGGTAGTTCAATGGTATGTACTTTGTATAGATTAGCGAGGTGGGCGTCTTGATTCTAAACCATCGATCCACACTTTATCATTACCGAACTGAGCTTTCTCTAAATTGCCATTCTTGCTCACTAAACTTTCTATCCTTTTAAAGGTTATCTTATTTGCATCTATGCTTCGTTTCACTTCTTGGATTTGGGTTGGAAAAGTTTTGCCATTAATCGTGGCCGTCAAAGAACGTAGGGGTTATGTTAGAAGAAGAACGTGATAGATGTCACAGTTTATTGAAAGCGACTTTGAAAAGTCTAATATTTACAATAACTGTTTATAGATTTTCAACACATGACCTATTAAGTCCAGCTGCAACGCATATTGCTGTACGACCCACCGGCAGTTGTAGAAGATAGTCAGCTGGATTGAAAGCGTGTACTAGCTGAAAATGGCGATTTTTGCTTAACACCGTAAAAACGGTCTGGTGGCTTACACTTACGTGATGACCAACAGCTCTTGTACTTTACTAGGGTCTATCAGCCACAACGTTCAAGATGCTGTCTTTCAGGCTGGGAGCTCTTCGTTGACCAGCATCATGTCTGGTGACGTGGAACGGCCTGTTTCACGAAGTTGACGATGTAACAGCTGAAAAATTCTGTGGTTCGGCATTCGTCAATCAGGAAACTGCATGGTTTGCATTTGTAGGGCAGATCTGCCGTTACTACTTGCACGGCTGTACATGTAATGCATGTCTGCTTTTTCGGTATACTAGAAGTCTCCCATTGTAGAAGTCGGCACAACTGCGAATAGCGCTTTCTCCTACTGAGATGCATCATGTTGAACGGTGGCTAAACATCTACGGTTTCCTACCGGCATCTCAACGAGTCGATAACTCAATTTCTCTTTTCTTTTATTTCACCAGTTTGTGCCTCATAACACCACTTGCGCCCATACATTCATATACAATAAATGATTGTTACAATGTCCTGTATCTACCCTTAAAGTTTGTACCATGAGTTCGGGACTACCCCGTATTTTTGAAATCTTTAAGAAAACTCCTCATTCAATTCGATCGTTCATAATGAAAACACAAAATTGATCTGTAGTTGATTATCATTTGAATGTTGTAAAAGCTACAAATGAAAAAAAGTTTGTCGTGGTACTTTCTTCTTATGTGGGTTGAGGTATATATCTCGCTGATCATTGTGGTTTCAGGGGAATCCCAACGCATTAGGAATATAGAAGCCATTAAATTGACTCGAAATGATTGCAAGCAAGTATTTGTAACATTTTTTTAAAGTGGTTTAAATGTTAGAACTAAATGCAAGATAAGCGAACAAGGCAAGAAAAGGGGTAAAAATATATAATACTTATCTAAAATGAGATGCACTCTCTGAAACTTGTCACAGTGCAAACTGAAAATTTACAACGGAAACTGAATATTTAGCTTTCTACGTTGTTTTTTATCAAATCCCGAAAAAGTCCGCAAATTTATTTCAAAATGCTTTTATTTCAAAAGATGTTAGCTTATATTACTTATTTTTCAATGTAATTAAAGAAATAAATTAATAAATTAACCTATAAAATTAAACAAAATCAGATAAGTCGTCGATGCGCTAAAATAAATATACAAGGAATTCACTAACAGACCGACAAACATGCAAAATGTAAAAACGACTCGGAAGAGAGAGCAGATACGACTCGGAATTCCAAAGGAATGCAGGATCGCTCTAATGTCATAGTTAAGAGTATGGTGCAAAGAAGCAGAGTAGAATATTTTAAACAGCAACACACATTAATGGTACAGAAAAAGATTTATTGAAAGCCTTACTACGATAGGTGTTCGAAAGTGCATTTATTTCAGGGGTACTCAACATTTCTTTCTACTGGACCGCATACATATGTTAGTTATTTCACGCGAGCCGTAACATGAGGAGAAATACTTTAAAACCACAAGTTAACTTAAGAAATTTAAAATGTGCAAAATCGACTAAAATATTATAACTCCTGTGTTTTTCTTGTGTTTTGCTTTTTTTTAATTTATATTTTTATGTTTTTTATTTTTGTCACTAACAATAAATTGGAAGCAATTAAGAAACATTACTTCACAATCTCTGCTTCAATAATGGTTTCATGTGATTACTAATAATACTAACAAACTTCATAGGATGCCTTTATTACCGCTATGATATTACCATTGACTACATACTATGTTGCTATTGCAAGGATTATTCAAAGCCTATTTATCACCTCTTGAAAGAAATTTTCGAGGAAAAATGCTATTGAATGATTCCTGCGTTTATTGGTATTTTTAAATACAGCACTTTCGTGATAAATCAAACAATTACTGATTCATGTTTGTATTTCACTACAAAATAGCCAATCTCTCAATCTTCTTGAAACGATATATTTTCTTCGATATTTTTGGCTTGCAAGATATGAAAGACAGTTGAAAATTAATTCTACGCATAAAATTATCGCTATTCCACTGTTGTCTGTTATCACTAAACCATAACCATTTCAAGTAGAAAAAGAATATCAATTCGTACCCGTACGACACCGACAGAAAAAAGCAAAATTTATATATTTGATTTCCTGAAGAAGAATTTCCTGCCAAATTTTTAATACAATGTTCTTAAATAAGAAAATGTCTCTGAGCAATGGGCCGTGCCCGGAATATTTAAAAAGGCTCGATGAGCCGCAAGTTGAGCTCCGCTGGTTTATTTCCTTTAAGATCGCATAAAGGATTTCGGTGAAAGAGAAACCCATTCCTTCATTGAAGACCTCATCGCTCGAATATTTGTAGCTGTTGAGAGGATAGTGACATGTCAAGAATCTTCCAGAACGTATGGAATTCTATGCAGCGCCAAATCAGGCCTGTCAGACGACTTCAGATCCTAATTTTGAACACACATATTGCAGTACAACCTTTCAATATATATATATATATATATATATAGTCCCATTAAGGTGTTGCTGTATCTGTTATGTTTGTCTGCTTCTTTGAACCATGCTTCGCAACTACGGCATTTGCGACCCTGTATTTCTATTCGATTTTGAGTCATCTCTGTACCTGCAAGGGTGGTGAATCATCCTGTATATCAGTACTTTTCAAAGTTTCAATTTTCGTGACCCAATATTTAATCATAATTTTCATCACCCTCATAAAATAGCAATGTATTGAATTCAATAATACTGTACTTCGATACTAAAACTATACCGATACGACCTTATCCTCATAAGTGCAACCAGCGTATATAAACGTCTCGCTCAGCCAAAGTGTTAATTTCCCCGCACGTATATATACGTCTTTTCAATGCCGTATGATTTTTTCTGTGCACTGATATTCATAAAATTATTTCGAAGGCTTTGGAATGCAACAAAAAGACCCTTACAATGTTTGCGAAGAATTTACTTATTTCAGATTTCATTTTTGTTTCTTCATTCCTTCCTCAATATATCACATACACGCACCTACGTGAAAACGGTTGACATTGGAAAGCGAATCAAGTAACTTATAATTGGCATTTAAGAGATTTATTATAAACCATAAAAATGATCAAGATAAGTGTTAATTTTTGTCTATAATTTTATATATGAAAATCCCATGGGGTTACTGGTAATTATTAAACTTGTTCTTAATTTGCTATTGTTAAGTTAATCATCAAATTCATTGTATAGCACTGGATACATTTATAAGTGTAATATATTAGTGTAAATGTGTGTTTTATTTTTTATATATATTACGTCAGAATGTATTTTCTTTGTTTACTTTCAGTAAATTAATAATTTGTTTAAAAAATAATCTTTTGTTTTCGCTACTGTAAGTTTTGTTTTTCGAATAATAATCGTGATGTTTATTATTATTGATGAACATCATTTTTTAAACAAAATACCTATAGCCAAATTTAGTTGACAGCTATATAAATCAGGTATTTTTGTTGTTGCCTTAAGATTAAATATTTTGTGATAGTTTACACTACTATGCGTTATATTATCCAATTAAAATTGCTTCATTTTATCAATAATATCTGCAAGTTCTTAATCTTAAAATCAGCAATAACGCGTAGAAAAGAATAATTTTATGGCATCTTATGAAATACTCTAAAAGTTCAGCTTCATCCTTGCACTTTCACTGAATTTTCTGGTGGTTTTTTTAGATCCATTTTATGATTTTCATGCTTATTATTATTTTTTAACTATTCTTGGCAATCATTGGTTAAAGTGTTTTTCTGAGTTTAATATTGAAGCTCCTTTAAGTGGTTTGTAAAATTACAGTATTATATTGCCGCATGAAAACTAGTATATATCTTTTCATACTTACTGAACACAAGTATAAATGCCAATATAAAAGGTTTTATAGACCCAGGTCATGTAGTAAAAATGAATTTATTTTTCTATTCTTTCTTGTCCTTTTAAGTTTATATGCGATGAAAATGATCATAACATTTTCAAGTGTGCTTTAGTTCTCGGAATTTAAGTACTTTGAATAAATTGTGTGTTCTTCCTTATCTTCCTTTTCGTTCATGTCATTTCTACTTTCTCAATCATATTTGTTCATGCTGTGTTTTTTATATCTTTTCCATGATAATACCATGTGATATACTTGCTAAACATAAAAAAAGTTAATTTTTGTCTTTAAAAAAATCATTGTAATATTTTCAATAGCTCATTTTATTTAGGAAATTAATTAACGCACATTTTAACTTGTGTAAATCTGAGATCAAGAAAAATAATTTATACAAAATTATTTGTTAAGTTTTCTTTTTGATGTTGCTTCCCAGGCTATACATTTTTCCCTTGATGAAACTTGCATGCCTAAGTTGCATGCCTAACAGTTTTTTGAAGTTATACATAAATTTAGCTTATTTAGCCCAATGGCGTGGTAGCATTTCATGCTTTTACACCAAAAATCCGGGGTTTAAATCTCGGGCTGCGTAAGTTGACTCGTCCATTTAATGGTCGATAAATGAGACCGGTCTTCCTTGGGAACTAAAGACTGGGGTTTCGCGTCAGACTGACCATCTGACCGGACCACTTCTCATGTACCTCAGCATCTAGGGTCACGATTACTGAAATGGGTACAGTAGTCCTTAGTCCCTATGGGCTGTTGTGCCACTGAGTTTAGTTTAGTAATTTAAGAATACAATGTAGAACTCTGTATTTATTTTATTAGAAAACTGTATATATATATATATATATATATATATATATACCTTTTAATTAACCTCTTTTAAATTATCCTCTTTAAATAACTTTTAATGTTTTGGTTCAAAACATTAATAGTAATCGAACAGTAACATTGCATCAGAAATTTCGTTCCTGCCCGTTATAATCAATCATATCTCCTGTAACAAAGGCAACACGCGATCTGCACAGCCAGTATAAAGGAAAGTCTTTTGTACTCATCCTCTTTTGTACTTGTCTTCATCAAGTAATCATCTCATTTTGCTTTCGCTGTGTCGTTAGTGTCTGTGTGCGTGTTCGTCCCTGTTAATTATTAAGTGCAAATGTGATTGTCCAGTTATGTTATGTATGTCAAAATAAAAAAGGTGAACGATGAACATTAATTCTGAAGATGTTTCCTGAAACCATACGCCAACAATCCAAATACACTATATATATATATATATATGAGGAATTTTATTCCCTTTATATTTCATAATATTTCGTAATGCCTGTGAAGTAACTATAAAGAATTTAAAGAATGTTTAATAATAATAACTGAATTTCCAGTATGCAAAACTACATCAGTACATTCTATATCTGATTGTTAATAGTATAAATTAGAGCATTTGATGTCACTTAATAAAATTGCATGAAGCTCATTGAATAACTCTATTGCACTTAAACCACGAGTTTCAGCATGAATTACCCAGTTATTGTTTCCAAGTTTAATGCAGTATCACTGTTAAAATTTATAACTTGAGATTGGTTACAGCTTTGTAAATTCGTGTTATGTTACAATTCATAGAGATAAATATGCAAGTAATGGCTGAGCAGAGTCAAGTTTGCCTTTTTGTATCGTTTACTTTTAGGATTAACAGTAACAAATTTCCAAATAAATATTAACGTATGTAGGTCTGAAATGATTTCCAAATCATATTTGTTTTCATTTTAAAAGATTGTAATTTTAACCATTCTAAGAGCCTTTTAAGCTTCCTAAAAGCTAAAATATCTTGAAGTACGCTAAATAGCATTTGTCGTGTTCAAGCTCAAGTATCCGACTACGTTCGGAACCATGATTTTAAAAAAGCAAATAAATGGATAATTTTCATGATATTTATTGTCAGTTAGATAGAATACATGTATACAATTGTTTTAAAGACAGTATGAACAAAAAAAATATTTAAATACAATATTTTGGCAAAAAATTAAATTAGAATAACCTTTTTTTCCAAATGTTCTCCTTTTGGATAAAAATGCTTCTATTGTATTAATATTTTGCCTGTCTATAGCTCAGACCTCTGTACAGAGGCTCAACTATGATTTTTGAAAAATTCAAATTATTTTCAGAGTTACAACCATTTGAAATAATTATCGGCATATTTTCTTAAAATTTATCCCTTCTGTTTTCGTAAAACATGGATAAACCGACTTTCGAGTTATGCATTTAAAAAATTCTAGCTTGAGCATCTGTAGAGAGGTCCAAACTGAATATAGGCAAAATATTAATACAATAGAAGCATTTCTTACAAAAGGAGAACATTTGGAAAAAAGGTTATTCTAAATTACTTTTTTGCCAAAATATTGTATTTAAATAATTTTTTTGTCATAATGGCCTTAAAACAATCGTATACACGTACTGTAATCTAAGTGACACTAAATATCATAAATATTATCTATTTACGCGCTTTTTTAAAATCACGGTTCCGAACGTAGTCGGATACCTTAAATATTTATTTGTAAGAATAATCTTTTATCCACTAATATTATGCATCTAGTTAGAGGTATGGCCCTACCATATTTGATTCAAGTGAAACCATTTAATATGTATGTGCACATATATATAATGGTTAAGATTTAAAATATCTGTACAGTTAAATCCTGATTCATCTTATAAAATAATGTGAGATACAACGTAAAATAACATATTGTACATACATATCTCACTCTCATTACAAGTATTTTTTCTTCTAAATATTCCCTGTAGGTACATAAATATTCCCTGTAAATACACAAAATATCGAATGAGTGGTTATTGTCAAAGTTTTCTTAGGTAGGATAAATTATCCCACAGAAAAAAAAATAATGCCCATTCACTTATTTCTCTATTTTTCTTTGTCTCTCATCAAATACTTTTTCGACACCTTTCAAGTACATTCCATCCTAACTGATTGTTAAATAATTTCTAAGAAAACAGAATTCCTTACAAATGTCTTTTCTCTTTTATTCGCTTCAGGCAAAGACTTACTTGGAAACGTTTTATTTTTAGTTAGCATTGCGAAGGACGCCGAGGGCTAAATGATCACGGTGCCGAGCAATTATAAATCAGAAAAGTGTGGAATGAGAAACAATTTTATCGGAATAATAATTACTTTTGCAGCAATTAAATTTCTAAAAACATCTTATACAAAATAAAAGAATGTGTTTCATTCTCCCTATGATGTTAAACTCGAAACAATATTTTAATTAAAGCATGGAGTGGTGGACGACTAAGTAGTTCCGAAGTGTATTTTTTGGTAAGGAAAAATCAAATACCATGGAACTCATATTTTTCAGCATATTCGTAAATCACCCTATGCTAATTATGTGATATAGAAATTATATAGTTTTGCAATTATAGAATCAATGCGGAGGTGGTGAGGCATTTATTGTAATTTAGTGATTTATTCAGTGTTAAGATGCTAAGTAGTCCTGAATGACAAATAATGAAATACAAACTAGATAACCTGTGAGAAGCACTGATTTACCGTGTAAAGCAGTGTTTCTCAAATTTTCAATATTTGTGACCCGATATCCTATCACAATTTTCATTGTGACCTCTACCATTCAATAACAATGCATTGAATTCGATAATACTATGCTTTGATGCTAAATCTACAATACGACTTGAACCTCTTAAGGTATCCGACTACGTTCGGAACCGTATTTTAAAAGGCGTATAAATGGATAATTTACATGATATTTAGTGTCACTTAGATTAGAATACATGTATAAAATTGTTTTAAGGGGACACAGTACGATTCAATTGACCAAAATCGGTCAAAAAGTCAAATTTAATTTTTTTAGCCTAAATTTTTTTTTATACACTTTTCTTATAACCTCACAAAATTTGAAAGCTCTAAACTTAAGAAACGCAGAATTATGATAGCTTTTATGTTCGTTTTTATTCACATCCCTATGGCAAATCAAAACTTTAAAAAACTGCCGTATCTCAGAAAGATAAAATAACTATTTTGTCTTCATTTAAAATGCTAAGGCTTTTTTTCTATTGCGCCCAATGCTTTGAATTCTTTTTTACTTATTCCCAATAGTTCATGTAACAAAAGTTGGTATGCATTTTTGAATCAAAGCAATACTTATTTTTTTTAAAAAAAAATTGAAGTTAGAATTTGCAGATTTTTTAAGGAATTTTCAATAAGGATTCATAAAAAGAAGTATTGTAAGAATACCAATCACGTTAACGCAAAACCCATACCAACTTTTATTATACACAGTTTGACGTACTTGTAAATCAAATTTCATGCGTGTATGTCAATTTTTGTAGAAGGAGTAGCATTTTAAAATCACTTCAAAAATTTCAAGTGTTTTCCTTAAAAAATTACATGGCTAGCTTTTTATGAAATTTTGAGCACAAAATATGTTTAACATAGTATACATACATAGGAGGCAACCAAAAAAATATTAAAAATCCGTATATTAAAAATTTTTGCGTAAATCGTACTATGTTCCCTTAAATACATTTTGACAAAAGAGTTATTTAAATACAATAGTTCGCTAAAATTAACTTAGAATAACTTTTTTTCAAAATGTTTTCCTTTTGTGAAAAATGTTTCTATTAGATAATATTTTTCCTGTATATAGCTCAGACTTCTGTACAGAGTGCTCAACTATGAGTTTTGAAAAATTCACATTATTTTTTCAAAGTTAGAACCATTTGAAATAATTATCGGCGATTTTTTTCTTAAAATTTCTCCACTCTGTTGTTGTAAAACACGAATAAACCCACTTCTTAGTTATATATTTCAAATATATATATATATATATATATATATATATATTCTAGTTGAGCCTCTGTACAGAGGTCTGAGCTATATACAGACAAAATATTATTATAATAAAAGCATTTTTCCCGAAAGGAGAACATTTTGAAAAAAGATTATTCTAAGTTAATTTTGACCCGAAATATTGTACTTAAATAACTTTTTATTGTAAAACTATTCTTAAAACAGTTTTATATACATTTTCTAATCTAAGTGACACTAAATATCATAAACATTTAACCATTTATACGCTTTTGCGAAATCACGGTTCCGAAAGTAGTCGGATACCTTAAGTGCTACCGGAGCATATAAACGTCTCTGCTCAGCCAAAACGTTAATTGTGTCAGACGTATATATACGTGCTACGTAAGTACGATCTTTTTGTACACTGCTATCAAGAAAATTATTTTAAATGTTTAGAATGCAATAAAAGGACTTTTACAGTGTTTCGAAGGATTTACTTATTTCAGAGGTTTTGCTTATTTATGTATTCCTTTTCTTCCTATCTTCCCTATACATAATATACGTACGCCTACGTGTTAAACAGCGAAATTGGGAAACGAATAGCTTAAGGTATCCGACTACATTCGGAACCATGATTTTAAAAAAGCGCATAAATGAATAATTTTCATGATATTTAGTGTCACTTTGGTTAGACTAGATGTATAAAATTGTTTTAAGGACATTTTGACAAAAAAAAATTATTTAAATACAATATTTTGGCAAAAAATTAACTTAGAATAATCTTTTTCAAATGTTCTTCTTTTCTTAAAATGCTTCTATAAGTATAATATTTTGCCTGTTTATAGCTCAGACCTCTGTACAGAGGCTCAACTATGATTTTTGAAAAATTCACATTATTTTCAGAGTTACAACCAATTGAAACAATTATAGGCGCTTTTTTCTTAAAATTGCTCCCCTCTTTTGTCGTAAAACATGGATAAACCCACATCTAAATTATATATTTCAAAAATTCTAGTTGAGCCTCTGTAGAGAGGTCTGAGCTATATACAGGCAAACTATTATTATAATAGAAGCATTTTTCACAAAAGGAGAACATTTGGAAAAAAAAATTATTCTAAGTTAATTTGGCCAAAATATTGTATTTAAATAATTATTTTGTCAACATGTTCTTAAAACAATTGTAACATGTACTAATCAAGTGCACTAAATATCATGAAAATTATCCATTTATGCGCTTTTGCAAAATCACGGTTCCGAACGTAGTCGGATACCTTAACTTTTAATCAGCAGTTAATGCATTAAATATAAACCATACAAAGTATTAAGTTAGGTTTTGCATATAATTTTATATTTGACTAGACCATGTGGTCACTGGTAATTATTGCAGATGTTCTTAGTATTGATGAATTAATTTTAAAAGGCATTGAGCAGTACTGATACATTTATAAGTGTATTATATCAGTGTAAATGTGTATTTTATTTTTTTATTGTCAGAATGTGTTTTGTTTGTTGTCAGAATGTAATTTGTTTGTTCCTTTTTTTTTTCGACTTCTAATATGCTCGCGCACCCCTAGTGAAGTTATCATGCTCTCTCTTAAAGAGGGGCACACCCACAGTTTCAGAAACGCTGCAATAGAGCTATGCTTCACAAATTTGAATATTTGCGACGTTATTTTCAGTCATTATTTCCTTCGCGCCTTCCTCATACAAAAACTATGTATTGAAATGTAATCAACAATGCACTTCGACTTTAAAGCTACCTATATGATTTCATCTATAAACTGCACAAATTATCGAGATAAGCATATTATATTATACACATAATTTTTATATGACAAGACCATGGAAGTCACCAGTATTTACAAAACTTGCTTTTAATTCAGTATTTATAACTTAATTATCAAATACTTTTTGCAGTACTGATACATTTATATATAAGTATCTTATATCGGTGTAAATATGTATTTTATTTTTATTACGTCAGAATGTATTTTGTTTTGATAATTATTTTAATTGATAATTATTTTAAATCTTTTTTTTTCGACTTCGATATGCTCACCCACTCCGTAGGGTTATAACGCCCCCTAAGGGGGGAGGGCACCCCACTGTTTGAGAAACGCTGCAGTAAAGAAGTAAGACAAAATGATTTGAGATTTGATGTGATGTTCAATTACAAAAAATAAAATTTAGTAGCTAAGCGGAAAAAAAAACAATTTCAAGTTTAAAATCTAAGTTGAAGTATAGTTTGCTGGCCAAGGGAGAATGGTAAATCCAATCTAATGCCTTTCGAACCACGCACGTAGACTACCAGATGTATGACACTTCACGTTTTCGCTACTGGTATATGCCATCATCTTGATTAAAAACAATCCGCATATGTTGGGCATGATTCGCAAAACAGATGCGTACTTGTATTGATCCACCGTGCCTTCCACAATGAAGAGTGATTTCAGAGAATGTCTTTTAAACATTCCCCAGACCATAATGCTCCAGCCAGGTTTCATGCTGCTTCAGAGGTTTCACGCCGTGTACTGCAACGTCCATCTGTCAGATGGAGCATAAAATGTGATTCATCGGAAAATGCTACCTGTTGCCACTCAGTGGACGTCCAGTTGAGGCACTGGCATGCAAATTCCAAATTTCGTTTCAATGAACAGCAGTCAGCAAAGATGCATGGACCAGGCATCTCTTTCGGAGGCCCCAGACGCAGCAACGTCCTCTGATTGGTACACTTTTCGTAGCCCCTTGGTTCATATGTGTGGTCAGTTGCTCAACGGTAGCTCGTCTATTTACCCTAACGCATCTCCGCAGTATCGTCCAGAAAGTCAAACATAAAAAAAGGTTTTTAAGAAAATCTTTTCTGGGAACTAAGTATGCAGCCTGCAAGTCCTTCTGCAAGCCGCTAACAACGAAGACCAGGAATAAAAGCCCTTAATGACAGGTCTGAATAGGGATTCCTTTTGTCTCAGTCATCTAAGGCATGCACGGTGTAACTGCGGACTGGTAGGTTGGTGAATCAAATAAAGAAGTTTTTTCGTCCCAAATGGCAAGCGATCCTTCGATTAGGCCTCCCAGCTTCTCTTAGTCAATAGCACGTCCTATATCAAGTGAGGGCATCTGCTCATTCCGTACATGAATCACTTTTAGAAGTTTGATATAGTCTGAATAGGTTGAGGAAACAACTTTAGCATGAAAGAATCTAAAATTAAAAAGTACTCTGTTTTATACAACATCCGGATGCTTCGCTAAAATATGATGGTGTCTATTCAGTAATTAACCGCCAAAAGCCTTTAGATGCTTTATCGTAAGGTATGTGCTTGCGCACTGTCGTCCCATTCAGATAACTTCTTGGTGCATGCTATTTATGTTCTAAAGTATTTTAAACTAATTGCGATTTTTAAGTAAAAAAAAAAACTTTAATATTTTGTACAGCTAAATCAAACAAATTTAAATGAATAAAATGTTTTTATTTCAGTAGTTTTCAAAAAGAAAAATGTTTTGTTAACAATATTAAGAATTTTTTTCAATATTTATATATTTCATATCCAAAATTTCAGCCGGAAAAGAATATTACAAAGATTTTAGTGCATATGTAATGTAACTATAAGATAATTAATGCCTAATGCCTTGAAAACTTCTTAGAAGATAATCTGTTTTAATTAATTTGATTCATACAAAAGTAATTTTCAAAAGAAAAAAGTATTGAAATACCGAAGTATGTACTAAAAGCTGCGTGTATTAATTATTACTAGAAATATTTTCACAGATTAATGAATTCTTCCTAATTATGTATTTATAATATAAAAATACTTTTTGTGCTAATGGATAAAGCTCTTAACTTTACATCTAGATGATTCGGGACAGAAAATAATTAAAGACAACTTAAAATTTTTACTCTTTCAAAAGATCTTAAAGATTTTCTTAAAAAATAGCTTTTCCCCACAAGTGGTACTTTAAACTTAATTTTAAATGTTTAATTTTATTTTTATTTCTGAAGTATCTTTTCTAATTTATGAGAAGTTTTTTTATAATGAATGTGCTTGACATAAAATACTTAAAGGATTATTATAATATGATTTTCAGTGAAAACTAAAGCATGGTTATGAGTTGTTTGTTTCGAATTTTAATTTTTTCAGAAACAGCTTAAAGTAAATTAAATCATATTCAGTGAAATTTCTGCATGTTTTGAATTCTTGGTTGAGTAATGTTAAAGAAAGTTTTATTTCTCTCTTATTCTCTAAACTATATTTTTTAAAATGAAATCATTGAACAATAAAGAATAAATTTATTGTTTATTATTTAATTAAATTTTGAGTGTTAATTAAGTACTATTTTTACTTAGTATTAATACGTGTTGATCAATCAGTATATGTAAATATTTTAACTATAAATTTTTATTTGTTGTTAGTAATAAATATTTTTATTATTACTACTTGTTCAATTCCTACTATTAGTTCACACTCTCTATATATTTCTTAATTTTTCTTCGTGGAATTTTCAATCGTAAATAAATTACATTTTAAAGCGTTCACTTGAGCTGAAATTTTATATAAATGATTACTTTTAATGACAATACAGTAATTTAGTTATAATTAATAAAAACTAACTTATTAAAAACTAATTATTCAAAGAATTACAAATACAGCCATGTAGGCATCATTTTTTGCGACTTAACGACCATTTTGGCGTGTGAAATTTGGAAAGGTTTTTCCCACATTTTAAAGCCCTCATTTGAGCCGAAATTTTCTATACGCTATTGTTTTGGGCAAAAATATGATAATTTAATTATAATTAATTTAAGTTAATTGTCAGAAACTAATTATTTAAAGAATTACAGATACAGCACAGTTGGTTTCATTTTTAGCCATTTGGTCAAAATAATAAGATTTTCCTCACTTTTTCGAAAAACATTCCAGTTGAATGTTTGTATAGAACACGGTGTGTGTACGACATGGTTCAAATACTGGTCCTCAAAATTGTACTAACAGTGCGACGTTAATATTTAATAAACTCTAAACCCCATTCATTTAACTTAAATTTAAAGATTTTCTCTTTTGCATTCAGTTGACTGAAATTTTATACCGATTTTTTGTACGACAGTAATACTTAATGATTTAATAAAATTAACTCATTAATTTGTATTCTGTCTAGTATTACAATTTATATTAATTGTAACTAGTTAATAAAAAGTAGCTAAAATAAAATTTTTCTTTGTTGATCTAAGTAGGAATTGACTTAAATTTTGTTTTATATTACTTTGTTATTTACTATAATCAATTACTAATTATTTATTAATAATAATACTAATACTATCTATTATTATTTTATTATTAATTGTGTTTAAAATTATTATTTATTATCAATTATTAATTAATATTAATACTGATACCAATTATTAGTATTTTTATTATTAATTGTGATTACAAGTTATTAATTATAATAAACTTTTTTAGTATAACTAATTATTAATTAAAATACTACTAATAACTTATTAATCAAAATATTAATAATATTTATTTATTAAAATACTAATAATACTTGTTAATTAAAATACTAATAATATTTATTAAGTAAAATACTAATAATAATTAAAAATTAAAATATTCATAATAATTGTTAATTAAATTTTGATAATTATTATTTATTAAAATACTTCAATAATTATTAATTAAAATACTAATTATAATTATTAATTAAACTATTATTACTACTTAGTATTTGTATTATTATTAATCAATTATAAACTATTATAATTAATGATTTTTACTAGTACTAATTAACAATAATAATATTTATTATTAGTATATTATATTTAATATTAATACTACGAATTATTATTATTTGTAGTAGTAGTATATTATTTTTAATATTAATGCCACCAATAATTATTAATATTTTTTAAAATGCTTATTTAATGTTTTGTTTTTAATAAATTTAATTGCGTTTTTTCGCTTGCTAATCATATGTTTTTGTCAGCAAGAAAAATATTACTAAATTTCATTCTTGATTTATTATGTATATGTTGCTTCAAAATCATCCTAAAGTTAGGCACTATAAAATCATCAAACTAAAAGTTAAAATTAATCATATATTTGTAATAGTTTTTTTAAATATTTATTATGATAAACCATGTGAAGAATTTTTGCTTTTGAAACTGAAAATTACGCTAAAACTGACCAATGAAGTTATTTCAATCCAATGACTAAAGCTTACTGATATCTGAGGAACTTGATAAAATAAATTTAATGTAAAAATTTTGATTATCTTTTAAATTCTATGAAGAAATCCCTTTTATATTCTGATAATAAAAATTTAGCAACATCTGATAAAAAATAAATAAAGAAATAAAATAAAGAAACTAAAATAAATCCATTGCATTTTATTAACTAAATATTAATACAGTCCGAAGTTTTCAAGGGGGTTAGCGTCGAAAGTCCATCATTCTCGTATCCTATCCCCGATACACCGATAAACATATTTTTTTGATTTTATTATTTTTCAGAAACAAAGAACAGCAAAAATAAGTTATTGAACATATAATTAGCACTAACTAATATAATAAATTATTAATAACAAATATTTAATTAAATTATCATAAAGTACAAGAATTTATGTATTTATTTTTCTCATAGATCAAAAATAAAAATTACAAAGCAAATTCATCGTTATAGAGTCACCAAGTCATATACGTATAACTATAAAATCCCACTTTAATCTGAAATTACAAAACTAAAAATTAACTTACTGACTAATTATTTTAAGTATTATATACGTAGGACTATAATCAATCGAAAAAAAAATAATGGCTGATGAGTGATCCGGACTCCTAGGACCCCCCCCCACACATGCGTGTGCCATTGATTATTGCTCATGATTTACGCTGCTACCATATGTATTATTCACAAAAAGTATATTTGTTGAAGTTATTAAATTTAAAAATACACTATCGGTTTCGTTTCGTAATTTTAAAAAGAATTATAGTGTTTATACACATATATATACAATTCATTTTATATTTGAAAAATTTAAAAGAAAAGGAATTTAAGAACTCTAAAAGTATGGTATACAATTTTTAAAAAATACTAATAATTATGAATAGGCAAAATATAATTAAACCTAAAGTGATGGCTGAAGTTTTCTCTTCAAAGTTTTGTAAATATCTTCTATTATTGTTTTAAAAGTTTTATTTAGATTATTAAAATTTTAAAATTTATCCATTTTGGCTCAAAGTATTCTTTTGCGCGTGTGTGTAAAAGATAAGGAGGAAATTTAAAAAAGCATACAAAAATGAAAAGATATAAAAAAAAGCACATGAAATGTACAGAAATGTGTTTTATTTCATTAATTAGTTCTTTATTGTAGTTTAATGATCATATTTCATACGTATATTTTCATCCATATCTACTTAATAAACTTCCAATTGTCATAGTTTGGTCGTAGAACTGTTTTTATTTTTGTATTGTGTAAGACAATGCCAAGTCTTACACATCTTTCTTCATTGAAATTTTCACTTTTGCGTAGGTAGCATTTCTGAGTACCAAACAAATTTTTTACAACCCACTCAGTGGCTTATTTTGAGAATATGTTGAAGATAATTAATGGAAAAAGGATTAAATTCTATTTAAAATGATGTTATTTTTATCTTTTTTCAAAACTATAGCTAGTTTTTCTTCATTTCTAACAGTATTTCTAAAAATCTGCATCCTATTAATAATAATCCAAACTTGCAAGACATGTTATGCGGAATATAAAAAAATAACATTAGTTATAAAATAAAAGAAATACCAATATGAAAAACCCAGGGAAAGACAGAATAAGTTTGAAGCAAATGATGAATATATTGTCTTCATTTGCTTGTATTGTGTTGAAATAGAATTTAGTAGAAAAGATACAGTGCTCACACACGCATACAAATGCTCAATATCTGAGTATGAATTTTAAATAATCATTTATATTTAATAACATACTATATGAAAAAATTGGTATGATTCTTGGTATCTTCTTAATTTTAAATTATTTTCGAATATTGCTAATTTTCAATGTCTTCAATTTTCTTCTAAAAAAGAATTTCTTTTTGTTGTTCTTATCTGCATTTTCAAGCGTAGTATGGCATTGCGAATTGAACATAACTTGCATTAGTTTAATATTAATATTAAACAGAAAAATACCTCTTCTGTATGTTATAAGGTACCTGACTAAATTATAAGGCATCTGACTGTTAGACGCTACAGTGAATTTGCGAAAGTATATGAATGAATAATTTCCTTGCTATTTAGTAACACTAGATTTGAATATACGTATAAAATTCTTTTAGATTTCTTTTAATTATTTAAAAGCAATTTTTTAGGAAAAAAATAACATTATCAAAACACTTTCCTCTTATGGAAAAGTGTATCTATAGTAATAATATTTCGTTTATACATAGAGAAGATATATGTTCAAAGCCTGAAATAGGAATTTTGAAAATATTACCATTATTTACAAAGTTACTATTAATTTAAATAATTAAAAACGAGTATTCCCCCTTAAAATTCCTGTGTTTGCAGATATTTTAAACTATCAATGAATTCCCTTCTAAATTACGTATTTCAGAAATCCTAATGCATGCATTGATCATAATTCTTATTCATATATAGGTAATATATTATTATTATAGAAGCATTTTTCATGGAAGGAGGTGGTATTGAAAATACGTCACATTCTTCGTAAAATATTTTTACTAAAATTTGCATTCAAATAATTTTTATTGTAATAATACTCTTAAAATAACTATATATCGGTATTCTAATACAAGTGACACTAAACAATAGAAACATTATTCAGTTATATTATTTTCCAAAATCGCCATTTCCAAACGTATTCCAGACTCCTTAAAAACACTTATATAATTTTAAAAATTTTAAGAATATATTAATACTAATGAAGAGAAATGGTCAATACTAATAATAAGCCCTAGTTATTATGAAATGAATTGGGTGCTATTTCATTAAGCAATCAAGTAATCCATAACTTCAGATAACTTTTACATTAAAATGTGGGATAAGTTTCGGATACCATAATCTGTAATATGTTAACATGCTGTGTGCATCTCTACATGAACTTAATTAGTTTATTATAATATTCATGAGAAAATGTATCTAAAGTTAACTTTAATATAATCATCCTTGCTTAGAATGCAACCTTTAACTTCAAACTAAAGCCAAAGATCACGCCAATGCATCGCCATTCTTAATTTAGCTTGTTATAAGCATTATCCTGCGTTACGGATTAACGCCCGATTGTTGTTTAATATTCATGAAATTTCAGCTCATCAGCTATTCATTATTAAGTTGGCGAGAAAAAGAATCATTAAAGATACCCGTGGCGAAACAAAAATAACTTCTTGATGTTTAGTAATTGCTAAAAGGAGCTTTATTCTTATTAGTTGGCGTTGAATTCTGCAACTAAGAGATTGCTTGGTAGCAATCGAGCCGGATTATGAAATTTATAAAAGAGGAAATGTGATTGGCCGTAAGGTTAATGATGATCTAGAGAAAGATTAGGTTTAGCCTACAAACTTTGTAAAAAAAATAGTTTTTCAACAGATAAAAGTTTGGCGGTTTGAAACAAATTGGATTTTTTTTATAGATATGAATTTTTAAATCACCGTGGTGGTTTAAACTATGTCTTTTCTGTTTATTACTTAGATTTGTAATTAAGTTATAATTAAGAAATGAGCATATCTTTGTTTTAATTTGTTTTGGGCTAAGAAATGTATACATACGTGTATGCATAAATTACACAATGTTAGAAATATGTTTTGTCTAAAACTGAAAAAAAAAAAAAAAATTTAAATCCTTTAAATTTGGGGGAGTGAGAGGGAGGGAGTAATAGGAAAATTTCTGCGTGAATCGCTTTATAGAATTAAATTATGATTCACTCTTTTGCGCTTTTTCTTAAATTAACATGCACGTTTCAAAAAAGTGTTAATTTTGAGTTATTATTAATTGCAATAATTAATAAAAATACCCTGCCTTTGGCTGAAAATAGTGACCTAGCACTAGATTAATAAAAACGGGAAAACTAATAAAAACTCAAGTATTGTAACCTAGATGAATAAATAAAATAAAACAAATTTATGCAAAAAATTTAGTGAGGGTGTGTTTATATTTTTAACTGCTATAACTGAAATGATTTCTGTATAAAAAAAGTTTCTCTTTTCAACTATTTTCTCCAATTTGCTTGTTACTTTCTCATTACATTTTTCTTGCCTATAATCCTTTTCTTAATTTGGAGCTTAAAGTTTTGGTCACTTTTATAAAAACCAACTATTTTACTGTTTTCGAAGTTCAGGCATAGATAAAAGAAAAGTGATTTATATACTATACTGTTTAAATTAATTAGGTTAAATGGTAAAAAATTATTTTTTCTTAAACTCTAGCTTTTAATCATTACATACCTTAAGTAGACATAAAAATCTCTATATTAGAATAAAGTATGTCCACCTATAGTAGAAATAATCTCTTCAACTCGCCATAGTATTGACTCCATTGGTGCAGCTCGCACATGTTCTTAAATTCATCATCGTGATACCACACTTGTATAGCACTTTCCATTATTTGTTCTGTTATGTACAACTCACCTTAGCTTAATGATTCTTGAAAATATGTCATAAATTCTCAATATGATTTGGGTCTGGGAAATTACCAGGCTAATTAAGCCCTTTTATTTTATTTCCCCTCATACA
The DNA here is from genome assembly GCA_019973955.1 of Trichonephila inaurata madagascariensis. Lineage (NCBI taxonomy): Eukaryota > Metazoa > Arthropoda > Arachnida > Araneae > Nephilidae > Trichonephila > Trichonephila inaurata. The sequence goes on from BMAV01023829.1 coordinate 50,360, forward strand.
AGCCTTGACCAATATCAAATTGGGACAAGAAGTTAAAATGTTCCGTCAAATGTTTCCATGGATGAAATAATTCTATTGCGAAATATGTCTATGTATTTGACACAATTTATCATGCATTTAAAAGGAACTAAGCTTCCAGTCCCATTTGTTGTGAACCCCCAAAAAAAAAATCGGTTTAGAAGGGTGTTTTACAGTCTATTGGATATGATCTGGTAGCAGAGTTTCACCAACACTTCTAACTACACACTTCATTTATATTCATGTACAAATAAATATGTTTCATCACTGAAAATGACCTTCTTCCAGTTGTTAATAGTGCATTATTGGTATTTTTTGGTCCATGTTGAACGTTTTTCATCATTTTCTGAGTTTTAAATTTTTTTTCTCGGTCTTGTTGCCTTACGGCTTACTTCCAGTAGCCTTTCCGGTAAAGTTGAAAAACTCACTTCAACACCAAAATCAAAAAAATCCCTCCAAAGGTCTGTGCTTGTATTACTTTGATTTATTTTGCTATCTCTTATTAGAATTTTATCATTTCTGGGGAATTTTCCCCTCTTTTTTTTAGATTTTCTTTTTTGGGCGTTCGAATTTTGAAATGTTCAAAAATTTAAACACTTGATTTGCCCAATAACTACCGTAGCTATATTCCACAGTCATAGAAATGTTGTGACGGGCTCAAGCGTTTTTTTCTTTAACATGTCCTTTCGGTATTTTGGGGGGGCCAAAGAAAAGGCAACTTTTCCCCAACCAAAACCCAAAAAGTGAAACGTAAAGATTAAACGCAAATTAGATATCTTTTAAATAACAGAAGTTTCAGTAAGGGATGCCAATTTGGGGAATGTTTTTGAGAGATTGTACTTTGGGAAAAGGGCGGCCAAGGAGGTTTTCCGAAGAAAAACCATTAGGTCAAAGGGGCATACCATTGCACTCGTAAAGACGCCATTCCCTAGTATTGGCTACTATTGAATTCAGTTAGGGTTGACTATTTAATTTGGGGCTAGTGTTTTTTTGGGAAATTTAGATTAGGCGGGTTAGATATTGATAGTGGGCCGGAAGGGTTTAAATTTGGCTTGTATTGTGTATTTGTTCATCGTTGATTCTCACATATATAATCATTATCTAATCTGTTAAAGGTTAAAGTTCTATTTCTTAATAAAGTAATATTAAGAGCATGGCTACTTCTCATTCTTTAGTTGATCCTTCACCTCTAGCTCACGCAGATAATCTAAGAGAAGTGTACCCGAGGGGGGCCTTTTTCACAACCTGTTCATTTAGAGTGATTATTTTTGAATGCTTCCTCGGGGTAATATCCATCTCTGAACAAGCAAAACACACATGTGTTACGTGGAACGCAAAATTATATATATATAACCACCAGGTACCACACTGAAATGCTCACAACTGAACCACTAATGTACTAAAACCAATCAAACGAGTAAATTATAGCCAAAATCGATCCGCCACATTACTTCTGAACAGATATAACTGGTTTGAGGTGGTTCGGAACGTAACTGGTAATCACATACCAACTCAAACAAGGAAAAATGCTTCTCCCAATTAATTCGAAGAGTATAGTATTTTAGTTTGAATTGTTTTTTTATGTGGATATTTCTCTGGTAAAAGGATCCTAGCTTTCGGTAAAAATTTATACACTTCCCCGTTTAAAAATATTTTTAGAGATTTTATTGATCACTTTACAACTTTCATACCTTAAAAATTATATGAAATCATTCATATATGCTTCCCATTACGAAAACAACATAGAATTATTAATTAAAAATTTTATTATGCAATAAACATTGCACTGAAATTAATTCTTCTTTCAAGAAGTAATTTCTATGCAGTATATTTTATCCAAAAAAAATGACATAAACAACGATTACACAGTTTATTTTAAAATATCAGGAGGGGCAATAACATTCGATACTTTTCTGTTCTAAACTCAAATACACGCACACAGCTTATAGAATTCCAGTTTTAGTTAAATAAATTATTTAATATTTCTTGATCTTAAAGACCCCTTAAGAAATTGTCACTTGAGCCTATTCTTTAAAAAGACGTATCTTTATTTCATCTTAATACCTATTACGCTTTTATTAAAAGTGTGATAATTACTAAGTAAAAACATAAAAAAGGATTTTGTAATTATATAATTGTGGCAGTTTCCGTATCATAGTAACAGAATATATATGTAAAAGTTAAGAAAAAAAGCCCTTCACTAATAGAATTTATATGATTTTCAATGGAATATATCCATTTATACTTTTACAAATTTTGTGTAATGAATACTTAAAATAGTGTAAAATAATTTTATCTAGATGTGTATTTATCTAGAAATTAATTTCTGTTGTATTTATTTTATGCTAAAATTGTAATATTCGTAAGCAGCTCCGTTCCTTACATTGTAATGGTGATTCGAAGAAAACTTGGCAAAATGTTGGATATAGAGCCAAATTTGCATCATTTTGGGCGACCATATGGATTATTCTGGTAACTACTGGAGAAATCCATTAAAATAACAATCTATAACGTAAGATGATATTCCTCAAAGAATCTGTTCAGCCTATAAAAAGGGAGTTGCTTGATAAATTTGAGTTAGTATCATTTTGACCGTTGAAGAGTTGACTAGTGATTAGTGGCGACTATTGAGGGAGTTCATGCGAATAATCTTAAAAACTACGTAATTGCATTTTAGACATTGCTAGACATGTTTGAGTTCTGTAGAAGGTGCCCGCGCGATGCCTACAAATAGGGAGTCACTCGCCAAAACTGAATAAGTCTTGTTTTGACCATTTACGAGTATTGATTAGACCATGCAGTGTCGACCAGTGATTAGTTATTACTTCGGCTGTTGAGTAGGACGAGCCAATGCTTGTGAATAGTCTTTAACATACTTTTATTTTAGACACTGATAATTGCGTCTGATCGCTGTTGAAGTTGTGAAGACCCTCTGCGATTCAAAAAGTGAATTCTAATGCTGTATTTTATATTTCAAAGATTGTTTTTCTACAATAAATTTTCATCTCTCCTGAAAAATTGTCTTGCTCTTTCAGAAAGATATTATAAAGCAGTGCTTCTCAAACTTCCAGTATTTGCGACTTAATATTCAATCATAATTTTATCGTCCCTCCATATAATAACAATGTATTGGAATCAATAATACTATACTTTGACGTTAAATCTACAATACGACTTTAACCTCTGAAGTGCCACCAGCGTATATATACGTCTCACTCAATAAAAACGATAATTGCCACGGATGTATGTATACGTCTATCCACAAAGTACGATCTTTTTCTTTGCACTACTATCCATAAAACTAATCCGAAGGCTTTGGAATGCAACAAAAGGACATTGAAAATGTTTGCGAAGGATTTACTTTTCTCAGAGGATTTGCTTATTTAATCCTTTTCTCTCCAACCTAATACATCATATACGAGCACCTACGTGAAAAATGGTAGCATTGAGGAGCAAATAGCATAACTATTAATCCACAGTTAAGGGATTAATTATATACCGTATAACTTATCAAGCTAAGTGTTAATTTTTGTATATAATTTAGTATATGACAAACCCATGGGGTCATTTGGCAACTATTAAACTTGTTCTTAACTTAGTATTGTTAAATTAATTTTAAAATGCATTGTGCAGTACTGGTATACTTTATAAGAGTATTATATCAGTGTAAATGTGTATTTTATTTTTTGTCAGAATATATTTTGTTTGTTTCCTTTCAGTAAATTAATAACCTTTTTAAATAGTTTTTGTTCTCGACTTTTCAATAGGTTCACGCCCCCTCGTAGAGTTACCATGCCCCCTATGGGGCGTGCCTCTCAGTTTGAGAAACGCTGTTATAAAGTCCTCGATCTACTTAACAAAGCGCTTCAGTTCTTAATGAAATCTTATGTTTGCAATCAACTTCAGAAAGCAAACAGGCATATTAGAACTGTATTTGCACTTTATTCAAATAAGTAATTGGAAAACGTTATAAGCAAATCTCGTTAAAGAGCCTTATATAAGTTATAGACTTAGAATCCTAATGTATTTAAATCAAATGTATTCTCACTTCCTAGTTAGGAAAGTTAATTTTCTTTAAAATTTTCCCTCACTTTTCCATTATTTTGATATCTATTTTATATGCTTTAACTTTTTTTTTTCGTATTAAAAAGAACAGATTTGCGCGTTTGGATATAACTCGTTTGTAAAAGCTTAATTTGTCTTACAAAAAATCAAATGTCAAAAAATAAATCTCCACATAAATCAAATGTCTATCATTTCTTTTGGGGTGAGGAAGGCTCCTTCTTACACCTCGAATAACATTCGAGGCTCCGGCTCGCAGGAGGAATCCAGCCATTATTTTTTTTCATGGTTATCCGCTGTCTGCATCATGTCAGATGAAAGGACTCCACAGTATTTTAGAGGTGCACGTGTGGATATGAACAGCGTAAGGTTATCTGCATAGGGAAACCACTCTTGCAGCTGTGAGGAGGGAAAACGTTGCATTCTTATTTTAAAATCTTTGTAATGTTTTATTTTCTTAAGTTTCTTAAGATTTGATATAGATATTCTATTAAATTCGTATTTTTTGGAATTTTGGCATATTCGAAACTTTTCTAAATTCGGATTATATTGAGTTAGTGAACAAAATAAAATGATTGCAAGCAAGGGGAAAAGAGGAGCCCACTCTTTTAAAGATACACTTCATTCAATTGTTGAAATGGAAAAGTTAGAATCTAAAAATGCTCTATTATCTATCTCTCAGTTACAGAAAACAAACCTTCCCCCTCCCCCACATAATTCGAAACTTCCTGCGCATAGCAGAAATGTGATACGATCTCTTTCTTATCCCAGTAGATTCCACCTGATTAAAACCTTGACGCTTTTCTTACGGCACTTCTTGAGGGGTAAAAAGAAAAGAAAAGAAAAAAAGCAGCAAAAGAAAGAAAACCCCGAGAAGAAATAGAAGGCAGAAACTGTTTTCCGCTCGTTTGAAAAGCCGAGCGCTACTACTCAGTGTTTTTTATTGGCATGGTGTTAAACGATCGCTGATTGGCTCGAAACGGAACAAACGATACGGAAAGAATCGTCTGCTGGAGGTTTCCGGCCTTTTTTTATGTTTGCTGTTGCCAGATCGAAGGCTCGAATTTGAAAGAGCGGAACTAAATAAATTTGATATAAACTGAGCTGCACTTCAGTTAGCTTCACCCTCAGTTTCATTCCGTGTTATGTAGCCACTTGGAAGTTGCCACTCGAAAAATTCCCTCCCTATTACTGCAGTATTTTACGAATAAATCCTTAGAAGTGGGCTTTTTCTCAAGGAAAATAAATTAACGTTCAACATGTTGCCAGAAAGTGTACAACTAATATCTTATCAAGGAAATATCTTGTGATGAGTGTCACTAATTTGTGCACAAATTCCGGAGACTAATGCTGTTAGAAAAAATATGTGTTGTGTGTAAGAAAGGTAAAATATTTTCAGAATATATTCAGTTCTCCAGACAATTTTAAGGCTATTAGGCTCCATCGGTTAAGGTATCCGAACACGTTCAGAGAACTTTTTTTAAAAAAATAGAATGCTAATAATTATAAATGCTTTTTCAGAATTCAATACCAATAAATATTAATATTTAACTAGCAATATTTTAAAAACAAATATCTAAATTTTACAAAATTTTTATTTATAAGTAAAATTTTAGAAATATTTTTGAAATACTTCAAAGCAATTCAGAGTATAAAGTAATTGATCTATATCAGTAAAAGTATTGCTAAAACAAATTAGATGCATTTATCTAGAGTATCTACTAAAATTGTAATGTACTTTAAAAATTTAAAAAAAAAAATAGAGCTGATCGAGTCAATATTATCAGAAATGTAACAATCTTTATGAGACTAATATTTAAATAACAGACCATAACTCAAAAAATATCCGCACAATAAGAAATATTTTCGTGCATTCTCTAGAAAATAATATAAATATCAGGTTGAATAAGTGTTATGGAAATACATTCATAAAATATTTTGTGTTAGACTCACCATGATAGCTTTTGGGCAATGTAAAGAACAACTTCTGGTACTTTAAAAGACCCACACTTCCGATTTTTCTAATTTAATAAAACTGATTGTAAATTGGCCTTTAGGTAACGCAGAACACAAAACAAAGTATACTTTGCAAACCCAAAAGATAGCTCTATTCAATAAAATAAAAAAAAAAAATACGTATTTTGAGGGAATTTGGTCATTTTAACGTGTGTTCGGATACCTAAATGATTTAAAAGGAAATATCAATATACTGCAAAAAACCTTACTGTTGAAAAAAATACGCTAATTTTCTTCCATATTCTTTAAGATTAGGAGAAGAGACAGAGAGACTTAAAAATAAACTCCCCGTTATAAATTTCTACTGTATTTGACCACATTTTGAAAAATATGGGCAAATAAATCGGGAAATCTCCCATACAGTCCTTTTTTATATTTAATTGATTTTAAATGGAGAAATATTACCACATAGTAGAAACTTCAATATATTCTTACAGCTGCACTGCCAGCTATATTAAAATTGCAATTTCAGGAAGGGATGAGAGGATTGATATGCTAAGATAACAAATGATAAGCATTTAAGAGCAATTGAACGATGTAGAAGAGATAAATGTCATCTTAAACTCTGTACAAAAGGTAAATTTCTAAAAATTTTCTCATTGAAAGGTTGCATGCCAATGTTGGTGAATTTGAGAAGATCGTGTGCCTCGTTCTTGAAAGATGGTTAAAATCACGTGTTGGACTTTCATAGTGCAGGATTGTGGTTTATAGAAAGTGCGGTTTATTGCTCCACAATATTGTTACTCGCATTTATTGGAACCCATGACTATCAGAAAAATATGTAATAATTGAGATAAGGAAGTTATGCTGAGAGTTCGGTAGGATATCAACAATTTTACACCACTAACGCCTGAAATCGCAGACATGTTGTCAGGTCGACCTTGTTTGGATCGTACAACTACATCATCTTATATATATAAGCCAAGAAGTCTGCTTGCCTACATTCATATCATTAAACAGGCTTTACACATGATATGATGGTATGGACAGCCATTCAGTACGTGACATGATCACCTGTGGTGATTAGCCAGAATTACATTTCTCAGATCTTAATCTGGGAGAAGATGCACACTCGATACTAAAATCACTGGTCATCCTAATTCATTTTTTAATAATTATATTTATTATACTCAATAAAAATCGTAACCTCAGCGAATATTTAACTAAGAGAAAGTTTACTTAACTTTTTTTAAGGACTCTTCGAATTTTTTTTTTTCATAATTCGAGAAAAAATCAAATCAATCTGAACGAAAATGTTTGAACTGTGCGTTAATTTAATAAAAGACACAAATACTTTTCACTAACAATTCAGGTAATATTTGCAAGTAAATCTCTCATATTTTGTTCGTTATTGCAGTTTTATTGTCCTTTGTTGATTGATTGACAAATAGCATGTTGAGCCTTTTCATTCTTGTCTTTTTGACAGGGCGCAATGTGTCTTGTGTTAAACTTTTGGCTTCGTATTTTCTAAACGGAGATTTTTAGGTAGCATTTGAAAATATTTCTTCGAACTCAAACGTTTCCTGTTCATATCTTTTCTGAAATTTACTTTCGCTACCATGATTAATATCCATTATTTCATCAAGTACTTCCCTTTCTTGATCAGTTCCAACTCCATCCAATAGAGATTGCAGATGCCCATTTCTTTTTCTTTTTTATATTCTTTTCATTTACATGTATAAACCATAATGAGTCGTAAGACACATCTATAAAACTCACTACGTCTTTCACGGGTGAAAAATGCAGCCTGTTCATAGAAAATGTTTTGGAACAAAAGTGGTCGCGTGGGAAACTCCGTCATCCCAAATAAACGTCTGCCATTCCCAAAAATGAGGGAGATATATGACAAATACATTTTAATTTCATTGGTGAAGACTGTTATACTAGCAAGATATTGACAAGGTCATTGACTAACAAATAAACTGTTTTTCCACAATTAAACATTTCGAGAGCCTGGGATGACTCAGTGCCCCGCATGTCGGTTCCCGTGTAAAGGACAGTGGTTGTACTCCTTTTTGAGGGCTCGGATACGTCATTTTTCAGCAAAGCAACGTATGGCACGTGCTATCCGCCATATCTTCACCAACAGCACCATAGATGAACTGCTTCCCTGGACGGCGTGGTCTTCTGATTTTTTACCTAATTAAAATTTCTGGTAATAGATTGATGACAGAATGTATCACTTCCACTCTCCAGCCACTTTGATTGAAGAAGTGGGGCATATATACTTGAAGCAGCATGGAATAACTTTCCAGTATCTATAATCCAAACTTAGTTCCAGTCAATGCTGCGGCCATAGATGGCAGATTTGTTTCGAATATTGGGCAATGTATAACCCCTAAATTGCCTTCTATTTTGTAATTATTTTTTCTTCAAACTATGATGAATACGTATAATAAGTAAAATTCTGTGTTACTTGCTTCTTTTCTAATGTTGCAATTTCAGTCGTCAGTAGAACATCGTAATACGCAGTAATATAGTTACAGTTCATTTTTAAAATTCAGTTTTTACTTATAATAATTATGGAACGTAGTAAATTAGAGTTGATAGAGCTTACAGACGTTCTTTAATTGTAATAATAATAATTATTCACTCGAATCCAAGACGCAGTTTTTTCCCCTACTGAAAATTGGGTGCGGCTTAGAATCGAAGGAAGCAATCTTCGGTGGATGGGACAAAGAGCTCAATTCATGAAGTCACATGATAAAATCAAACACGTGTTTTCCATTGAACTCAAAACAAACTTTAAACTAATTATACTTGTTGCTCTATTTGTAAAACTCAGATAAAATTTCAAATTTTATATGTGGGTAAAGATGTTTAAATGTCAGGAAAAAAATTTCTTCAAAAAGATTTTTTTTAAATTAAAAAAAAATCATATTTTATGTTTATACTTTTAAGCAAAATGCATTTTGCATACATATGTACTTTTTAAGAGAAAGTTTCTGCAAAGAGAAAAACTTGGCATCACCGGAGCGCGTGAACTCATTAACTGGAAACACTAGATAGTTTTTATCGTGTGACTATGACGTCGCATGAGTTTTTGAATTGATTGGCTAGAATCACGTGGCTTTCACTATCATGTGACTATGACGTCGCGTGAGTTTTTGAAATGATTGGCTGGAATCACTTGGATTTCACAATGATGTGACTATGACGTCATATGTATTGAGCTCATTAGAGCAATTACAGGGTCACGAATGTATTTAAAAGTTAATAATACTGGTAAAATTACTAATTATCCACATCGTATTAGTCCTCTTTTTAAATTTATTTTAAATTCGAAAAATTCAAAATCGATAAACCATTTTACACTATTTTTTCATTCTTCACAAAAACTTGTTGAGAATTAGGGGAACGGCTTAAAATCAATGGCGGCTTAAATTCGAATAAATACGGTATATTCACAATTCAGAGTTATATTATTCGATTATTTTTAGTTATTTTATGAACAAATGTTTACTGTTATAATCACATTTTTATAGTAATTATCATTGAAAAATTTAAAAATACACGATGTATATTAAAATTATATGTTTTAAAAAAAAATTCTCCATTATTTTCAATAGTTAGAAATGGGTAAGATATTGAAAGTTAGGTAAAGCTAGTGTTAGTTATGGAAGACAATAAAATCATAACTTAATATAAATGACTGCAAAATTAGCAAGAAAATTTACTACTTAAAGTTAACAATTTGTAACCACAAACATGGAGTTATGAAAGAAACATTTATTTTTAAGAAAACGCAAGAAAGATTTTTTTTCTGCAAAGATTAATGGCCAAATACATGTTTTTTGCAGCAGTCTAAGCCTTATAGAAGTGTATTACTGTATAAAAGCTCTTTTGCTTCAAGAGAAAAATCTTATGTATTACTAGACAAAAACTTTGTATAAATCCGTTTGCAAATTCAAATATTTTTCTAATTTTCAAATTACTTGCTTTAGTATTAAAAATTATTTATTAACCTTTTAAATATCATGCCCGAGATAATCTCGGGCACAGCACTGGTGTTCAAAAATGTCACGCCCGAGTATTACTTGGGGTAATTTTCTTTTTGAGTGCATCGTATTGTATTACCCGAATATATATCGGGAGACGTTTATTTCTGCTTCATCACTTTGTCAAACCCGACTGATTTTCGGGAAAAGTTAATGTGCGCTCAATTCAATAGATGGAAGCACTTTACTGAAGACTTCAAAGGTTAAAGGTTAGAAGTTCTTTGGTTCAAAAAAATTTGACAATTTGTGTATCCAAATCATCAAAATAATTTGACAGTTAAAGGGTTAAGATAAAAATTAACATTTTGCTCATTTTGAGTAGATACATATGTAAAGCAACGAAACTAGTGCTGAGTGAGGGATATATTTTTTTACTTCTTAAATATTGTGTGTAAACACTACATTATGCTTACAAAACCAATAAAATATATTTTTAAAAAATCATCGACAAAAGCCTATGTTTTCCCTTTGTGCATCCTTTTTAAATATAAACATATTTCAAATGCTTCACGTAATTAGTTTTCATAAAAAATACACAGCTATTTTGCAAATTTAAATTTATATTATGTCACTGTTATTTTAGCCTAATACATTAAGACAGCGTTTCTCAAACTGTGGGGCAGGCCCCTTGGGATCGTGATAATTTTACACGGAGGGCGCAAGCATATCGAAAAGTCGAAGATAAAGGATTATTTTAAAAAGTTATTAATTTACTGAAAGGAATCAAAACAAAATACATTCTAAAGTATGAAAAGTAGCATAGTACTTATCCAATTACTCTCTAAAAAGGTAACTTAAAATATTTATTACTTTAAGAGGTAACAAAAGCAAAATTTAACTCTTAGATTGATAATTTGTATGGTTTAAAAACAAGGTCGTATGTATATTAGTTTTAGCATAAAAGTACATTATTACTGTATTCAATACATTGTTATTGTATGGGGGGACGTGATGAAAATTATGATTGAAAATTGGGTCACAATATCGTAAGTTTGAGAAGCCCTGGATTAAGATCATAATTTATATTTTCATAATTTTTAAAACATCATAAATAATTTTTTCTGCATATAAGCCTTATATATAAAACATAAGCACGTATTTGTTTTATATATACAAATATTTTAAAAAGGAAACTGGCTGGGTGGTGTGGTTGGTTTGTCACTGGCTTTCTACACCTAAAGTTTTAGGGTTCGACCCCGGTACAAGTCGGTGGATTTTCATGATGCTGATAATCGACAGCGGTCATATCGTATAATTATAAGACATGTAAAAGACCCTAGAGACCATTTGGCATGGATGCCTCTCGGCAAAATTAAATCCTAGTACAGGTTAGCACCGTCAAGAGCTCAGGCTCCATCCTCTAGGGAGGAATCTGGGCTTTAAATTACTTGCGGCGTTTGGTATCCACCTATAAGGTGCCGCACTAAAATGAGATATCAGCTTCCGGGGACTGTACTACGTCTGCAATGGTAAAACACCAATCGGCAGCCCATTAAAAGAAAAAAAGTATTATAAAAAGAAATAACTACGGGTTTGCATTTCAAAATGCACAGTTATATATAGAAATTATAATGTATATCCTTAGATATAATTTTCTTAAAAAATAGGCACGCAACCAGATATCAAATACAAGAACATGTTCTCAAATATTAAGGAATTACTTATGGGTAAACCCATTTCTACATTTTATGCGAATTTTTTAGCACACAACTCAATGCTTCATCCTTAATTCTATAGTAATACATAAATATAATTTTATGCTTTGACTTCCTTTAAAGCATATGAAAGCAGCCCGAATGCACATTCGTAAAAGGAAGCCCTTCTTCTTTGCAATATTTATTTTCAAAAGACTGCGCATTGATGTTAGTTTTGCTGCAAAATAACAGCTATGAATATTACTTGTCAAAGAGCACTTTAAAAGGCGCATGTCTTAAGAAAAGAAAATTCCATGACAAATGTTTGAGTTTGTATTTAAATATTATTAAAGAATAAAATGTAAATGTAAAGTAGGAAAATAGTCCCTTGAAAAATGCGTCTATTTCGGAATTCGGGTGAAAACGAATTGTGAAATCGGGTGCCATTTGTAATCTTCGCCAAAGAATGCCCTTAGAAATTCTTTTTTTTGGAATTTCTCAAGTCTCTTATGACCGAGATCAAAAACAGAATTTCCGTCTCAATCTGAATTATTATACGGAATTTTTCATTTTTAAGAATGGGGGGAGTAAACTGTTCTGCGCGATTCAAATATTCTAATGGGAATATTTAAAGAATCAGCTTAAGATATTTGGGAATAAATATGTTTTCTCAATTTAATTTAGAATATTTTATCATCAATAATCATAAATAAAAGGAAAAAGCACATATTCGCAAGACAAACCGTAATTTGAATAAAATTTTAGAATCAATAAGTTTTCTATAATTCCTTATATTAATGCATATACGTACCTCATAATTTTGCACCATGGTGACAAGGACAATACCTGAGCTGGTACCCAATCTGATTACTTCCACACCACACCAACGGGAGGACATTTGAACAGCGACAGATTTAACCCAGGAGTGGGGGCACGGGACTCAGAGTCACCCCATGTTCACGAAATCGTTAATTCTGAGAAAATTGTTTATTTGTTACCAATAACCTTGTGACAGTATCCCCATTTGAAAGTTTTCATGAGAACTAAAATGTATTTGTCACATATCTCCCTCTTTTTTGGGAGTGGCAAACGTTTTTCTCCACAATATTAAGGTACTTGGGGTGACTGAGTTTTCCGCGCCACCCCCTTTTTTCAAAATAGTTTCTATGAACATGCTACATTTTTCCCCTGTAGACAACTTAGTCGTTTTTATTGCTGTATTGTGTGACTTATTATGTCAGTGATTCTCAAACTTTCAATGTTTGCGACCCAATTTTTAGTCATATATTTTTCATCGCGCCCCACTACAACTATGTATTGAATGTAACAATAATATGTTTCAATGCTAAAACTAAATGCGACTTTAATTATAAATTGCACAAACTATCAAAATAAGTATTATATTTTATGTAGTTTTGTATATGAAAAGCCTATGGAAGTAAACAGTAATTACTAGACTTTTTAATTTAGTATTCCAAAATTAATTATCAAATACTTTTTGCTGCACTGATACATTTATAAGTATCTTATATCAATGTGAATATGCGTAATTTTTTATTACATCAGAACATGGTTTGTTTAGCTTCCTTTCAGTAAATTGATAATTATTTTAAATTTTTTATTTTTGAATTTTCGATATGCTCGTTCCCCCCATGAAATGTTATCACGCCCCTCTAGGGGCATGCCCCACAGTTTGAGAAACGCTGTAATTATTATGTTTTATACATATAAGTGGGCAAAATATAAAAAAGGAAATGGGCATCTGTGATATCTATTGAAGGAAGTTGAAAATGATCAAGCAAGGGAAGATCCTACTAAAATAATGCATATTAATCTTGATAGCTAAATTAAATGTGAGGAAAGCAATGAACACAATTTAAGTTAAAAGAAAAGTTTTCAAATGCTAATTAAAGAACTCCACCTAGAAAAATATGAAGCCGTAAATGTACCACAAGTCACACTGCTTACTGTCATAAAGACACAAGCACTAAAAAGTTTAATGTGCTATTTGTCGATCATCAAAAAAGGACAATAAAACTACAATGACTTGAAAATATAACAGTTTTGCATTCAAATAACATTCCTGTAACGTTAGTGAAATGTGTCTGGAATTTCTGTCCGTTATTATAGTCACTCACATTTGAAACGTTTTGGTTTAGTTTGATTGATATTTTTTCTCAAATTATCAAAGAAAAATTGAAAAGTCTTTAAAAGAAGGTAAGAGTACTTTCTCTTAGATAAATAATTCTCTGGAATTACGATTTCTATCGTGCACAATAAAAATAATTATAAAAAGGATTGGGGTGACTCAGCACCCCCGCGCGACCATTAAAGTTAGTACTGAGTGCGCACCTGCTCCTGGGTTATGGGCATTGATTCACTCTACACGGTGGATCTTCAGCGGTACCACGCTCGAATTCATGACACACCAGTAACGAATCCCTATAATTTTGAAGTCATCTTTTTAATTATTTATTCAACGAGAGTTTAAAATTAACTTAAATCTTCAAAATTGTCATGTCGTCAAATACTTTTGATGAGTGAACGCAACACTGCATCATCCATTGCAGTCTGCCAATTGGATAGCAAATATTATGTACATATATATTAGTCATTACCCACTTGCTTCATTCGGTATTTCATGATGTTGTTTGACTATATATAATTGTGTTCTTACGGTACTAAAATCTAAGTCAAGAACTACGCTTCTGATTGTATTGAAAAACATTCCTATTGCCTTCCCCTCTGAATATAAAAAGGACAGGATTTGAATTACAAAGATGAAGTTCATTTACTTTATTTAATCTCTTTGGTAGCTGATTTCAGCAAAACCAGTTCTAAGCAAATGCTCTCTATTCAATAAAAGAATCATGCTTGCCAAATTTCAAGTTTATTGGTCTTATAGTTCAAAAACGGGGACTTATTACATAGAAGGCCCACATAATTCTCCCCTCCTTTTTGGGGAGTTGATTTCTACATAATGCATTCTTAACGAATCTCTACTCAACAAAAGAATCATACTAACCAAATTTCAAGGATACAGATCTAATTGTTCAGAAATGGGCATGTTTATTTCTAACGCCTCATATCCTCTTGTAAACTTTCTTGGGTGTAAATTCCCTCAAAAGTCGTTCATAGAAGATTTATCTCAACAAAGAAGCATGTCTACAATATTCCATGTTTGCATGTCTAACAGTTCCTGAGATCTGAATATATAAAGGAATCGCGTTTCTTACATTTATATAGAAATAAACATTTGAGGTATTTTAAATAATCTCCTATACAAGAAACAAATACAATGTCATGATTGATAAACTACCAATATAAGCTCAGAACTAAATAGTTCGCCAATTTAGTAAAGCTTAAAATAATATAAATTGAAAATAATGTGAAAAGTACAATGTTCAATTAGTAAAAAATTCCTTAATTTGCGCATTGATTTAATTTTGATTTCAAATGGCATTTAAAATCTTTCTTGGCTAAAAGAATATATGCTACATTTTAAACAAAACGCAGCATAAGTTATAATAATGAAACGTTTTATAATTATTGTATTAATCACAAAATAACGATTTTAATATCGAGAAAGAAGGAAATAGTGGGTTATATCCAATATCAATGGAGTATAAAAATAGTTTTCACTTATATCATCAACTCAATAGCTTGATTCCCCTTTAAACATAAACGTTCATATAATTTAATTCAATTCCAACCTATCGACAATTTAAAACTTTCAAAAAAGTTATCTAAAATGACGTAATGGAATTCATATAATTTTGCTTTATCACAGAATACAATAATTGTTTGTTAAGTACATCCGAAAGCGTCGAAATAATTTAATACAAAACTAACATTTTAACTCATAACAAAAAGTAATTCTTCATTAGTAAAAGTGATACTTAATTTCAGACAGTATCTCGAATTTCAATCGTAATATAGAATACAAAAGAATTACATCCATATCATTCTCAGTCTGTATGAAATAGAACAACATAAAGAAGCACGCCATGTTGATAATTTATATCAGAAATAGAGGCAGATGTTTTAATCAATACACGCAACAAACTCTATTCACATTTGCAGCCATATCGTGTCGTCGAATTAAAACTCAGCAAATATTTGCTCTTGAGTTTTGTTTCGAAATTTTAACAGGGATATGCACTGAATAGGCAATATCAGGAAAGCGTCAGATGTAATTTCACAGCTATTCAACATTCTGTTTTATGCAAACACTGTAGAATTCCGTCCAATTATAGTGTATTCTAAAATGCTTTTTGATTTATAAAAGAGACGGCTAACTCTTTTCAAAAGGGAGACTCGGAAATGACGCACAAAATGTTTTGACTATTGTTCGAAAAGAATTAACAGTTGTCGGGTTTTCATCTTTTTAGTAATTATTCACCGAGATGTCGCTTACGGATTTGCTTTTAAGATGCAAATTAATGTCATTTATATGGCCGTAGAGTAGTAAGAATGCTTGTTCTTGACTGCATGAAATGTTTATTTTGACTGTTCCAAATCCAATTTGCGATTTGTTTGCTGTTCTGAAATAAATCATCGATTTTCTTGAAATCTCATGCTATTCGGTATAAAAATTATATGCATTGTCATTTTTGGACTAATTAGTTTGTATTCTACAACACATTTAAATAAACTTTCAATTATAATATTAATAAGTTTGTAAATTAATAAAAATATACAAAAGAATATTGCATAGTTTCATTAGGATTTAATTATTAATTTCAGGGTATATAGATTATTAGAATTACTTTCATAACTTTTAGGCATTATATAAAAAAATGTTGCTGCATGGTATTTGTTATAAATACAGTCGGACTCCAATTTACCGAACTCCTACTTAATAAAGGAGATGGGTAAAGCTCGGCCTTTTTTCGTCCATCATAGTCATGAAAATTCAAAATATTTATTGGAGCTATATTATTATATTTATGTGAACTTTAGGTATTGACCTTTACTTTTATTCTAAAATAGTAAGGGGAAAAAATAGGAAGTCACATAAAAAAAAGTCATCAAACTTGGCAAATTCGTTGAATTTTTTTTTTTAAGCGCTTTTTCTAACTTTCATTTTAAAAAAAACTGTTAAGATCATTAAGCACCACTATATTTTTTGGTCCCTCAAATACTATAATAATATGGATTTTAAACTGTCATTCGTTTGTTTTGGTGCATCGAGCGCGTTGATGTGATATGAAACAAAATAGCTTATCTGCAAATTGGTCAGATTTTTTGGAGCTTTTAGAAGAAATGGACCTAGTACCTAAAATGCTTACATTCCTGGACAAACCAGTACAGTTGTCTATAAAAGATGTTAACGAGACATGTTTGGTGATATCGATTCGTTGGGTAGTTGAATCAGTAAACGGCCAGATAAGAAGTGGAGAGCTTTGAACAATATTATTCCAAATGTCCAAATACCATATATTGGAGAATATGTTAAAATCGTCTCTGTCATTCTTAATGCTTTCCACCCAGCAAGACTTAACAATATTGAGGACGACAATGTAATTGTCCAACGAATTCTAGATTTAGTGAAGAAGACTAATTACTTACAACAAATAGTTGAAGAAAATGGCTGGGCGAGAAAAAGGGCGATATGGATTTTGTTAAGTGACTTTGATTTTCCAGATTTTCTACTTATAACATGGTCGGAGCTACGATATTTAACTCTTGGTATATACGTAGCAGGAAAATGACGACATTAGGAATTTCATGAAATCCCTAAGGGATAGGGATCAGTTCACGCAAGATGTTAAAATAACGTCTCTTCAAGGTCATTTCCAAGATGAAAGTAAGTGATTTTATCAAACCCTGAGCAGTTTCAGTGAAATGATGAAATGAATTAGTCAGGATTTGCAATGGCAAAATGCTGTCGGGGCAGACACCTGGGGGTCGAGTCCTTGTACTTCCTAACCATACAGGTAGTAATATCGATCCCTTAAATATCAGCCCCATATCTGTAAAAAAATAGCTCACTTGTTCATTTCATCATTTCACTAAAACAGTTCGGGAATTTGATGAAATCACTTACTAACCTAAGGGAAATGACGTCAAAAAGACGTTATTTTAACAACTTGCGTGTATTGATCATCTCCCTTAGGGATTCGATGAAAGTCCTAATTTCATCATTTTCCTGCGACATATATAAGCTTAAGCAAAGGTGATCATACACTCACGAACACCTTAATCAATCGGGGATGTAAGTCGAGAAGATTCGTTGTTCGACTCCAGTTAAGATTACGACACACAAATTCAAGTCATCATCAAGTATAAGTCATAATCCAAACATTGAATTGTATTGGCAGTGCAAAGTTGGTGCTAGAGTTGTTGGCTGCTGTGCACATGTTGCATCTGTTCTTTGGTACTTGGGATACTGGAGCCTTAATCACACTCAGAGAGAGAGAGACAAAAACACCAAGCCTTGGATATGCTGATACACTTCAAGACGCTGCTACTGGATGGTCCAGTGTTTATTCAGCCGGTGAAAGCCTAAATGAAATATAATCGAAGATTCTAGTTGCAAATAGTTTATAATGTTATTTTTTTTTTCTTGTTTTCTCTATTTAATAAAAGATTTTTTTTTGAAAAAATATCTAAAATTTTGATTTCGACTGAGTATCAATGTCAAAAAATATGTATAATATGAACTTGCTAATGAGCGAAAAAAGGCATATTCTTTACCCACCCCCTTTCGCGATTTAATGAATTTTTCTTTTCTCCCGATTAAAATGAGGATAAAAAACCCTCATTTTAGCGAATTAACGAAATATTTTAACAGACGACTATTGTTTTTTTTTATTTTAGATTTAAAAGAAATGGATTTTTTTTTAAAGAATATCCTTTTTGTCCGCAAAAAGAATTTTCTTGTAAACAGCAAATTTTGATGGGAAAACAAGTTTCGACAGCCCATTATTAGACTTTATCTCATAAGTTTTAGATAGAACATGAAATTCCTTTGTTATCTCATCCCTCTCCACAATTAAGAGACACTTTTAGAATTTTTATTATTTCCTCTCTTTCTTGAGAGAAGTGAGATTTAGAATACGTTCGGTTTTGCAGACACCTTTTTTTTTAAAAAAAATTTGTTAATGGATAAAGATTTTGAGGCCAAAATTTATAATGAAACTCCCATCAAAACTTATACATTTTCTACTGTTTTACATTGTTTGGAAACTGTAAAAATGTACATCGTACAGGAGAATGTAAATAACGCAGTATTTTCTTCTCTGCATTCGGTAAAAAAATAAATTTTTCCAGAAAGGAATCAAAACGAATATCAAACATCTATTAGACAGTATTTAAACATTTCTAATGAACCGGTGCATAATAATTTGCTAATAACATTAGTTTTTAGTTGAAGAATAAAAAGTGAGAAATTTCTAGATGTAGATATTCTTTGTGTAGTGGCTTCTTATAAAATTTCCAAAGAACTTTTATTTACAGTAGAACGTTGTTTATCCGAATCAATTGGAACCGGACACCGTTCGGATAACAGAAAACCGAATATGATCCATGCAATATATGAAACCGGACAATATACGAATACTAAACATCATTATATGTGGGAAACGGGCCTGGAAGCAAAAGCAAAATAGGTACAAAATGCAGCAATTTTACATTTATGGTGGAAAATAATCACTTATTTTTCACTGTACCATTGTACACCTTCGTTTTTTCGCTGCAAGGTCTTTGATTCTCTTGAGCAGCTATAGTTGAGTAGGACAACACTCTGTTTGTTGTTCGTATTCCAAATGTCTCTAACGCAAAAACACGTCAGCATTTGATAGCCCCCGCACTTCGTTTTTTTTTGTCCTCGTCTTCATCTATTTCATCGTCGGCAGGCGTTCTTCTAACGGGTCAAAATCTTTTTTTAGCATTTGAAATTAGCTTCGCATCGCATGCCATCTAGGATTCAATCCTCTTCATCACGTTTTTGAAATCCGGGGATCGATTGAACAAAGTCGGTAATCTCCTTCCTGTGGTCATCATTAAAGCAAGTTAAAGAATGTGTGTGTGCGTTGAAAAAAAACGGCAACATTTGACGCTCCGATAAAAAAAAGTTCCGTTTGACGTTCCATTTAGTTTTTTTTCCCACAGTATTACGAATAACACCGAATATATTAATTCCCAATTAATTGATGATTAAAATGGGGTCCGACCGTTTATGGTAAATATTATAGACAATAAACGTTTTTTAGAGCATTCATAAATAATAGTTGCGCTATTTCTTGTTATTTTCTAACATTAAATTCCATATATAACTGAAACAGATTTGCACTTATATTTTCAACATTATTCATGAATAAATATTATCCAATGTATTTTAATACGAAATAAAAGGAATTTAAGTTACTAACGCGTATATAAACATTTACAATTTTCTCTAATTATCTTGATGTATATTTTTTAAAAATAACGTACTATAAAAATGTAAAAAAAAGCTCTGCTATCTTATATTAAGAATATGCAATGTTTTAAAAAAAGTCTGAATATTAAGTCATTTAAAAACAAAAAATAAAGGCAACTTCTGAAACTAGCATCGGCTGCTTATGTATTTTTTCTAGAATCATTGAGAACATCTGGTGCAAAATGGAACAAAATTCATTGTAAAATACATTATATCATTGAGCATTAGAAAAATAATAATAAAATAGGGATACTACTACATAAAGTATTTTATGCGTTAAAAAATAATATTATGTGCAACTAAAAGGCAAAATAATTACAAAAATCAAGAACTAATATTACAATAAATCTTTTAAAAAGCTCAGATCAAATCATTCTGAAGAATTAATTTTAATTTTAAAATCTAAGCTTAAAAATTTTCCGAATTAGATTAATATTATGCTATAGGTCAGGGGTGGCGAACCTTTATGGATCAACGTGCCAATTTTTTTTACAACAAAAGTGTATAATGAGGTGTAGACATGCCGTCAAATAATTTTGATTTGTGATTATTGGAAAAATACTAAATAACTAAATACTACTAATTCAAAACTCTTTATTTACTACGAAAAAATACATTTTGTACCGTATAGTTGTAAATGTTTTAGTTATGCATGTAATTCAAATTAAAGTAACATTTGTGTGACTTCTTTTGTTGCAGATTGGATGACAAATAACTTTTATTAGGATTGTAAGATGTTACTTTTAGTATAGATTGCATGCTGAATTGGAATCATCTGCCAAATTATTCTAAGCAAGTAATTATTTTTGAAGAGGTTCACTTTTTTTGACAAGAAGATTTGAGATTTGTTTTAGAATGCCGTTTTACAGACAATGTTTGGCATATCACTGTTCCAAAACATAAAACACACACCGCTTTGTCACGTTTAATAATCACGCCATATTTCTAGATTCACCAAGTTTGAAATTCTCTGTTACTATCTTGCAATTTTTGTTCTTTTGCTGAACTAGCCATGTTAAAAAAGTTAAAAATCGTAAATATAACACAAATAAACTTTAAACTACAGTTGTGTGAAAGAAATTGACTACGCTATGCGTAGACAAACTTAACATCATAAACAATTGTAGTCCACGACGTAACTAAGGCAAGGCAATAACAAACGAAGGTGTGGACCAGCACGGGATCGAATACTCGCTTTTGTTCGTAATTCTTCATAATGAACTTTGCTATTTTTAAATAAAATGCAAACCATTTTAACACTGCCGTTCCAAAATATTGTGTCGCGTGCCATTGATGGCACGCGTTCCTGGTTCGCCATCCCTGCTATAGGTTATCGATCCCCACTGATTTTTGTGTTCTCTAAAATGTGTGTACCTTATGATCAAAATACTTAGAATAATATAGTTAAAAACAAATACGAATTCTTCTGCCAACAATAATTTCTCGAAACAACCCAATGTACTGAAATCCTTATATTATAAGTTTAAATATTAAAAGTAAAATCCTAATGAAGGACTTTACTAAACTGATAAAATAAAAGAGTTTATTCCAATCTATATTTAGATTCGAATACGCTTGATCCTTCTTCTGCACTCTATATTAAATATAAATTATTTAAAATGGCTTTTACCATCAAGTGTTATTTCATGATAATAACATCATTGTATTAGAGCAATTTGTTCCACTTAGTTAAATGGATTGGTACCACTTTACTGGTAAAATATGTACTGCCATTAAAATAGGTTGTTAATCTTGTTTTTTCTGTCAAGTTGTTTATCAGTACATCTTGTTATGAATGTCACTCGTTGATTTAGTTTATATAAAGAGTCATTTTATTAGTAAAGTTCTCTAAAGTATAAAAAAAAAAAATGACTGTAATTATCCCTAAGTAGCTAATAGAAAGAAGTTTCATTGTTTCATAGAATATTTATTCTATGCCTAAAATAACAAGACATTTCAAATTTTTCGGAATTTTCTCTTAAAAAGTCTAACTTTATAAATGGTAAAATTAATTTACTATTTTTATCTTAAAAAAAAAGAAATATAAGGTATTACGAAAACTAGGGAAATATTATTCTGAAATAAAAATGTATTTTCTTTTTTCTTTATATTATGAGATTTCATATATAAGTATAATATCTAAAATACGTAAAAAATATATAATATAGTTATCTAATAATAGCATTATAAAAGAAAATATAAAATATCTGTAAAGAAAATTTTTAAAAAATTTTCAATATTAAGGGGACATGGTACAATTTATGAAAAAATCTTTGATTTAATGATTTTTACAATCTTTTTGCTTATAACCAATGTATATGTTTTATGTAAAACAGTTTGGGGGCTCAAAATAATAAAAAAAGGTAACAATTTTATTTTTTAAGGAACAAAATTTAATAACGGGACTTTAAATTGCTACCCCTCCTACTATAATTAATATACACTCGAAATTTAATTTGCAAGCTGAGCTTCAAAATATGTATAATGAACGTTGATTTGAGTTTTTAGCTACCATGAATGATAATCGCAAAATATTTTTTTTTTCAAGTATAAATTCCAAATTCAGCTATTTTTTTTAAAAAAAGAAATGAATATTGATTTGATTCTAAAATGCATACCAATCTTTGCCAAACGTATTAGTAACTTTTTTACTATTAATGTTTGATACATGTAAAAAGTAATATATAAAAAAAAATTATATCAATTCCTACTTAGATCAACAAGGAAAATTTTATTTTAGCTACTTTTCATTAAATAGTTACAATTAATATAAATATTATATACATAGGACAGAATCACAACATTAAGTGGTAATTCATTTTTATTCATTATCATTAAAGTATTGTATTGTCGACCAAAACAATCGTGTATATAAAATTTCAATTCAACTGAATGCATTAAAACGCGCAAGAAAACCCTTTTTAAGTTTTGACACAAGTAGCCAAAAGGTTCGCTAAGTCACCAAAAACGATGCCAACGTGGCTGTATTTGTAATTCTTTAAATAATTAGTTTTAATCAATTAATTTTTATTAATTATAATTGCAATTTTGTATTGTCATCCAAAATGATCATGTATATAAAATTTCAGCTCAATTGAGCGCTTTAAATTGCATTTTATTAATGATTGAAAATTCCACCAAGATAAATAAATAAACAAATACAGAGAGAGTGTGAGCTAATAGTGGGAATTGAAAAATATATCAAAAAGACATTAGGAAAAAAAAGCATTAACATTTAAAAGAAAGCAAACTATTGATTATTTCTGTTTTTGGGATAAATCAATTAAAGCTTTTTATTTACCAATGGGATGTGAATAGAAACGAAAATAAAAAATCATCATAACTCTGGGTTTTTATAACTTAAAACTTTTCAATTTTGTGAAATTATAGTAAATTATATAAAGGATAATTCAGTCTATAACATTTAATTTAAATTTTTGACCGAGTTTTATCAATTAAATCGCATTGTGCCTCCTTAATATTTTTTTGCTTAGCTTTTTTGTATCGTTGGTGTAAAAGGTTGCTTTAAATAACTATTATTTCAAGCTTGATGGTAATTAGTTTATGTTCAGATAGGCGCAGTCATATGCTTAATATTATTCAGCCGTGTGTGCATGTATGTGTATGTGAGATACATAAAAATATTCAACAGTAATTATATGTGACTATACATTTGCACCTTATATAACTAAAAATATATTTTAAAAATTTAGATGTATGAAAATGCGATATAAAAGCTTACAATCATAATGTGCACAAAGCTAATGCACACTTTTCTCGGATTCAAAAAATTCTATATAGCAAAAATGACTAGAAAATGAATCGATTTATATTAATTATACTAGATAAATCTGAAAATGCTATCTACCTTTCAAAAATAATTACTATTTACAAAGCAATTTTCATATAATACTATTATTAATTTCACATTTTCATTTAAACTATACTTTATTATATCGCTTACATGAAATTAATAGCATGTTTTCCCCTTGATTCCTCGTGATAATAATAACATGCAGTGCAATTACGCTATTTTTATACGCTTTTATTCTTTAATTCCACAAAGCGATCTTTCCTCACTTTGACAGTTTGATCCATTTCCATCCCATCTAACACTAATTACCCACACCGAGCAAACGATTCCGATTCTCCAAATAAATCTCCCTACAACTCAACGACACTCACAGTGTTACACCAAATTCACTCTCATCTAATTACAGATAGCATCTTCCACCTACGTTTGTCCTACATCCATCCCACGCCTTAAACAGACACGAGAGGGGAGGGGGGAAGTTCCCAGAACCCCGAAATCGTTTGGCATGTCTCGAAATTGAATACGCATCCTCTTTCCAAAGAGGGTTGTCCGAAAGGATCGAGAGGATGGAGAGGGAAGTAGGGAAATTGAAGTGGTCAGCCACTTTACCTCAAAAGTGTAAACAAACGCTTAGGGGGCCCCCAGGCATTTAAAATTTTTTTGGGGGAAAGGGGGCCTTTTTGAAATTTTGGCTTCGGGGTTTGGTGATTTTCAGTTTCCAGAAAAAGGGGAAAAGGGGAATAACAATAATTTTAAAAGGAGGTTGGAAGTTTACTTCGTCGGGGATTTTTGGAAAATGTGATTGATTTTTTACCATGTTTTAATTTTTAAAGGTTTAAGGAGAAAAAATGGAAAAAATTTAAAAATTATGTATTTTTTAAAAACCTGAAAAAAAATAAAAAAATTTGATTTTTTTAAATAAAAAAAAAATTTTTTCATAAGTTTTTTTTTTTAAAAAAAAAAATTTTTTTAAAATTTATAAATTTTTTTTTTAATTTAAATTATTTTTCAATTCTTATAAAATTAATTTAAATTTTTTTATAGGGAAAACCCAAAAAATTTTTTATAAAAAATTTATTTTATTTTTTTTTCTTTTTTAAAAAATTTTAATTCCCTTGAAATTTAAAACAAAAAAAATTTCCCCTAAAAAAACCCAAATTTAAAAAATAAAAAAATTTTTTTTTAAAAATAATTTTTAAAAAAATTTTTATTTATAAACAAAAATTTTTTTCAAAAAAATTTTCTTTTAATTTTTCCCCCAAAAAAAAAAATTTTTTAAAATTTAAAAAAAATTTTTTAATAAAAAAAATAAATTTTTAATAAGAATGAAAAATTTGAAATGTTTTGGGGAAAAAAAAAAAAAAGGAAAAAAAATTTTTTGAAATAAAGGTAAAAAATAAAAACCCTTTTTTTTTACATTAAATTTAAAAAAAAAAATAAAAAAATTTTATAAAAAAAAAACAAAAAAAAAATTTTTTAAATTTTTAAATTAAAATTATTTAAATTCTGGTAAAAATTTTTAAAAAAAAAAAAATTTCTTTTTAATTTTTAATTTAATAAAAATTTTTTTTTTAACCAAATAATTGTGACAAAAAAAACTTTTTCCCTTCCTTTTTAAAAAAAAGCAAAAAATCTTTAAAAATAAAAAAATTGGGGTTCTTGAAACCAACTTAATCCCAACTTTTCCCTTTCTTTACATTTAAAAGGTTTGGGGAATCATTTTTTCAAAATTAACACTAATTTGTGCTTATCACACAGTTAGATACACAATTCTAAACACAAAATTCAAGGCATTTCTATGAAAACTGTTTAAAAGTTTATACTTAAAACGGCCATAAAATTCTTGTTATCAGCAAAAACTCTCATAATTAGGATATGCTTGATTTTGCTGTCTGTATATACTTGTATATGCGTATATAATATAGATTTTAAAATAAAATAGTTGTAGCTTTCTTAAAATAGTAGGAAATTTGTTTTAACGTTAATTTTGGACACCAGTGTACTTTGCCTTTAGAAAAATATGTTTTATATACCAAACTTAAACACATTCTTTATTTCATAAACAGTATTTTATGATTTTACGAAGGTTACACATTTATTTTCTAAATTTTAATATTCAAAGTATTTAATATAAACAGTGCAGCTAAATAAATTAATTTTTTTCTATAATAAGAGTACCCTTAATTAATTTCGATTATCTTATTTTTAATGATATAAATAGAGAGAATATTTCAAAAATCATCTTCAACTTAATGATTTTTGAGAACAAAATCACATTTCAAAAGAGCTTTTGAGTAATCTATCCATAAATCTTTATAGTGACTAATAAAAAATTTTGGAATTTTTGCTGAAAAGGATTGCATGGGCTTTTAACCCATTCAGGACCAGTTGAATTTTCTCTGTTAAGCCTAACTCCATTTTAAAATTCATATAAAATCCTTGTTGTGAGAAAAAATATGCCAAAATTTATGGTTTATAATCATTCCCAAATTCATAAGTTCCAAATCCAGATCTCACCGGTAGGATCACAGGACTCGAAAAGGGGTAAACGCAATTTCACATTCTTGTACCGTGATCATGTATCACCGTGTAATAATGGTTCTGAACGGGTTAAGTAACAGGCGGTGATTCCAATTTTTTGATATGTTGATAAAATATTTCTCTCGTGAGCATTTAACATGGAAGAGGACACGCGGATAAAAATTGGACAATTTTTCAAAAATATGAAAATCAGTAATTTACACCGCGCAGGATTCTAAATTACAAAATTGATCAAAGTATACAAAATTAATTTTACTTGATATAAAAATGTTTACTTTTGAAGTTATACTAACTTTTAAGAAAAATTTACAGAGAAAAAAAATATTTTTTAAATACAATTATAACGAAAATTTTAAGAAAAAAAATTAATTAAAATTCAAATAAAAATTTCTATTAAACTCTTTTTTGAAAATTGATATATAAATTACGAAAAGCCTTATTTTAAACATGTGTATAATATTTCAAATTGCTATCATAAATATTTTTTTTTTTTTGGAAAAATGAAGTTAAAAATAAGAAAGAGATAGGATCTTCGTTTAAATTTCTCTACTTATTTCTTACTTACTTCGGAAGTTTTCATAGTATGAACACGATATTGATACCAAAACCCTCAGAAATATTGAGGCTTTAACATATATGTTTTTCAAAAAATTAAAAAATTTGCAATTTAAGAGTCCTGAGAGCCCTTATATGGCATTCCTCATGGGAACTAAATTGTATTTGTCGCATATCTCCCTCTTTTGGGGGAATAATAAACGTTTTTGTTCAAGCTAAAGGTATACTTGGGGTGATTGTATTCACCGCGCGGCGTGTTTTGTTCCAAAAATTTTATAAGCATTCTACTGAACGACTTAATGATTTGATAGCGTTTTGTACAACATTATTGTTAATAAATTTAAATGAACAGAATATATATATATATATATATATATATATAATATATATATATATATATTATATATATATATATATATATATATAATATATATATGTATATATACATACATTATGTATATATATACATATGTATATAATATAATATATATATATTATATGTATATATATATATATATGTATATATATACATATGTATATATATACATATTATATATATATATATATATATATATATATATATATATATATATATATATATATATATATATATATATATATATATATATATATATATATATATATATAAATGGGTATCTGCGATCTAATGAATGAAGTTGAAATTGATCAAGCAAGGGAAGAATCAGCTGAAATAATGGATATTATTCATGATAGCGAAATTAAATTTGAGAAAAGCGACGAACATGAAACGTTTAAGTCGAAAGGAAGAATTTCAAATGCTGCCTGAAGAACTCCATCAAAAAAAATGTAAAACCACACGTACCACAAGTCACACTGCATCCTGTCAAAATGACTCAAGCAAGAAAAAGTTCAACATGTTATTTGACAACCATCTCAGGAAAATAAAACTACAATAACTAAAAAAAAATGACTGTCTTGCCTGTAAATAATATTCCTGTAATATTAGCGAAAACTGTCTGTGATGTGTGGCTATATTAACGTCACGCACATTTGAAACATTTCAGTTCATTTGGATTGGATTTTTTTCTCGAATTATCGAAGAAAAATTGAGATTCTTTGAAAATAGGTAAGAATACTTTCTCTCAATTAAATTATTCGCCGGAATTACGATTTTTATAGCGTACAATACAAATAATTATAAAAAAATATATATTAAGGGGTGGTTCCGTGACCCCGCGTGACGACTAGTTTTGGTATCGACGGCACGACCTCCCCCGTGTTAAATCCTAATATTTCTTAGACAAATATAAATAAAATAATTTGTTTTTTTCCACTTGTTCGAATATATATTACTTTTTCCTAAAAGAATGAGGTTGTATTCTGGCAGCCCAAACATATACACTTATAACCCATTCCAGTTTCATTGATTTAATACTGTAAATATTTCTGTTTTATGTACTCCATTTCTGTCTAAAATGACAGTGACAAAAATCAGAGAAGGTGACAATACTAAAACGAGGACACAAAAAGGAAAAAAGGCATTACTGCGAAAACAAGGATTGACAAACAACACAATCCATGACCTCCAAGTTTACAGAGGTCAAGGGAATATATAGTAACTCTTGAGATGTGCAAAAAAGGGGAAAAAATAAGATGTCGACTGGCAGAGATTAAACAGAATGTTAGAAGAATACGTAAATAACGTAAACGCTGGACTCTTCTGAGAAGAATGATCCGCGTCAGTTTTAATGGAGTGCGAGCATTAATCTCTCTGTTGGTCGCCAACTCGAAAGAAAGGCGGAGAAAAATAGTGCCAAAGGCGATTTTTTTTCTCTCGTGCTCCCTTTTCCCCCTTTTTCACATCTTTCTTTCCTTGTTTCTCTCCTTATTTTTTTCCCTTATGTCCTGTCTTCCAAATGTAAGAAGTGTTCAAAGAATTATCC
Source organism: Trichonephila inaurata madagascariensis (assembly GCA_019973955.1). NCBI lineage: Eukaryota > Metazoa > Arthropoda > Arachnida > Araneae > Nephilidae > Trichonephila > Trichonephila inaurata. The sequence goes on from BMAV01023829.1 coordinate 79,348, forward strand.
AATGAAATTGCTAGAAAACCCACGGAAGTGTAGCTGTTGTAGACACATTCTTGGAAATGTCGTGGTAAATATATTGGAAAGAGGAATTAGGTTCGATTTTTTCGAGTATAAATGGCTTGATAGTTTTATTATTATTATTATTAATGAGGATGATTTAAAGACTTTTTACATTTGGGGTGTGTGAAAGATATGTTAACTAATTTATTTGAGAACAACTTTCGAGTATATGTTTAATCAAAGCTCATTCACGAACATAACATAGTCTTAAGGTATCCGACTACGTTCGGAACCGTGATTATGCAAAAGCGTATAAATGGATATTTTTGATATTTAGTATCACTTAGAATTAGAAAACGTATGTAAAATTGTTTTAAGGATATTATTACGATAAAAAATTATTTAAGTATATTATTTTGACAAAAAAAGGAATATAGAATTACCCATTTTAAAAACTTTCTCCATTCATGAAAAATGCTTCTATTATAATAATATTGTGCCTGTCTATAGCTCAGACCTCTGTACAAACGCTGAACTAGAAGTTTTGAAAAATACTACTTAGAAGTGGATTTATCCATATTTCACTACAACAGAGGGGAGAAATTTTAAGAAAAACGCCGATAATTATTTCAATTAGTAGTAACTCTTAAAATAATGTGAATTTTTCAAAAATTCTTGTTCAGACTCTCTGGAGATGTCTTTATATACTTTATATAACTTTTTATATAAGCAAAATATTATTATTATAGAAGCATTTTTTATAAAAGGAGGTTTTGAAAAAGATTATTCTAAGTTACTTTTTTGCCAAAATATTGCATTTAAATAAGTCTCTTTTTGTCATAATGTTCTTAAAACCATTTTATACATGTACTGTAATCTAAGTGACACTAAATATCATGAAAATTATCATTTATGCGCTTTTTTAAAATCTCGATTCCGAACGTAGTCCGATACCTTAAGTAAAGAAACAGGTTTCAGAGATTAGAAATTCCCTAAACGAGTAAACGAGTTTTGAAAAAGAATATGTATAAGATGTTTTTCATATATATATATATATATATTGATCATAAAATTTAATACAGTACTCTTATACTTGAAGTAGCAGTAGCACAAAAAATATTAAAGGGTAGATTAATTACATACATTTTTTCTGAGTAGTTTCTGCTTACATTATTATAAAAAGGGTTCTTTTAATAAAAAATAATCTTAAATTTGAATTATCCTTTACAAGATCATAAGGTTGTTAAAAATGAATATCAGTATGTAACAGTTTATTTTAGATTTAGACAGAAAATACATAATTCAAAAGAAAAATACATAACAATGAGTAGTTCTTTTGAATCAAAGTGTAGTTTTATAAGGCATTTGTTTTCACATTTGTTGAAATACCCTTATATTTACACAAAATTATACTTACCGAATAACCTAAAACCATTGAAAAAATATGGTACTTAATATTAATATAGCTTGCGAATGTATTATAATTGGGGGCTAATTGATCTGAAATATATATATATTTATTTATTTAAAAAGGATTTAGTTTTTCAATTTTAAAGAAAATTTTTTAAAGAAAATCAAAATATTACCACCTGTATTTATTAAAATCTAAGTCGCAAATTTTTCCCTTGGCTAATGTCATTGAAAATTGGGTACGGTTTAGAATATCAAGGCGGAATAATTCATTGGACGGGTAAAATTAACATGATGTTTACTGTTACAGTCATGGATTCATGTATGATTGTAAAAGTCTTTAATACTGGTAAAATAAATCATAATTATACACTTTTTTAGTTTTCATTTTAATTTTTTTAAATTTCATAAATACATGGATATCAATAAACCTTTTTGCACTTTTTTATTATTTTTTTACAAAAACTTGTTGAAAACTGAGGTTGCCTCTTAGAATCATCGGATTCTTAGATTTGAATAAATACGGTATTTTCCTGTTTTAGTTGTGGATATATTGAATTGTTTTCTAACATAGTAAAAGTTGCATCAACTATTTCTTATTTTTTACCTATAATCTTTTTTTTTGTGTATTTAACATCAATATACTTGTTTTTTGCTTTTAAATAATATTTGAAATGTTTTTATATTCTATATAATACAAACATTTTTATAGAAAATTAAGAATTCAACTTTGTGATCTTATTTTTAAGCGAATTTTTTTGCATAAAAAATTTTTCTATTTGCGTATTCTTATTGTTTAAATATTTTTAATCAGAATTTTAAAGATTTAAAATATATATGTAATGGACTTAGTATTTTTGCTGTTAGTCATTCGATTTTAATCTGCGTTCAGTTGTCTTGTTTTAAGGATAATATCTTTACAAGTACATGTGAAACGATAAAAAAGTACGGAAAAAATACATAAGTGAAATGTAACATGCTTAATACAATCCGAAAAACATATTTTAAAGTGATTAACAATGTTTTAAATCGTGATTTTAAAAAATGTATTCATGAATAATTTTTTAATACTAAACATCGATTGGATTAAATTATACATATGAAACGGTTTTAATAGTATTTTAAAAAGGAACAAAAGTATTCCATTTCCTTTTTATTTTTGGCAAATATGAAGAAAAAATAACATATTTTCAAAACATTTTCTTTTTATGAAAAATGCTTCCTTAACAATAATATGTTTTCCTATATATAGTCAAGACTTCAATCAGGGTCTTAATTAAGAATTTTGATATATATATATATATATATATATATATATAATTTACATGTCGATTTATATTAATATTTTAATATATCAGAGAAATTTCAGCAAACAACACAAGTAATTATTTCAATCAATCGTAACTATAAAAATAATGTAATTTTTTCAAAAATCATTGAGTTCAAACGCTGTGTTAAAGCCCTAGCTATGTATAGACATGCATACAAAATATTATTATTACAGAAAAATTTTCATTAAAGGAGAATGTTTCGAAAACGTATCATTCTTCCTTTTCTGCCAAAAAATTGCAGTTGAATATTCTTTATTGTATTAATGTTCTTAAAAAATTTTATATGTACCTTCTAATTCAACTGACATGAAAATATCAAACAAATATTCATTTATATACTTTTTAAAATTATGGTTCCGAATGCAGTCAGTTTTATAATCCATAAATAAATTGCATAAATTTTTAAATTTTATAGAGCTTTGAAAATTATACTTGAAAAGATTCCACAAATATTTTTAAAAGCAATTACTTTTTGCCTTAGCATACAGGCAACGATTAAGATAAAGAATGAAAACATATAACGCTTGGCTAAAAGAAAATATAGAAAGCACCAGTTGAAAAATCCAGTAGATGTCAGCCTCATATTCAAATTAGAGCTTCCGGTCAAAAATATCTGTTGAAATTCCGCCAAGAAATACTGTCATACATTAAAATATCAGACCATTCATCTTTGGTCCATGATAGGCCTGTGACAGATAAGACAAGGGTCAGAATGACCATGACGCTCTCATCTATTTGAGAAATTAGTGGACTGTAAGGCATGGTGAAATATTTTCTATTATCACGATATTTGCCATTAGGAGAGTGAATGGATGGTGATGATGGTATAAAATTATATGTAAATGAATCATCCATAATCCTTCCTTCATCCAGTCTACATGTTGTGGCTTGATTCGATTATTAATCCATTAATCTTATAGATAAATGGCTGGTGAGAAATTATGCCAAACTCACTCAATGTCAAAGAAAGCCTTCATTTATTTCGTCGTAATATTCATTTTAAAAGTTACTTAAGGTATCAACTACGTTCAGAACCGTGGTTTTGTAAAAGCGAATAAATGGATAATATTTATGATATTTAGTGCCACTTAGATTAGAAAATGTTTATAAAATAGTATTACAATGTAAAATTATTTAAGTACAATATTTTGACAAAAATGAACATAGAATGATCCATTTTCAAAATATTCTCCTTTTGCAGAAAATGCTTTTGTTATAACAATATTTTGCCTGTATATAGCTCAGACTTCTGTACAGAGGCTCAACTGAATTTTTAAATATATAACTTATAAGTGAGTTTATCCATGTTTTACGACAACAGAGGGGGAAAATTTAAGAAAAAAATGTCGATAATTATATTTCAAATGGTTGTAACTCTGAAAATAATGTAAATTTTTCGAAACTGCCAGTTCAGACTCTCTGAAGAAGTCCTTGTTTTATATGTTAAATATTATTATTTTAGATGTATTTTTCAGAAAAGGAGAACATTTTGAAAAAAGTTATTCTAAGTTAATTTTTTGCCGAAATATCGTATTTAAATATTTTTTTTTCAAAATGTCCTTAAAACAATTTTATACATGTATTCTAATCTAAGTAACACTAAATATCATGAAAATTATCCATTTATGCTCCTTTTTTAAAATCACGCTTCCGAACGTATTCGGATACTATAAAGAAGACAATAATTTTGAAGAAGCATTTCGCTTAGAGTTCATTCGAAATTGAGATGTCTTTTAACAAAGTCTCCAATAGTCGGTTTTTATTTCTAAAATATCTTCCAAAATTAATTACTTTATTGATTAAGATATAAAGTGTATGCCATAAATTTCATATATTTTAATAGCTAAATAATAGATGCTATCAAATAATTTAATTATTAATTTTAATACTGTGTGTCCTTTGACAAACCTATTTAATGATATAGTACCGGGTGTTTAAATAGTCACGCACATCAAATTTTGTGGTTAAGTTTTAAAGACAGAATAATTGTGTTAACAAACAGAATAAAGGACAAAGCAAAGGTTGAACGGTTATCTTTGTTGTCAGGTGTTACACATGGTAAAATAACAGTAAATGTGTTCGATATGATGTCCGTTTTTCTGGACACACAATTGAATTCTTTTTACCAGATTAATTGACACTGTATGAAGAGCCGGAGAACTAATGTCCGATATCGCATGTTACTCTTAAGTTCATCAAGTGTATGGGGATTATTCCTGAAGGTGGCATGTTTCAGATATTGCCAAAGAAAAAAATTCTGAGTTGACAAGTTTGATAAAAGAGGTGGCCAAAGTCCTTTCGAAATGACACGAGCATCGACAAATTCAGTTAAAACTTCCATACTGACCTGTGACGTGTGACACGTTGCGCCATTTTGCTGCAAACAAGTGTACCTTTCATCACTTTCAACAAGGATATAGATTCCGTAATGATGTTTATGTTGACGACTGTCTTTTCAATGGAGTTCTTTGTAAAGCGGTCTCCACATTTGTCACTTTAGTTTTCACTATGGATGCTCTATTTAAACGCTTCTTATCTGCATCCGATCCTGTGTCACGGAACCATTGCACTAAAAGTGTTATCATTGATTCCTTTGGTGCTGTTTCAACAGGAGATTTTTGCTGAAATGCATTTATCACATGGCTACGAGATTTTATAGCGAAATAAAATACCACTTTTTCTATTATTTGCTCTTGTAAAAACATTATGCAACTGACTACAACTGACAAGTATTGTGAAACTGATGCCCGCTACACTCAAAGCTTCTTATCATGAGGCCCCTTCTGCCATCTAGTGACAGAAATACCAACCAACCCTTTGGGTTTTTAAGCAACAAGGATTACCATGTGGATGTGCTCGACTTTTGAAACACCCCTGTATCATCAAATATTAAAATTACAGATGTAACAATAGTGTTATATTTGAATTTAATTTCATGTATATAACACTAATTCTTCGTTCGGTATTGAATGATGTTGTATGACTGTATATATAGTTTTAAGTTATTAATATACTAAATCATAAAATTAAGCTTTTGATTGTGTTGAAAATCATTCCTTTAACCCTCGGCTCTTGAAGGAACAGGGAAATGATTGAATTTCAAAAAAGCATGCTTTTTCAGCTCCCGTTATGTCCTTCTCGCAGTCGATTTCCTGAAAATTTACTTTTAACTAAACTGTACTCAACAAAAGAAACATGCTTGTCAAATTTTCATTCTACAGACCATTTTATAATCTATAACATTTCCTCAACCTCTTTTTAGTGTCAATTTCTTCAAAACTTACTTTTAACGAAATTTTTTAAGCAAAAGGAACCCACCCCGGTAAAATTTCAAACTCATGGGTCTTATAATCCAGATATTCCGTGATTCTTTTCTCCTATACATATATATAGATTGATTGATTGATGGAATATTAACGTCACACTGTTCAGCTACTCGAGGGCTTTTGGAGACGGACCACGTAATTTTGAACCATGGTCAAGTGACATGGACGACACCTGAGCTGGCACCCCCTCTCCTAACTACCACACCACACCAACGGGTGGACGTTTCAGCTCTCGACAGATTTAACGTGCATCACTGCCCTACATGGCGGGTCTTTAGTGGTACTGGGCCCGAACTCATGACAAGGCAAGTCATGATCCGATACCTATAACACTCGGCTACTGCGGCCTATATATATAGAGAGAGAGAGATGTAAAGGGAAGGGAGAACTTAAATTATATTAACAAAAATTGAAAAACAATGCAACAATAAGTAAGTCCTTCTCCTGATATTAAAGCTTCTTAGATTTTACATATTAGTTTAATGATAATATTAACTATTTTGATCTAGTTTCAACAGAATAATTTGTGTATATAAGACTCAAATACAATATTTAATTGAAAATATAGCATATAGTGTGAATCAACATTAAATAAAAAATAAATTTATTTTCTTTGATTAAATTACTATACAATTTCTCCGTTTTTCTCTCCGCATCTTTGCTAAAGTTAAGCGAAGTTATATTCAGTATTCATTAAATTAAGAAACTCTAAGTCAAATCTCATTGAAGGAATTGTAAAATTAAAAGTACATTTTGTGTATTAGATTCACATAAAAGTACACATATTATGAATGAATTTATAAAAAAAATCTAAGGAAAGGATTCTAATGTTTTAAAATTGTAGAATATTATCATTCTCTCAATTATGAAAGAGTGGATAAAACTATTGATTGATTCACACACCTTTAAATGTTGCAATGATACAGAACAGAGTTTCTCAAACTGTGGAGTGTCTGCCCTTAGAAAAACACATTTCGAGTAAAACACATTTTAAAGTTTGATATTTTATGTTAAGTTATGGCATCGGCTTTTAATAAAACGTAGTTTTAGTTCTAGATTACAGAAAATAAAAAACTTGGTAATTTTTTATAAAGCTTATAAGATGACGTATAAGTTAAAATCATAAAAAATTGGAAAAATTCACTGTTTTAGGGTAGTCGGATACCTTAAAACAGGTTCAATATTTACAGTGACACCATGTGGGCTTGTCATACATAGAATTATATACAAAAATTAACACTTATCTTGATAATTTGCACAGTTTTCAATTGATAACTCAACTGACGATTAAAAGTTACTCAATTCGCTTCCCAATGCTACTGTTTTCCAAGTGGTCGCAGTATGTGTATGGTGATTGGGGGAGGAAAGGAATATATAAAATTAAGCAAATCCTCCGAAAATTAAATCCTTCGCAACACGCAAGGTCCTTTTATTGTATTCCAAAGGCTTCGGAGTAATTTTATGAACAGCAGTGCACAGAAAAGATTGTACTTCTGAAAGACATATATATATATATATATATTCCGTTCGAGGCATTTAATGCTTTGGCTGGGTGAGACATTTATATACGCTGATGGCACTTAGGAAGCTCAAGTTGTATTGTAGCTTTAGCGTCAAAGTAAATTATTATGATTGATTGATGGAGAATATTAAAGTCGCATCTGTTCAGTCGCAGAGGGCTTTGACGGACCATATTTTGAACATTTTTAAAAACGTGGACGTACACCTGAGCTGGACTTTTCTCCATTCCACACTACACGAACAGGAGTGACGTTTAGCTAACTGATTTAACGCATCGTTTTCCCCTACATTTGGTTTTTTAAGGGTAATAGCCCGAATCCGGACAGTGCATTAACAATCCGATACCTGTACCACTCGGCATCGCGACCAATAATATGGAAATAAATTTTAAGTTACTTAATGGACGGAGGGGGCGATAAAAACTGTGATTGAATGTTGGGTCGCATTAGAGTTTAAGAAACAATGATTTAGAATTGAAATTTCTTATAAACTTAAATATTCTTGAGAATAATACTTTTCATTACCTGATTTCAGTTCTAGGAAATTTCCAGGATATTACTAAACTAGTGCCCCAATCTTATTTCCCCTAATTTTTTTTCTAATTAAAACCTTAATATGTACCATGATCGAACAGTTGATTAAAAAAAGCAGCAATGATCCCTCTCCAAGATTTTCCAATTGAAAATCCGCGACGAAAAGTTGTTAAAAAGTTACTATAATAAAAACAAAACCCCCAAATGTTTTTGCTTAACCGTTTCTTCTAACGGTTAAGAAACCAACACTGAAAATTGAAAAAGAAACCCGTTTGATTAGATTCTTTTTTTTATAACTCTTATTTTTTTTCCCCTTTTTCCCCTTTTCAATTTTTTTTCCCGCCACGCTTAATCAATTCCAAAGTGGAAAAATTCTTTAGGGATTTTTAATCAAACTGAATGGAAAAGTTTTTATACTGTATTTCCTTTTCCCCTCTTTACTTAAATGAGACCGGGCAATTCAAAACAATTTTGAAGACGTGTATAGTTTTTTCTCAACTAATTTCCATTGCTGGATGTATTTTTTCACTCCAATTTTCCGTTGTTATTTTTCTCCACATTTTTTTTTCTTCCTTCTTTTTCAATTTTAGCTTTTAAACCAGTGTTTCCTTTTTTTCCCTCTCGTTTATTCCCTCTATTCCTCTTTACCTCCCATCATTTCTCGGTTCTCATTTTTACATTCACTTTCCATCGAACATTGCATTGAATAATTTCTTTTGTATTTTCGCGAAGAATAAGATCTGATATTCTTTAAAGTTTTATTGCCCAGAGAATTTCCGATCGTAAGTAAAAAATAAAAAATAAAAATTAAAAAAAAAATCTTTGAATGGCAGTGTATATCACAAATTGAAATCATTAGAGATTTGTTCCAGATTTTTTTTTTCACTCAACGGAACAAGAATTAAAAAAAAGAGGCATTAAATTTTCGTTACAAAACCGTGATAATTGACCACATTTCTTTTTTTTCCAGTATTGAAAGAACTGAATATCAATTACGCATAAAGCTTTAGGTGAGTAATTTCATTAAGAATGATGAAGCATCTGGGGGAATTTGAATGGATATTAATTCAAACTTTGTCGTTTTCTAAATGATTTTATACATTTGTTCTTTTCTGTTTGATTTTCTTCTGTTACGCTTTTATTATGATAAGGCAGGTGAAGTGGATATTAATTTCAAAATAAGTTTAAGTACAATGAGTTCTTAATTACATACACAAAAAAACAACATTAGTATGAAATAAGTTAACGTCTTAATTTAAATAAAAAATTTGTTTTTTGTTTTTTTGACCAGCTATACTTTCAGAACTAGATGTTGAAAATCTTATAAATGAATAATTTTTTTCACTTGTAGTGTATCCCATGAATTTCTATATTCAACAATTGCTTCAGGTATTCCGAAAGCTGTTGACCTTGGCAGGGGGTGTTTATTCGAACAACCGATCTACAGGTCCGTAGCTCCGCCGTGCATGTCATAGACCAGTGCTCCCCAACTTTTCTATCGCCACGGACCGGTCAATGTTTGACAATTTTACCATAGCCCACTGAAGGAGGGGGACGTTGATTGTTTATATTTTAGATTGATATATTTCATTTAATAATTTTCGTTTAATTGTGTTTAAAATGCCTCCAGAATAAAATACAGTTACACCAAGAAATTAATATTAAGTGATTTAACATGGTATATAGAATGATTACCATAAAACCCTAGATAAATATACCGCAGTATATAAAATGAAAATAATTTAATATTCCTTGTGCGGATCGGGCACTATTTGGTCCACGGATCAGTACCGGTCCGCTACCGGGGGTTGAGTACCACTGTCTTAGACGACTTTGACGAAAGGAATCCTTATTCGGGTTACTCGTTAAGAGCTTTTATTCCTGTCATTTGTTGTTTGCCACTTGCAGAAGGAGGCACCGCTGCATATCCCCTTCCTAGAGAAGATAGGTTTCTTTTTCTGTTTGACTTTCTGAGCAGTTCTGATAGAAAGTTGCTTTTCCAGCCATTTACTGCAATTGTTATATATCTAGTGGGTTTTAGTGTCGATAGTGGACGTTGACGTCGCGGGTAATCTCTTGTTGAAATGATGGGTCTAGCTCACACGTGCTCCATTTCCGTTTTGAATCATTACTCGTGATTTTTTCAGAATGCCTTAGTTAAACTATCTATGGAGCGAATGCATAATCAACCGGTATCATTAGGCTGTGCTAGTGTTCGACTCCTGGGTTACCACTTCGTCAACAAGCCGTTGACCTCAGGAAGAGTGTTTATCTGAACCACCGGCCTACCAGTCCGTAGCTACGCCGTGCATGCCTTAGACGACTCAGACGAAAGGAATCCTTATTCCAAATCTTTATTGATTAAAGGTATAAGTGTATACCATAAATTTCATATATATTTTAATAGCTAATAATAGATGCTCAGGCTTCAATTTAGTACAATTAATTTTTAATACTATTGTCCCACTTTGACAAACCTATTTTAACTGATATAGTACCGGGTGTTTTGTAAGTCACACTTTGTATCAAATTTTGTGTTGGTTTTGGGAACAGAATAATTGTGTTAACAAACAGAATAAAAGGACAAGCAAAAGGTTGAACGGTTACATCTTTGTTGTCAGGTGTTACATGGTAAAATAACAGTAAATGGCCATTACGTCGCGATGTCCGTTTTCTGGTTTACACAATTAATTCTTTTACCAGATTAATTGACACTGTATGAAGAGCCGGAGAACCCATCAGCCGATATCGCATGTTACTGCCGGTTCCGTAAAGTGTATGGGGATTTATTTATTCTAGGTGGCATGTTTCAGATATTTTACTTTAAAGAAAAAATTTCTGAGTTGACAAGTTTGATAAAAAGTGGCAAAGTCCTTTCAAATGGCCCCGAGCATCGACAAATTCGGATTCCAAAACTTCATACTGACCTGTGACGTGTGACACGTTTTCGCATTTTGCTGCAAATGGTCACGCTTCATCACTTTCAACGGGATATGGAATTCCGTAATGATGTTTATGTTGACGACTTCAATGGCACTTCAATGGGTTTCTTTGTAGCGGTGCCATTTTGTCACTTTAGTTTTCACACTACTGGATGCTCTATTTAAAACGCTGCTTATCTGCATCCGATCCTGTGTCAGGGCCCATTGCTAAAAGTGTTTATCATTGATTCCTTTGGTGCTGTTTCAGCAGGAGATTTTTGGCACAATGCATTTATCACATAAACGAGATTTTATAGCGAGAGGCAAATCACCACTTTTTCTAATGTTGCTCTTGTAAAAACATTATGCACTTTCCCGTTATGTTCAACTGACTACAACTGATAAGTATTGTGAAACTGATGCCCGCTACATTCGAAAGCGCTGTATCGCCGAGGCCCGCTGCGCATCTGGTAGCCCAAATACCAATAACCCTTGCGGGTTTTAAGCAACAAGGATTACCATGTGGATTATTTTGACTTTTTGAAGCACTCATATATCAAATATGGAAATTACAGATGGCAATAGTGTTATATTTGAATTTAATTTCATGTATATAACTTGCTGAATTCTTCGTTCGATATTGGGCGATGTTGTATGACTGTATATATAGTTTAAGTTGGTAATATATAAATATAAAATTAAGCTTTTTGATTGTGTTGAAAATCATTCTTTAACCTCTCGGCTCTTGAAGGAACAGGGGAAATGACGAATTTCAAAAAGCATGCTTTTCAAGCTGTTATATTATTTCTCACCAGTCGATTTCCTGAAAATTGACTTGCTTCTTCTATACTCAACAAAGCTTGGCCAGCGTGGTACCATTCTACAGACCATTTTATAATCATAACATTTTCCTTAACCTCTTTTTACAGTAGTTTCTTTAAAACTTTACTTTTTAGCAAATTTTTAAGCCACTGCAAAAAGAACCCACCCCGGTAAAATTTCAAACTCATGGGTCTTATAATTAGATATTCCGTTCTTTTCTCCTATACACGCCATATATATAGATTGATTGTTGGGGTGTTGAGTAACCAACGTCCTGTTGCTTCTACGAGGGCTTTGGAGACGGACACGTAATTTTTGAACCATGGTCAAGTGGCGTGGACGAGCTACACCTCTGCAGCTTGCCGCACACCAGCAGATTGGACGGTTTCAACTCTCATATGCAGGGTTTAACGTGCATCGCTGCCCTACATGGCGGGTCTGCGTGGTATGGGCCCGAACTCATGACAAGGCAGAAGCCACGATCCGATACCTATCAACATCTCGGCTACCGTGGCCTATATATAGAGAGAGAGATGTATAACAAAGGGAGGGAACTTAAATTTTATTATAAAGAAAGTGAAAAACAATGCAACGGCGGTAGTCTGATATTAGGGCTTCTTGGATTTTACATATTATAGTCCAATAATAATTAAACTGGCTTTGGGCTAGTTTGTGAAGAATAATTTGTGCATATAAGACTAAAGACAATATTTAATTGAAAATATATAGCATATGGTTGTGAATCAACATTAAATAAAAAACCACATTGACACCTTTGGTTAAATTACTGCTGATTTCTCCATTTTCCTGCCATACTTTGCTGGAGTTAGCTTGAGGATATTATATTCAGTAAAACTACGAGTAAGTAAGATCTAACTGACAAATTCATTTGATGCACAGAAATTCTAAGTCAAATCTCATTTGAAGGAATTTGCAAATTAAAAGTACATTTTGTTGTGATAGATTCATGAAGTACATATTATAGATAATTTATAGCAAAAAAAATCGTAAAGGATTCTAATATTTTTTAAAATTGTAGAATATTATCTTTATATAATTATGAAAAGTAGATAAAACTATTGAATGATTCACGCACACACCTTTAAATGTTGCAATGATACCAGAACAGAGTTTCTCAAACTGTGGGGCGTTCTGCCTTAAGAAAAAGCACATTTCAGGGTAGCACATTTTTAAAGGTTTGATATTTTTATGTTAGGATTTATGGCATCGGCTTTTTAATAAAGCACAATAGTTTTAGTTTAAATTACAGAAAATAAACTTGAGAGTAATTTTTTACTTGAAAACTAAAAGATGACGTATAAAGGTTCAATCCATAAAATTGGAAAAATTCATTTTAGGGTAGTCGGATACATAAGACAGGTTTCATTGGCCCCTCCAGTGACACCATATTGGGCGTAAGCATACATAGAATTACATCGCAAAAGGTAGCACCCACTCCTTTGATAATTTGTATGGCTTATAATTGATAACTCTTGACGATTAAAAGTTATAAATTTATTTAATGCTACTGTTTTCCAAGTAGGTTGCTTGTGATATGTGGTGAGGGGAGGAATATATACAAGGTAAGCAAATCCTCCGAAATAGAATCCTTCACTTAAACACTGCAAGATAAAATTTTTATTTTCCACTGGAATAATTTTATGGATAACAGTGCAAGAGAAAAGATTGTACTTCTGAAAGATATATATATATATATATACGTTCAGGCATTTGTAAAATACTTTGGCTGGAATTGAGACGTTTATATACGCTGATGGCACTTAGGAGGCTCAAGTCTAAACATAGCGTCAAAACCAGCCATTATCAAAATAAATTTATTGTTACTGTATGAACGGAGGGGGCGATAAAAAGTGTGATTGAATATTGGGTCGCAGTTATTGAAGCTTTAAGAAACAATGATTTAGAACTGAAATTTCTTATAAAAACTTATAAACTTAAATATTCTTCAGAATAATACTTTTCATTACCTGATTTCAGTTCTAGGAAATTTCCAGGATATTACTAAACTAGTGCCACAATCTTATTTCCCCTAATTTTTTTTTCTAATTCAAAAGCCTAATATGCACCAATGATACGAACAGTTGATTAAAGAAAAAAGCAGCAATGATCCCCCTCCAAGATTTTCCAATTGAAAATCCGCGGTGAAAAAGTTGGTAAAAAGTTACTATAATAAAGAGCAGAAACTGAAATAACTTTGCTTAACCGTTTCTTCTAACGGTTAAAACCAACACTGAAAATTGAAAAACCCGTTTGATTCATAGATTCTTTTTTTATAACTCTTATTTTTTCCCCTTTTTCCCTTTCAATTTTCCCGCCACGCTTATCAGTTCCAAAGTGGAAAAATTCTTTGAGTTTAATCAAACTGGGAATGGAAAAAGTTTTTTATACTGTATTTCCTTTTCCCCTCTTTTACTTAAATGAGACCGGGCAATTTAAAACAATTTTGAAGACGTGTATAGTTTTCTCAACTAATTTCCATTACTGGATGTATTTTTTCACTCCAATTTTCCGTTATTTATTTACCTCCCACATTTTCTTCCTTCTTTTTTCAATTTTAGCTTTTTAAACCAGTGTTTCCTTTTTTTTCCCTCACCTAATTTGTTACCTCTATTCCTCTTTTACCTCCCATCATTTCTCGGTTCTCTTTTATTTTTACATTCACTCCATCTAACATTGCATTAGACAATTTCTTTTGTATTTTCGCGAAGAAGCCAGATCTGATGACCATTCTTTAAAGTTTTATTGCCCCAGAAGAATTTTATGATGCGTAAGTAAAAAAATAAAAAATAAAATCATGAATGGCAGTATATATACAAATTAAATCATTGAGATTTGTTCAAGGGCACTTTTCACTCAACGGAACAAATTAAAAAAAGAGGCATTAAATTTTAGATTTCCAAAATACGTGATAATTGACCACATTTCTTTTTTTTTTTTTTTTGCAGTATTGAAAAGAACTGGGCCATCAATTACGCATAAAGAAAAGTTTAGGTGGTAATTTCATTAGAATGATGAAGCATCTGGAGAATTTGAATGGATATTAATTTAAAACTTTGTCGTTTTCCTAAATAGTTTTATACATTTGTTCTTTTCTGTTTGATTTTTCAACACTTCTGTTACGCTTTTATTATGATAAAGGTGAGATAAAAGTCGGATATTAATTTCAAAATAAGTTTAAGTACAATATGAGTTCTTACATTACATACACAAAAAACAACATTAGTATGAAAAAAGTTAACGTCTTATTTAATTAAAAAAAATTTGTTTTTTTTTACTAACTATATACCGAACTAGATGTTGAAAATGCTATAAATGAATAATTTTTTTCACTTGTAATTGGCATCATGAATTTCTATATTCAACAATTGTTTTAGAGATATTCACGGCTGTTGACCTTGGCGGTGTTTCGAACCACCAATCTACAGGTCCATGGCTTCCGCCGTGCATGTCATAGACCAGTGCTCCCCAACATTTCCTCGCCACGGACCGGTCAATGTTTGACAATTTTACCGCAACCCACTGTGGAAGGAGGAGGGGGACGTTGATTGCTTATATTTTGTTTATATATTTTATTTAATAATTTTAGTTTAATTGTGTTTTAAAGAGCGTACACTCCAGAATAAAATACAGTTACACCAAAAGTATTAAGTGATTTAACATGGGTATGTAGAATGATTACCATAAAACCTAGAGAAATATACTACAGTATATAAAATGAAAATAATTTAATATTCCTTGTGCGGTTGGGCACTGGCGGTCGACGGATCATTACCGATCCGCTGACCAGCCGGGAGTTGAAATACCATAAGCAGGCAATTTTGACAGGAATCCTTATTCAGGTTAGCTTTAAGAGCTTTTATTCCTGTCATTGTTTTACTTGAAGGAGGCACCACTGCATATCCCCTTCCTAGAGAAGATAGGTTTTTCGTTTTCTGTTTGACTTTCTGAGCGGTTTCGATAGAAAGTTGCTTATTCGATAATTTACTGCAATTGTTACTTATATCTCCAGTGGGTTTTAGTGTCGATAGTGGACGTTGACGTTGCGGGTAGAAATCTGTTTGTTGAAATGCTCGGTCTAGCTCACGTGCCGCTCCATTTCCTTTGAATCATTACTCGTGATTTTTCAGAATGTCTTAGTTAAACTCTCTATGGGCAGATAAATCAGCGATATCGTTAGGCTGTGCTTCCATCTAGTGTTCGATTCCTGGGTTACCACTTCGTCAACAAGCCGTTGACCTCAGGAAGAGTGTTTATCTGAACCACCGGCCTACCAGTCCGTAGCTACGCCGTGCATGCCTTAGACGACTGAGACGAAAGGAATCCTTATTCCAGACAGTCTTTGAGAGCTTTTATTCCTGTCCTTTTGTTGTTTGCGACTTTAAGAAGAAGGTGGCGCTAGAAGTATATTATTACAAGAAAAATTATTTAAATGCAAGTTATTGATAAAAATAAAAAAAAGAATGAGATATTTTCAAAACATTCTCCTTTGATGAAAAATGCATGTATTTTAATAATATTTATCCTATACATAGCTAGGATTTCTGTACCAGTGGTGACTTGGGATTTTTCAAAAAATCACATTGTTTTCAGAGTTTCGATCAAATAATGTGTACATAATTGCTAATATGTTTTTGGAAAAAAATTATATGATCTGACATATAAAAATATTAATAAATCTGCTACTAAATTATACACTCTTTTGCAAAAAGAAAAAAAAATCGAAGCACCTTGAAGAAAGTGGTTGTTTTTAACGAAATTATATAAATATGTGTGTACAGCTCGTATACGGATAGTAAGATTATAAAAATATGAAGTCCATTGGGCCTATCCACGGCTTCCGATTTTAGCTTGAATGTTCAAATCAGTAGTTGGTGAAACCACCCTGGTGGCGGTAAATGCTTGTATACGTCCCGTTAATAAGTGACAAAGGTTCCTAATGTCATCTTGCGATAAATTCTGACAGAAATTCACCCTTTGTTGTTCCAGATCTGTGATATTTTGAGGTGTCCAAATCTGACGCTCTACCATGTCCCAGACATGTTCGAATGGCGAAAGGTCTGGTGACCGTATTGGCCAAGGAAGAGCATTAATGGCCCAAAGGCAGTCCAGAGATATGCGAGCGGTATGGAACCTGACGTTATCTTGTTGGAAACTGGCCCTCTGATGATGTGCAATGAAGGATAATACAACTGGCCGAAGGATGGTATCAACATATCGTTGAGCTGTTAAAGATGTATGGAGAATGACTAGACATAACCTGCTGTCGTATGAGAAAGCACCCCACACCGTCACATCAGGAGTTATAGCTGTATGCCTTTGTAAAACAAAGACTGATTGAGACTACTGGCCACGGCTTTTCAGACACAGAGAGGATGGTGATCTGCTTCAAGAACGAAACAAGAATGCTTTGAAAATACGCCATGATGTCTTGATTTGTTTTGCCAAAAAAAAATACATTTATATAATTTAGTTATAATAATATTCTTAAAATAATTTTACAAGTATATTCTAATTCAACTGACATTAAATATCAATAAAATATTCATTTTTAAATGTTTTTTTTAAATCATGGTTTCCCAAATGTAATCAGTCACCTTGAATAAAATTGAGAAATTTTTATTAAGCTTTAAAAATTTGAATGTAAATAATACTTTTTATTCATTTTAGTTAAACCCTGCTGTAAATCAAAATATTTTTTCTATCTGAGCAATAAATAAGGTTGAAAACATGGGGCATGGTTGTGGTTGGTAAAGGTGGGTGATTTCCGTTTGACGAATGTGATGGGGGAAATGACCTGCGGAAAATTCTTTTAAATACCGTAACAGTCTGGCATTGTATAATCCCCAGAGATACAAGATTGGTGTTTAAAGAAATAGAAATCAAGCGACTAATTTAACTTTGGCGTCACCAGTGACAGCCAAATAAACTAGAATCAATTGGCGGGAGATAACAAGATCGAGAATCTTGTCCGGTGATCCACTTGGCTGGCGTCGGGAGACATTCGTTCTTTCGAAAACTAATGCAATCAAAACATTCTTCCGAATTAGGAAGTTCTGTCTACCAAAGAATAAGAAACGATAATTTTATTCGAATTACGATTTTTTTCCCTTCTTTTCTCTGGAATTTCTCCCAAAATACTTTTTGACGTAAACAAACAATAAATCTGAGTAGAAAATATTCAATGATTTCTGTAAAGAAATGTGTTAGCTCTATATATAGGCAAAATTTTATTATTACAAAAGATTTTTTTTATAAATGGAAATTTTTTTGAATACATATCAAGCTTTCTTTATATTATGCCAAATAGTTGGCTTTAAATATTTTTTGTAATAATATTCTTAAAACAGTTTGATATGTATATTCTAAATCAGCTAGAAATAAATATTAAAATACATATATATTATTATACGCTTTTTAAATAAAAGGAAAATTTCACATCTATTTTTCAATTCCTACTATTAGCTCGCACTGTCTATATAGTTATTTATTTATATATTTTGTAGCTAAACATTTATCTTGGTGGGTACACCAATCGTTAATAAAATACATTTTAAAGCTCTAATTAGGCTGAAATTTTGCCACAGGATCATTTAGGATGGCAATACAATATAATATAATAATAATTAATAAAAATTACTTGATTAAAACTATTTATTTAAATAATTACAATTAGTGTGGTATTGCCTAGTTATTATTATTGTCTAACTATTATTATTTTGTCTCTCTCAACTGGTATTTCATCCTCTGAAGTAACCGCTTAAAAAATTTCAGTTGTGGTACTGTAACTTAAAACATTATTTGAAAAAAAATTTGATCTTCAATTATTCTAATAGTACTTCCTAAATGTTTCTAATGGTTATTAAGTTCCCTAAATTGTGAACAATGGTCTTTTCAGCGAATATTGAAATTTATATGAATCTCTATAGAGAGGCTTATCTTAGTCATATACCTAAGCTATATACCTAAGCTTAGTTATATACCTATAACTATCTAATCAGTATTTATCTTATTATTTTTCTTTTGAATTATTTTTATTATAAATAATCTCTCTATAATTATCTTATTATATATGTATCTAAATATTATTATAGTTAATCTATAATCATCTACAAATATATTATCTAATAAAAAGATCGAATCTATAATTAGTAATTACCGTGTAATCTGGTGCATATAATGCGTAATCTGGCTTAATCTATGCTTTCAAGTTAAAGTTTTTAATTTTTAAGTATATTTGCAGTACAACGCACACCTCCCGCTTTTTCACGAAAGCGCCTGAAGTGTACGTGTGAAATGCTCTTATGCTTTGACGTCCTTTATTCCATATATTATTGTATAAGCCTAAGAAAAAAATAATATACTTCTAGAAATACAACTCTTTAAATACATAAATAATGTGTCTCTCTCTCTCATTTCTTTTAAATAAACAGTATTTTCATACATATATATAAAAGTCAAATTTTTTTCTATGCTGATCTTTTTGTATTTTTAAAGCTGCCATTTTCATACTCGGCGTATAAAGCGCGTATTCCGATACTTTTTTCTGTTAAAAGAACGTTATACTTGAGTTTATAGTATATTGCATAGTATGAAGTTGATCGCATATAATTATCCAGTCTGTGTATTTTTAATAGGAACACATAAAATTATCTTATTTTTTTTTTTATTTAAACAAATAATTTTTACAAATATGTTTTGCATTTAACGATTGTAAGTTGGAATTCAATTATTTTATATATATTTTATGGCAATTATTGAACACATAGAAAATAACTATTTTGCTCCCATATATTTTATGTCATTTTTCGAAAAAAAAGTCAGTAATTTAAATATTAACATTTAACTCTCTAGCATTATCTATATAATTTACGCAAATGATTTCAGATTCAAAATACCTTATTTAACTTACAAGGGGAGTGAGTGCACGACTAAGGAAATTCATTTGGGATCGAGACTTGGTGTAATAGTAGTACTACTTTAGGGTGTTCACCCCTCAATGTAATTCCGCCGAATGGCCAGTGAATTCGGAGAAATCAGCCTTCGAAATTCATGCTTAGCTTTTATACGATTAAATTTTAATTTTACGCAACGAGTTCGTAGCTTGATTGGTAAATCGTCTGCTTACTACGCGCGAGATCAGGATTCGATTCCACGAGATCAAATTTTTTTGTTCAATTCATCTTATTATTTTTTAAATTAAATAAATTTATTTATGAAAGGTTTATTAAATATTAAATGAAATTTTTTGTACTTATTTTGTATTCATTAAAGGAAAAAAAAAAATTAAAAATATATAAATAAAATTATTTATTAGTAAAATTATTTAAAATTATTATTGATTAAAAATATTTAAAATTATTATTAAATAAAAATATTTAAAATTATTATTAAATAAAAATATTTAAAATTATTATTAATTCAAAATATTTAAAACAATTATTAATAAAAATTATTAATAATTAAAATTAGTAAATTAATTATTATTTATTTAAATCAACTAATTAATTACTATTTATTATAATTTATTAATTACTAATTATTATAATTAACTACTTATTATTTAGCATTAGCATTAATAAGAAATATTAGTAATTTATTATTAAAATTATTATTATTTTTTATTAAAATTATTATTAATTTATTATTATTTAAGTGTGTATTACTATTAAAATTATTATTAACTTATTATTGGAAATTATTATTAAAATTATTATTAATTTATTAAAATTATTATTAATTTATTATTAAAATTATTATTAATTTATTATTAAAATTATTATTAATTTATTAGAATTATTATTAATTTATTATTAAAATTATTATTAATTTTTATTATAAAAATTATTATTTTATTATTAAAATTATTATTATTTATTTATTAAAATTATTATTAATTTATTATTAAAATTATTATTTATTTATTATTAAAATTATTGATTATTTTTAAAAATATTGAAATTATTATTAATTTATTATAGAAATTATTATTAATTTATTATAGAAATTATTATTAATTTGTTATAGAAATTATTATTAATTTATAGAAATTATTATTAATTTATTATGATATTTAAATAAATTTATTAAAACTATTTGGCTTGTTACATTATTAAAATTACTTAAATAAATGTATTAAAATTATTTAAATAAACTTTTTAAAATTAAATAAATTTATTTTAAAAGGACTTATTAAATATTTTATAAAATTATAAAATAATTAAATTAATAATATATAAAGAAAAGACATTCTTTTTATTATATAATATTATATAATATATTAATTATAAAATAATTAATTTTTAATAATAATAATATATTTTATAAATTACTTTATATTATATATATTTTTTATTTATAGTATATTGTTTTTCACATTATAAAACGATTTGTAACTAATTTTTAAAATATCATTTAATATTTATTATATATTTTATTATAAATATTATTTATTAATATAAAATATATTTATAAAATTTAATATAATTATTTATATAATTACAGTATTTTTTTAATTATAAAATACAAAAAGAATCGTTTAATATTTAATAAAAATTTCATAAATAAATTTATTTAATTTAAAAAAATAATTGAATGAATTGAACAAAAAATGTTGATCGCGTGGAATCGAACCCTGACCTAGCGCGTAGTAAGCAGACAATTTACCAATCAAGCTACGAACTCTTTGCGGAAAGTTAAAATTTAATTGTATAAAAGCTAAGCATGAATTTCGAAGGCTGATTTCTCCGAATTGACTGACCATTAGGCGGAATTACATTGAGGGGTGAACACCCTAAAGGAGTACTACTATAGCACCAAGTCTCGATCCCAAATGAATTTCCTAAGTCGTGCCCTCTCCTTGTTAATTCAAGCAATATGAAAGTACCACATCTTCAGTACGCAGATTTGGCTTTAATACAGGTAACATTTTTGCTCTTTAACATTAAATTTAATTTTGTAGGAAAAAATTCTTTATTTCTCTACAAAGTAACTCTCATAATATAGTTTCCTACAAAAGCAACGAAAGTATACGTAAATGGTTGAGACGAATGCAATAGCATAATAAATTTTTTAAAAGCGCAATTTGTTTTTTACCATTTTCTCACGTTAACTATTGAGAATATAAGGTATAAATACGCCATTATTCATTCTACTAGTATATTACTCTATGAGTAATAATGCTAAAAGTTATATATATATTAGCATTGATATATATATCGACTTCTATCCGTTATAGTATTTTTCCGCTTCATTCAGTATATGTTCTATTGATATTTTTCGACAGTGGCTATGAATCACAAAACATTATTGACAGGAGAAAGTTCTAAGAGCTTGAGAAATAGTTTGTGTCTGCAACTGCTGAGTGATTATGGTCTCTAACTTGTGGAAAACTGGGAGGGGGGTAGGTGTCATCTTCGTCACGTGGTCGTGGTTAAAAATTATGAGATCCGCCACCAATAACATTAGTGTAGCTTCAAAGTATGAAGTTAATAATCCATCAATCACAATTGTGTCATGAATACGCTATTTACAATGCTGGTATACTATAAAATAATCTATATATATTGCATCTCTGTATTAAATAAAAGGTAAAAAGAATGAAATAGAGGTAAAGCATTTATACATGGTGTTGCAGAATTACACCAATAAATTTATAGAGTTGTAGTACGCAGGACGGAGATGACAAATCACAATAGAACAAGGGATCATAAACGGCGTTCAGTGGGTGAAAATCGTGATAATTGTAGATGTTGGGAGGAGGATGTGCCAGACGAGGAGTGTGGCCAAGCGAATGCGGGATATTTATATACTACCTGAATCTCTAAATGACACGAAATACTTAATTTTGCTACAGCACATTCTCCCAGAGTTTCTGCAGGGAGTACTGACCACTAAGTGGCAGGAAGTGTGGTTCCTGCACGATGGTGTAATTTTCGATTGGGGGTGTAACCATCACCATGCTACATATACCGGTGAGGACGTCAATTGGACCGGTGACCCTGTTTCTTAGCTTCCAAGCTTCCCACCCCTCAATTTCTTGGATTTCTTCTACTGGGGGCAACTGAAATTGTTTGTATATGAGACGCCTGGAATACAGTGGAGGGTCTTACGTCACGAATCCTAATCGCTTCAGCTGAAATCACCCGCACACCGAATTTGTTTGAACAAGTCCAACAATCATTCAACCGTCGGTGTCGACTGCGCTATGACCTACGCGGGTGCAATATCGAACAATTCCTGCGTCAGACACTTGACGTTGTATTTCAGACATCACGTTTCAGACGTCACATTGTGTTACCTCTTATTGCCCTCCTCCATGGCAACACATGCTCATCCAACAATCCCGACTAAATATGTCACTCTATTCAAAGTAACTAATACCACAGCACTAAAAAATTGACTTTGTTTGAAAATAGAGTATGTGAACGTAATCTTGTAAAGGTAAGTAAGGGGTTACGCATGGGTACTTTTTAAATCATTCAATTTTTTTCAACCTGTGGCCCAAAACATGCGTAAATAGGCAAGAAAAAAGGCCACGAAGAATACTTTTTCCTTTTTGTGGTGTCGTGGACGGGTAGTGAGGATGAGCTCACATCAAATTGTTGAAATAAAACAACCTTATTTTTGTTCAATTAAATAATTATTAATAATGCTACATGGAAATGTCTCTTTGCTCCAAACCGGTATGATCAGTCTCTTTCAGACGTCGGATTTCATTCTCCCACACTTTGCATTGTCCAAAGGACATTTCCCCATAGTTCTCGGTAACTACGCTCGCTAGGTTAGACAACGCCACCGGCGTTCATCCACTTTTCTTTCCTCTTACTCCAGGAAAATCCACTTTCGACTCGAATCCGATCTCGATCTCGCTAGAAAATGCCCCTTTTAAACTCCAGGGGCGGGTCCACTACACACCCCTCGTCATTTCTCAATGGTAGGCCCACATGAAGTCTGCACCGGTCCTCGGACTCATTAGCGCGCTATTGGCGTGGACCTAACAATCGCATTCTCTGGTTCGTCTTGAATGCACTGGCGCCAGACGGTTCGTTCTGACATCTGGACACTTTGTCCATCACGACACCATTCTTCCTTTTAAGCAATTCTCCCACCGTTCTTCAAGGCGTCAGTCCCCTCAGTTAGACAGGCCCTGTCAATTGTCACACAACGGGACATTGGTATGTCCATTATGACTTTAAGACATACTGTCATTGCAGACCTGAGGCCAAGCAATGGACAATAACCCAAAAGCCGCTGGCACGGTCTCCTACCCACAAGCGACCCACCTGCTCTAATCTATCAAACTAGACATGTATAGAAGGGTGTGGCTAGTATTAATGCGCCATCGTTACACATCTTACTTGCCTTAACTTTAAATTTGCATTTCTCTTAAAACTTGATTACCCTTATAAAAAAGCTTTCTACACAGTCATTTATAACAATTTAATATACCCCCTGGGTAGCCAATGAGAATCAATTTCCTCGCTCGTTATCGACCAGTCAAAGATAAGCCTCTCAGCTCTCTTCCAAGCGGAAATTCAAAATTTTTGAAGTCCAAAAAAGAACTTTTAGGCATGCCACCGAAAATCATCGTCTCTGCCAATCACCAAGACGCCACTCACAGCATGGCAAAATCAACTTTCATCGCTGCTACAAAACAAAATTCTTTTATGGGGTAGTCAGAGGACTTCGTTGCAGCCCATATGCCCACAAATTATATGTAACTACTCCCGTCTATAAGGACAAGTACTCTAATGAGTGCTAAGCAAAAAAATCTTTATCACTTTCGTTCAAAAATGAACAACTTCAACAAAATGAAAAGCTCTACTTGCTCATATACAGAATCAAAACGTGAGAAAAGTTGAAATATTTGTTGGGGGCATTCTAATCACCTTTATTAAAAAATCTAGATCGTAACTTTTATAAGAGAAGGATCCAATACTGCTTCCAATCACGATACTGTTTCAGTAGAGAAGCACACAGAACTGAAATGCCAGTATATATATACGTGTGTATGAATAAATAGTTATAAACCTAAGTATAACTAGTCAGAACAAAAAGATATATTAGCTACAGAAGTACAATAGCATACTTTTGGCCTTAGAAGCCAAGATTTTGGGTTTAAACATTTTTTTTGTCAACCAAACTTCGCCTATAATTTGCGTATACACTGTGCAATAGGAAAAGGTAGAAATATTATAGATATATAATTTTTACCAAATAAAATACAGTAATTCTAATTAATGTAACGATAAGATTTAATAGATTACTTTCTATTATAGAGTGAAAACTTTTGTAATAAAATCTAGAAAATGATAAAATTGACTTCCTGAACAAAACATCTAGTTAACGTTTTTCGCTAATACAGCAGTACCGCATAAAAGTAAAATTAGTAAATTAACACTTTATCTACCGCATTATGATTTACTGCAGTTTTTTTCACGTAATATTTTTTTTGAATCACTACATTGAAAATTATGGGATATACATAAAAAAAATACTCAACTTTGGGAAATTTAATCCATTAGAGCTGATTAATTAATTAAAGATATTCAACTGTAAAATTAATTATATTCACTGTTTACTTAAAATAAATAGTCAAATCGTTTTCTAAGATCTTCATTAACACACACAAAAAATAAGACACTTACCTATTGAAATAAACTATTTTTTCGGAACAAAAATGACAATCTCTGCAATGCGATGAAAAGCAATTTCTGCTATAAAACTGTTCGCCTTCCCAACTAAAATATTAATCATAGAATCCGTGCTGCCATATATCTTGAAAGAGTGGATTTAAAACAATATTCCAGCTAAGTATCCTCAGAACATTCGTAAAAATGTTTATTCTTTGTAATTTTAAAGTGAGTGGTACTTATAAGTAGCAGTCGGTAAATAAAGGGTTAACATAAAATAAAAGTAGATCTATAAATATATATTTAAAAACCTTAAATATTTATAAAAATTTATTGGAATTATATATATATATATATATATGTGTGTGTACCAACATTCACTGAAATAAATGTTTAATACAGGTATCTAAAGGGGTATGCAATTGACGCTTCAAAACTAGTAACTAAAAAGGGGTGTGGGTGAATTGGTGATCCTTTTTTATGAAACGCTCACCAATCAATTCTTTTTACTGTGGCTTATAAATTATACCAGGTTCTAGGTACTTTGAGAGAGCGAGAAAATGTTCAACTGAAATCGAATTTCCGTACTTATAAATTGCTTCTTTTCTCACAAAAATTCACTCCAATAACCATTTCAACGATTCCATAACTTCGAGAGAAAAGTTTCAAATAGGAGAAAAGAACACAGAAGAAAAAAAAAGGACAAAAAATGTATTATTTACTCTTGGCGTAAAAGTCGAAATCAATGACTCTATATCAGGGTTCCATTTCTGCCCTTTTTATACTTTTATTTTTCTTGCTTATTTCCCACCCCCATTGGTTCATTAATCAGAATTATGTCGGCGTATTGATTGGTGATTCGTTTGTGTTGACGTAACGCCTAGCTAGACCTATCAGCAGCTCGGCGTGATGAATAGTGCGGAAAGCTATTCATTATCCAATTATAGAATGCTTTATCAATTACACAGAGTTCGAATCGAAAATTTTACTAATGGAATAATTAGGTATTTGTTTGAGTAAATCGTGAAATGTTTTAGTTCCTCCTTTCGATCATTTATAACATTTGCAATCGGATGAACAAGTTTCTTGTTTCTGCAGTTTGGAAAAAAGATTTTCACTTAAAATCGTATAATTTAGGCGGTAATGGATTACCCTTTAAAAAAAAAAAAAAAAAATAGAACCGACGTGGAATTAAATTCATTCTAAAAGAGATTGCAATCCAAGTGTAAAAATAGTACCATTGTCACATTTGGAAAAAGTACCTTTAAAATGCGAAAGTGAAGAAGAATGAAATTTTTTTTATACGTTCATGTGTAATTAGTAAATAATCTTTCAATACGGAGAAATTAGATACGTATATATTACACACTGGCATTGGATTTACAGATAGCAAAAGTTAATAAAATGTCCTTCAAAAAATTTTAAAAAAATAAGTAATGCATATGAAAAGTATATCAGTACTTGTTTTGAGCTAATTTTGAAAACATTTCATTTATAACAATTTATCTAAAACTTTTTCTTTCTGTAGGCCGGAGTTTTTGAAACTGAGGGGCGCGCCCACCTAGGGAGAAGTAGGGGCACGAGCATATCGAAAAGTCAAAAATAAAATAATATTTAAAAAAAATATTGATTTACTCAAAAGAAAAAAAATTAAAATACATTCCGACATAATAAGAATAAAATACACTGTTATAATGCACTTATAAGTGTATCAGTCCCGTTATATTGCATGTGATGTTTAATTTATCAATACTAATTTAAGATCAAATTCAATAATTACTAGTGACTCCCATGGGCTTGTTATATACAAAGTTAGATACTAAATTTAATACATATCTTGCTAATTTGTACGGTTTATAAGTTATATACTGTAGTCTTATGGTCAAAGTGTATTATTATTGCATTCAATACATTGTAATTATATAGAGGGGAGGGGCGCGATGAAAATTATGATTGAAAATTGGGTCTCAAATATTGAAAGTTTTTTTAGAAGCACTCTGCTGTAAGCTACAAAATGTTATAATTTTTTTTCTTTTTTTAATTTATTATTTTTTGTAAGATGGATAAGAATCCAATTGGGTCTCGCTTCAGACTGACCAACTAATAGGGACATCTGCTCATGCACCTCAGCGCCCAATAGTCTCGTATAATACTGGGATGGGTACAGTAGGCCTTGGCCCTCATGGGCTGTAGCGCCACTGAGTTTGAGTTAAGAATCCAATTATTATCATTGCAACATCTGTTTTTATTTAAATCTAAGAATATTCGGGATTCTGATTTGGTTCCACGAAACAGTGCCGTTCAGAATGTTGAAAATGTATTGTAAAAGTTACAACATGCATGTGGAACAACTCAATTGTTATTTCTATCATCCCTCAAACCACGGTTTGAAATGTTATCGTTTTTCACCAATATAGTTCTGTTTTAGCCGAAGTGGACAATAATTTAAATTAAACATTTATTTTTAGTAACCCTAATAATCGTAACCAATTCTTCGAAACCAATATTAAAACACAAAATTGTCTTTGAAATAATAAAGCCTTCTTTCTGTGTATCTAATATCAGTAATGACTTTTACACTTTTTGAACAATTTTCCTCTTTTTGTAGGTATAAAAGTCTATTCGGTTGTATCTAATTATAATAATTAATATTGATGATTAGCAACATTTGTAGAAAATAAATTCTGTAAGATGCCTTCTTAATATTCCAATTCCAAAACATAATTTTCTGAATAAATCTATTTTCTTTTAGCATGTTTACTTTACGTAATTTATGTGATAATATTTTGCACGTTTTTTTCCAAACTTCTCTTAAAAAGCTCCTTTTTACAAAATAATTTATTCATTAGTAAAATTATAATGCTTTAATTATTATTATCGTTGTTAAAAAGAATTTGAAATGCATATTTTACAGTACTTAGTAAATATTTTTATTAGCTGAGAAATATCTATTGTTTGAATATAGAAAATAAATAAAATGAATAATAAATAAATATGATCATATAATGCTTTTGTATTTCAAAATAATAGTTAACATACATTGTTCTCGTTTTTCATTTAATCATTGTATTCATCATCTATCTCTTTGAATGCTCTCATTTTAATCCTTGTTTTTGAATTTCAGTATTGTATTCCTAAAATACATAGTTTTTACCAGACATTTTTGTTTGATATATATATTCATTGCCTTTATTATTATTAGGTGATTATTATCGTTATTAAGATGAAAGTCGAGATTGTTAGATACAAATAAAGAAGAAAAATTTTCAATTTGCATGAGATTTAATTTTTTTTTAAAATTTTAATATAAACCTGCAGCTGCAGAATTTTGTTTGTTGGTTCAAACATAATAGAAATTTCATGTGAATTTTCGTCTTCATAAAATAAATCATTAAAACTAATATCTAAATGTGTGTGTGTGATAACTATAATAATTTTTATAATATATTGACTATAACTATTTTTTAAAGGTTTTCATGCTTTAGTTTAATTTTGTTTTGTGACTTTAAAGGCTTATAAATTGAAAAGATTTTAATAAATTAATAGCAAAGCAAAAATATTAATCTTCATGTAAAAGGAATTTTTTTTCGATATTTCAAAGCATTTTCTTAGTTTTTATAACGTCAGAAATTTAATTGACGGTAAAATATAAAGTAAATAAAGGATTCAATTTGCTAAGGATTTGTCTAGAATTTTAATTTATTAAAGTGTAGCTCTAGATATATATTTTTTTTATTTTTCAAACTTATTTATATCTCTTTGTTCAATCACTTTTGAAATACACATTTACGTTTCTTTTCAGTTAAAATAATTAGAGAACTGGTTGAAAACTCATTATAAAAGATATAATTAATATCGCTGCAT
Organism: Trichonephila inaurata madagascariensis; assembly: GCA_019973955.1. Classification (NCBI taxonomy): domain Eukaryota; kingdom Metazoa; phylum Arthropoda; class Arachnida; order Araneae; family Nephilidae; genus Trichonephila; species Trichonephila inaurata. Next base: position 108,725 of record BMAV01023829.1, read on the forward strand.
TATATAAACAAGTATGCATGAAGTTACATTTTTATATGGAAATTTATAATTGTAAACGGATCTTTTTATATAAAATGTATTATCTTAAAATATTGAAAATTAAGAAAAAAACTCACTATTATGGAGCTTTGATATTGAATGTTTTTGTAATAATTAAATAAAAATTCAAAAGTAGAAAGTACTTTAATTAACTTTCGTTGAAAAATATTATTTTTTAACAAAAGAGCAATAACAATTACTTTTTTTAATACAGTGGGTGATCGGTTAACGAACAGATCAGTTAACGAACTAATCGGTTAACGAACACTTTCACGTCAGATTTTTAAGATCGGATAACGAACACATATTCAGATAACGAAACATTTTCAGAGAAAGGGCGCACGTGTTTTGGACAACGAGCACATATTCGGATAATGAACAAAACGAACGAATTCTAACAAACGCGAGAAGCCTGAAAAATTAATATTAAACATTTGTTAACATTTTGCATACAAAATAAGATCACTTGAAATGTTTAAGCATGCATAGTATTGATAATTACTAAATTAAGCGGATTAACAATGAATTTAGCATTCAATAATTAATGTATGACTAAAATCAATACACACTTGAATACTTGAATTTCAATATGAAGGTATCAATGTTTTCTGACAACGGTAAGTTATGGGCGAGTGGATTTGCTGACATGGCAAGATAAATTAAGCTTGAATTCTTAATCTTTTCAAGTAGTGCAGACTATAAAATATAAAGGTGCCGATGACGCTCCTCTGTAAAAACACGTGAAATAGCAGAAACCCTTGGACTAAAAATCGTTTTCATCTCACGGATATGTTGCTTACCTATTAAACTTCAAGGGTTCATATTGAAAAAAAAAATCCAATAGAATATTCATACACATTAGACCATCAGTTTTGGTTTTGATTTCGGTGCTCCAGAACAGATTAATCGATTTCACATAGGTCTATGCTGGTCGATGATTGGTTAACGAACAATTCGGATTACGAACATAGTCTTGGAACGGATTATGTTCGTTAACCGATCACCCACTGTATATTTTTGGATTAAGGTATGTGTAATATAATGTTATCTTCATAAGTTGACTATAAATTATAATCAGGGGCTGCTCAGGGCCGGACAAACAGGACCCCTGCCCGGGATGGCAAATTTTAAGGGTGGCATTTGGATCGGATTTCAAAAATACTTTTTTGTTACAAAAAATTTGATATATTTTCTGAAATATTATTGGGTGTGGGTTTGTTATTTCATTTAACGTATCTTATTTCCTTACTTTGTACTCTGCATGTTTAATGACAGTTTTCTTTTAGTTCGAAACTTGAAGGATTCGAGGCCTGGAGTAAATGGTAAATCATGAAATTTTATATACTGACTCATCTTTCGCTAGTAACTTTCTTCCCATCCCGGAGTGAGGTCAAAACGGACATTCCATTCACGCTTACGATGTCCGGTGTCTACCATCCAAAAAGGGACAGGGGTAATAAGAGGTTTTGTAGATAGAGAGCCACAGGAGATGCTTTAGTTTAGTCTTGAGTGTAGTTACTATGTTCAAAAACAAGCGAAAAGCAGTCCTACCATCAGTAGATTATTTTTGAAGAAACTGGCCAAACAAATGGACGATTCTATTTCTTATATTTTACTCTGCGTTTTTGGAAATAGCCTTCAACAAGTAATTATATGTCTAATTTAGAATTATTTGAATTCTTTCAAGTCTTAAAATTATATATATATATATATATATATATATATATACTGCCATATATATATATATATATATATATATATTATATTTTAATTATAATTGTTGTTTGTAGCTTAGAGGCTTTAGCGTTTTCCATTTTTGTTCAGGGCCGCTAAACTGCTAGAACTGGTCCTGATTATAATTCTCTAAATAAATTTTAATGCACCAAAATTCCACTTAAATTAAACTTTATTCAACCTTTGTAGCTTTATTTAATAGTCACGTGTTACAAAATTAAAATTTTTTCTTTACGTCATAAGTAATTAAAAATAGTAAGTTTTAGTTCTAGGAAATGCTGTTTTTTATTCTAATTAATTTTATCTCTTTTATATAGTCGTTATGTTTCACAAGTATCCGAATCCTTCATTAATAAATCCTTAAACACTTCACGAAAACATAGGAGATTATTAATTATAATTCCACCCACATATCACTCCAGCATTTCCATCCGAAAGTATTCATAATTTTTCAAAAGATAAATGAAATCCTTGACCTCTCTTCGAAACTCAAAGTTTTCTCAGAACGATTGTTCAAATTAAGATGGCGCCACGTATGAATCTCTTCGTTGCCAAAATAGGTTAATAGAATAATTAATTATCTGACTATTTAATTGGAAGGCTTCCACGCTTCGCTGGTTTGGAATCGACTCAGCAAAAGAGGGAAAGTTTCACAAAATTCCATCGATTCAATGGCAACGCGGGAACAAAAAAAAGAAAATAAGAAAAAAAAGGAAAAAAGTAAATAAAGAAATAATTTAAAGGAATGCGGAAGATTTATGAGAAAAGCGGCTGTTTTAGGTTTCCTAATTTAAAGAATATATTTTTTTTACTTCTTCTTTCCTTCTGTTATGTTTCGACTTGCTTTCAAGAGCCGTTAATCAACAAATTTCTCACAAAGAAATACAATTTGATTTTTAAATTAAAGGTTTTACTAATTAAATGGCATCGAAATCAAATATGTTTTGTTGTCTTTTGAAGTCTTGAGGAATGCTGCGAAAATATTTATAATTAAAATATTGAAACATTTATAAAAATGTAGCTAATTGGCACAATTAAAATTAATCATGCGAGTTGGGAGGTATTTGTTTAAAGAATTAATATGCTAGTAAAGTTATATATTAAATGCAGTTGAATATTAATTGAATTCTGAAACAAAATTGAACTATTTGATTTATCAATTAATATTTGTATCAGAAATATTTATAATTTCAATTAAATTAATATTTAAAAAAATATATAAAAGATATATATGAAATATACTTGCCCGGTAGTTGGTTTGTCACTGGTCCTCTGCACCCAAGGTTGTGGGTTCAACCCCGGCTCAGGTCGATGGATTTTCATGATGTAGAAAATCGACAGTGGCCATATCGTATGATTACATGGCATGTAAAATATCCCCTTGGAGTGCCCGTTTCGCTTAGGTGCCCTCTTCAAAATTAAATTCCTGAGTTCAATTTCGCATCGCAGAGCTCATGTGCCTCCCTCTGGGGAGGAAACTGGGTGACAAAATTACTTGTGGCAATTGGTATCGTCTATATGGGTGTCGTCGATCACCTTGATCGACTGGTGGACCACAAAGACATTCTGCAGTGACCGCCTGATAAGATTTACAGCTGTTAGTAGTGGCTTTGGGAAATATTCAGGCCAGTTGCAGTACTGTATAAGTCTTTGCTGACTATAACGTACAAAAAACTATATAATACTATTTATATAAGTATTCTTTTGTAACTAACACTTTATAAAAATGCTTTATTTGCATATTTGAATTGTGTTTTGTAGAAACATCATTTCATGTTATTAAATTTGATATTGCATTGGTATAATGCCTTGTCACTTGCGTTTTGCTTTAAACGCGGTTTTTAAAGTGTAAATTTTTTTTGTTAATATTTTAGTTCTGTAGGTAAGTGCATGTTCCGTATTAATTATATATTAGCTATAAAATAAATATTTGTAGACCTTTCTGACCTCACCACACCTGACACTTTGGACATTTTGGCGGCAAGAATTTTAAAGGGGAGGGGTGGTCAATTCTATTCTTGTATCATATTTACGTACAGTAAACATATTTTTGATTTTGGCTATGTCGGAAGGGAAGAAAATGCTGAAAAATAAATTACTTTGAATGAAATAAAGTAAGCATTAAGGTGGCTAAGAGCTACGTTTGGAACCGTGATTTTAAAAGCGAATAAATGGCTAATTTTTCATGATATTTAGGTGTCACTTAGATTAGAATACGAATACAATTGTTTTAAAGGACATTGTATTAAATTATTTAAATATGCAGGTAAACAGGTGAAATAACGAGTAATTATACTTTGTGAAAAACTTCTATTAATAATATTATTCCTGTATACAGCTCAGACCTCTCTACAGAGGCTCAACCAAATTTTTTTGGAAATATGGAAGCGAGGTGGGTTGCTCATATTTTACGACGGCAGGGGAGCAATTTATGAAAAAACGCCGATAATTATTTCATTTTAAGGTTTGGCGGCTTTCGAGAAAATAATATGAATTTACAAAATCATAGTTGACCTCTGTAAATGGGTCTCAGCTATATACAGGCAAATATTATTATATAATAGAAGCATTTTCACAAAAGAGGAACATTTTGAAAAAGATTATTTCTAAATTTAAATTTTTGGCAAAATATTGTATTTAAAGTATTTTTTTTTTATTGAAGTATCCTTAATAAACAATATTACATACATGTAGTGCAATCCCAGTAACACTAAATATCATGAAAATTATCTATTTATGCGCTTTTTTAAAATCATGGTTCCGAACGTAGTCGGATACCTTAATAAATAACGTACGTAATTACGTTTTACGTATTATATACATGAGATTAAAATCAATTGGAAAAGTCCCGTGGACCCCTACCCCCTCCCTCCTTGTGTGCGCCACCCCGGGGGACATTAACACCTTGAAAAAAAATTAAAGTAGCCCGTACCTGGAAAAGTCTGCCCACCCTGAGATGCCTTTGATGCCGAAATAAAATTCGGTACCAAATTCCACGGGGAATGAACTAAGTCTGCAAAGGTAAAAAATCCGAATTCTCAGTCCCTTTTGAGGAAGAATATTTTCCCGCGAAAAATTTACATTTGATTAGAGGTGATTAAGTGGTAGTGACCGAAAAAGTAAAGAGACTTGATCATGACCACATAATTTATTTAGAACTTTTCAAATCCTCGTACAATTTTAAAAAAACACACAATAGAGAATTGATGAAATATATAAATTTATATGCGGGAAAGAGCAGGAAAAATGTGCATTATAAAAAATACAGTCACGTGTTTAGTCGAAGGGAATTGTTGTTTATAGAAATGACATCATTGTTTAGGGAATATTATTCCCGATTAGTAAAGTGCATGAAAACAATTTATGATTTTGTATATCTTAAGTCTCAATAACGTAAATCTATCAAAATTTTTAAGGTCTGAGAAATGGTAAGTAAATATACCAACATAATGTTTTTGGTGTTCTTAACAAATAAATTGAGACGCGTTTCGAAATAGGTTATTAAGATTTCTGAATTACATGTTATAAATAAAGGAGATTTGAAATATGAGTAGAAATCAATGTAACTTATTACATATGTATATAGTGTGTGAATGTCGTACAACAGTATTATATGTTGATAAACATTCTAAGCATTTGTACATTCAAATGCTTCATTATTTAGAATATAAACGTAATAATTTGTAATAAATGGAATTTTTAAATTAAAGTTTATGAATTTATTCATCATTACAAGTATTAAAGGGACTTTCTTATACAACTTTCTAGCTATCATCCTGATGCTGCCATTGAAATGTCTATCTTGTTTTTATTTCGATGTAATGGGCCTCTTAGCGGAAATGTTTTGAACTCTTTTATGGAATCTTTCATTATATTAATTGAAATGTGTATCCACGAATTAGCAAAGTCATCCGTATTTTAACTACAGTTACATCATGCTATCTCAATAGGCCAATTTTAGTTGACTTTGACTCACTTTGATAATTTGCAGGTGGGCTTATGGATCGTAAAGCAGAGTTTCTCAAACTGTGGGGCGCCTCTAAGGGGAGCATGTAAATGAAAACGCCTTACAAGGGGGGTGCGAGCACATCGAAAAGTCGAGAATAAAAGATTAAAAAAAAATTGCAAATTTACTGAAAGGAAGCAAAACAAAATACATTCTGACATAATAAAAGTAAAATACACATTTACTCTGATATAATATACTCAAAAATTCATCATTATTGCACAATGTATTTAATAATTAATCTATCATTGTAAGTTAAGAATAAAATTAATAATTACTAGTGACTCCCATGGGCTTGTCGTATACAAAATTTAATACTTATCTTGACAGTTTGAACGATATATATTTAACTAAAATCGCATTGTATCATTACGTGAAATATATTATTATTAAATTCAATTCATAGTTATTCTTTTTTGTATGGAGGGGCGCGCGATGAAAATTATGATTGAAAATTGGGTCGCAAGTATTGAAAGTTTGAGAAGCACTGTCGTAAAGCGATCGCCAATCCCGCACCGTGAAAAGTTTGATTTTGATCCTGTGAGTTTTTTCCCTGCTTTTAAGTTTAATTAAGATCACCTTTTAGGCATACCCTGTGAGCATTCTTTTTGCATTATTAAAATTCCATGTACTGCAGTGCCATTTTCTCAGCAGCGGTGAAAATGTGGCAGACAGGGTACTTACATACTTAAAAGGTATACAAAAATACTTTTGCTTCATTTGGCTTGGTTTGAGTAGTTCTCTTAGAAATAAGTTTCAAGGAATATACTTTCAATAAATAGTTAAGCATCACTGTATGTTAAGCGAAAAACAAGGTGATATTTTTTATTGAATTTCCGGGAAATATATAGATATTTAGTTACACATCTTTAATCAAATACAAATTTAAGTACGGAGCCACAGGTGCAAATTTACTTTTGAAAGGAAAGGAAATATCCAATACATGTTTTATAAAATAAGCTTTACGAAAATTTTAATATTGTTACAAAAAAAAATGTGCTTTCAACGAAACCTCTAAGATATTTAAAAGTATATTCAGGGATAAAATAGAACAAACGTTGTTTTTAATATAAAAGGGTATCATAACTTCTTTTATTTTAGTTTAATTTCCGTTTTAGTAACATAAAAAATTCCATAATTCAATAAATGGTGTGTGATTCTGAACTACTTCCTATTAAACTAAATTCAATTTGATATTCATCGGTATAGTTTCTAGGTAATGGGTTTTATATGTTTCTCTAATGGCTTTCTATGTATCAGCATATTATTCATTCATTTTTCTTTCTAATTTTATTAGAATTATATCGAAGCAAAGAAATTTATTCTTAGTATTACACTTTTTATTACAATAAAATATATATTATTCCTGTAATATCATTCTAATATCTTATAACGATTTTTCTAGAACATTGCCGCATGAAATGGGGTTAGAATGATTTAATATAAAAATGTAAAATGTGTATATATTTTTAAATAAAGTAGCATTTTATATGCATTAAATAGAGAATGAATAACAAAAGCAAAACTCAAAAATTACTATACCACATACTAAATATTTGAATGGAAGAAAAGTTATACAATCAAACAAAAAAGGAAAGAGAATCCCAGCAATTCAAAAAGTCATTTTGGACTTCGGACCAAATAAGTGAGGTTAAGATAGTTTGATTGCACAAAACTTCCCCTTTGCGACACGGTAGGTCAATAAGAAAAATTTGAACAGAATATAGACCAAAAAAATTCAAACGAAAAATAAGTACATTGAGCAAAAACTCTCTAACACACAAATGAATGAGAAGTTCAGTAATTTAAGTTTTGTAATATATCCACTGGCGAAGCTAGTCTTAAGGGGCACTGTATTGAAGATTGATTGGGGGCCCTCTTTTGGGCATCTTAATAGTTTATTATATTTTGCTTACGCGTGTTGGAGCCGCTGAAGCTTGGGGGCCCCGTATCATTGATACAGCTGATACGGTGGTAGCTACACCCCTGAATATATCACAAATCCTTTAAAAAATTTTAAATTTGCACTCGCAGAATTTTTTAAAGAATTTTAAAAGTTCTTTAAAATATTAAGCCACTGTAATCTAGGTAAGAACACGTCACATATACTAGCGTACCAAAAAAGATGCATGCAAATGAAACTGGGTAAAACTCGTAGAAATATAAATATTATATATGTTTTTCACAAGATTTATTAAATGGAAATCTTCAAACAAATGTACGATTTCGGGATTATCTGGAAAATCAAATCTTATTTGATTTGAGTGTTAGCCATAGTATATAAATGCCATATAATTCATCAAGATTAAGTACCATATTGAAGGTGTTATTCTTTCAAAAACGTAGGAACGCCCCTTTAACGGTAAACTAACCTCGATAGTACAAATTATACAACAGTTCATTCTCATTGCTCAAATTTTAAAACTGTAATTTACATATTTTACGTTGTTCAATTTTTTCTTAATATATTGTAAACAAGAAAAGAATACATTTCAAATCTTTAACGCAGCATTTTGATCTAAACTAAAATTTAGCGCCTTTTAAAACACTATATTCCTAATCACCTTTTCTTCTAAATTGCACTGAATTTTGATTCTGTGTTTGCTTCTGCGCCTTGTAAGAACTACATACAATAATTGTTCTTGAGTAAATATTGTTTCCTTCGATGTTACACATAAACCGACTTTTTCAAAACCCTGCCCCTGTGATTTATTAACAGGCAGGTCAAATGCCAAGCTTAGAGAGAACTGAGAACGTGTCAGTACGAGTGGCATATCAAAGTACCCTCGAGTCTCAGTGTCGAGTATGATCTTTGGTATACATACCCTTACAACAGTGCTTCTCAAACATTCAGCACTGGCGCCCCCCTTTTCAATCACAATTTTTATCGCACCCCCCTTATACATTAATAATGTACTAAATGCAATAATAATGCACTTTGACGCTAAAGCTACAATCTTTTTTTATTATAAACCGTACAAATTAATAACATAATTATTAAATTTTGAATATGTTACTTTTAAGCAAAAAATAAATAAATAAATAAAAATAATAAGTAATAGGATAATCATTATGTTATTTTTCCTTTCTCTAATTTTTAAATTGAAACATATTGCAAAATGCGGTGGCTGTTTAGAAGACAAAATATAGATATCAGCTAAATATAGAAAAAGAACTCAGAGGGTCAGTTTCTAACCATAAGCATTCCCTTTTTTAAAAAATTTTTGCTCTGCAAGACAAGCCCCATAGAAGTAGATAATACTTTTTAAAAAAAAACTTGTTTTTAAATTTTAAAATTTTTAATTAATTATTTTTAAAAATACTCTGTGCACACCCCGATACTTTAAAAAGTATACGGGCTGAAGTACCCGCTTTTTTGCACAGTTTTTTATAAGAAAAATAAAACATTATTGATATAAACGCTGAATTGTAAAGGAAAAAAAAACCCAAGTGCGAGACAATGTTTACAAAAATGAAAAATGTTTTTTTTTAAAATTGCTCAAATTAATTTTATTTTTTTGGAACTGAAATTTTAACCCGAATTGGGCTTTATAATTGATGTTGAATAAAGAAATAACAACATACAATTCCGATGAAGAATAATTGTATTTTTTTTTAATTTTTAAAAACAAAAAGACCTAAAAATTTTTTTAACCCCGAGGCATCACTGATACTAATGGTGGAACGGGGTTATTGAGTCACTAATCCCTTTTTTTTTATAATTATTTTTATATTCACAATAAAAAACGTAATTCTAGTGAAAAAAATTTTTTAAAGAGAAAAAAATACTTACCTTTTTTCAAAGACTTTTCAATTTTTCTTTTTTCTAATTTAGGGAAAAAAAAAAGAAAAAACCAAAATGTTTCAAAGTGGTGACCTTAAAAAAAAACACAAATCACGACACTTTGGGCTAACATTACAAAATTTTTTTTTGAAAGGGAGAACTGTCAAATTTTGTCCAAGTTTTTGGTTTTTCAGTCCTTTTATGTTCGACAAATAGCATGTTGAACTTTTTGGCCCTTTTGTGTTTTGACAAAAATAAAAGTGTGTCCTCTGGGTATTTGGGCATCAAAACTTTTTTTGATGGGGTTCTTTTTGGGAGCATTTGAAAATTTTTTCTTTCGTTTCATGTTTATCCTTTTTAAAATTTTCTTGAATATGCATTATTTCAAAGGGTTCCAAAAACCCCTTTTTTTCAGTTTTAACATCTTTCAATAAAAAAATCAAAAAATGCTCATTTCTTTTTTAAATATATATTCTGATCATTTCCCAAAAATTTACCTGCTCCAAAACTTTCTCATTTCTAGACCACAACAAGGAGTCAAAGTCACTAAGTTTTCTTTGGGGGGATGTAGCATGAAAACAAAAAATATTTTTTGGAAAAAATGATCGCACCGCGAACTCAGTCAAAACAAGTACCTTAAAATTGTAAAAAAACGTTTGTCTCTCCCAAAAAAGAGGGAGATATGTGACAAATATATTTTAGTTTACGTTAAGACTGTCAAACAGGAGGATAGTGTCGGGGCCATTGGTAAAATTAAAAGTTTTGTCAAAATTACGATTTCATGCACTCGGCCGGCGTGCCCATCCTTAAAAGTGTATTTTAAATATTGTTCAAAAAAAATTTGAAAACGTTTTTCATTATACTTTTATGTTTGGAATACTTAAAAAACCCTTTGGGGCCAATAACCTTTAAAGTGATTTTGTGCTTTTAAAAAATCATAAACAATTTAAAAGGGAAAAAAGCGCAGAAAAATAGTTTATTTAAAATTTCCCCAAATGAAAAACAAATAGTAAGAGCAGGGGACGTAACTAACCGTACAATGTTCGAAGGTCAAACCGAAAGCAAATACATTCTGCCCTACAGCTAATGTACAAATTTCAATAAATAGCAGTGATGAAATTTTTATCTCCTTAGAATTTTTGATTAGGGCCCGGTTTTTTTTTTCTCTAAAAGAGAGTATTTTAAATTTTGAAAAGAAATAAAAAAATTTTCTATATGGGATAAGCAAATCAAATTTTTTTTTTATTTTTATAACTAAAAAAGATAGCAAAGAGGTTTTAAGTAGAAGCTTTTTTTTTTATGACGTAATATCGGATGATATATATAAATTTTATCGTGTAAATGCGTATTTTTTATGTCAGAAAGTAGTTTTACTTATTCAGTTTTTTTTAATCTTTTTTTTTTATATGCTCCCCCCTCAAGGGTATCGCGCCCCCAAAGGGGGGAAAAAGTTTGAAAACACGTTTTTAAAAACGTCATTTCACTCGCAACTTGGTGAAATATTGGTCATACAGCCATATTTTTTGGGGTCCTTTCAGCCCCCACCATATGGATGTTCAGAAACTATTGGGGAAATTTTTTTAACATCACCAACATAACTTAATGGGTTTTTGAGAAAACTGAAAGGAGGGGGGGAGGGTTCCCCACTAGTGATTCAACCCATGACGGGACTTTTGTGCCACCAAATTTTATTAAAAATTTATTATACTTAAAGAAAAAATGAATAAAATCCGGAACCGAATCATTCGACCGTTTTATAGAAATAAACCAAAGGTATTGGTGATAGATTTAATTTACTCTTTCGTGGATAGATGGAAGTGTATTATAGATAACTAAAATTATTTTGAACATATATCATTGTTAGTGTGTCACTAAATTTTGAAATTGTTAAAAGTGTACCGAAACAATAAAAATGTCGCAAATCACTGCCGTAGACAAATCATTATTGGCGCTTCTCTTCAATTTCATTCAACCTTTTACGGCCCATTTTTACTTACTATATATATACCCTATGTATAAATTGATTTATTACAGCAATGCAAAAAACTTTTTATTATATATAGAGAGAAAGTGCATTCGTTCCTTATTCATTTTTTTCTGTACTTAAGGGGGAAATATTACTTATGCATTTATGATGCCGTTTTCCTGAATAATCGCTCACTTTAGTTTGAATTTGTTTTTAATTCCTACTCTTTTAGGTCACAATCTCCCTGTGTCTTGTTCAAATTTTCTGTCGTTAATAAAATACTTTTTAAAGAGCTCAATTGACCTGAAATTTTATATACTCGATTATTTTGGATGACAATACGGTAATTTAATTATAAATAACACAAATTAATTGAATAAAAATTAATTATTCAAAGAATTACATATATAGCCATGTTGGCATCACTTTTGGCGACTTGTGTCAAAACTTTAAAAAGATTTTTTCTCATATTTTAATCCTCACATTTGAGATGAAATTTTCTACACACGATAGTCTTTGATGATAATTTAAGTATAATTAATTAAAATTAATCCACTTAAACTAATTATTTAAAGGGTTACAGATACATTCACGTTGCCTTCATTTTTAGTGACTTGAATCAACACTTTAAAAGATTATTTTTCTCACGTTTTAAAGCATTCAGTTGAACTGAAATGTTATATACACAATTGCTTTGAATGAAAATACGATACGTTAATGATAATTGATAAAAATTAATATTGTGTTTCTATCATATGTATATACATATTTACATTAATTGTAATTATTTGATGAAAATCAACAGAAAATTTTTTCTTTGTTGACCTAAGTAGGAATTGACTTTAATTCTTTTTTGATATTACTTGTTTTATAATGGTATCAATGTATTCTTTAATCGTACAGAAATAAAGACCCTTTCCATCTTGTCCAAGAAAAAAAAAAGAGTCTACAGATTAAATCCATACGTGACAACTATGATGCAATTTCAGGGAACACTTCCTTGACAACTACATATCTCGAGATTTTATTATTCCTGTATATATGAATTAACTTACATCCTCTACCCTCCGTATCATCTTCTCGGCAGCCCTCCAATACTTTTCCTCGGGGAGTCCCGGAAGTTTTGTCTTGCTTAGCACAACTATCGATTCTCATTATTGTAGATGGTCATGGATTGGATCGTGTTTCGGTTATGGACATACACTCGCCTGTCTTTTCACCTCCATTTATAATTGCACCGAGGCTATTGTCATCAGTTCCGAAAGGATAGACTTCTGTTCTATGAAACTTATATTTTTATTCTTCTACGCATGCGAGGTTGTTAATAGTACTAACTTAAGTAGTGGATAATTGTAATGATGATATGTACATTTTGATGTATCTTTAAATTTATTTAAAAAATTTAGTTTTAATAATTTAGATAAAATTTTTAACTAATATTTACTTTACAGGGGATGGTGGGCCTTCAAAATGTCAAATTTTGCTCAAAATTGTGATTTTGATTTTTTTTATACTAATAATATTCCTTATAAATCATAGAATAATTCTGTCAAAGGATTTTGTCATTTTCTGAGTTAATTATTTTTATTTTACTCAAATAAAAATGCTTAAAATGCACTTTTCTTAGTTTGTAAATTTTCCCTTTTCATTGTCAAGTAAAATGTTGTTCGTCAGTTTTCTAAAGAATTTAATGGATCGCACTTTGTGTTGTTTTGAATACTTTGAATGTGTAATAATTGGTGAAATACGTCATATAATATACAAAACTTATCCTTTTTTTTATCAAATTTAATTTTGAATTTAAAACCCATACCCAGATATATTTTGTTGTATTTCATGTATGTATAAAACAAAAATTATGTACGCTTCTTAAAAAATAATGTGCAAGGAACATTTTTAAAAACAATTTTAAAAATGTATTTTTTTATAAAGAATCAGTTTATAAGAGTTTTTCTAAAGAAACATATTTAAATTATGAAATATAATAATCGTTTACTATATTGATTCCATTTTCAGCTGATTGAGATAACAATTTCAGAAATTAGTTTTAATGGTCAAACGTCCTCTTCCGGCGTATAACATGCACCTCCTTTTTTTACTAAGAAACCTAAGATATAGATGCTCAATATTCTTATGTTTTGAAGTCAGTTATGTAAGGAATTATCCCAGGCTTATGATAAATAATGTATTTCTAGATCTGCAACCCTTTCTTATAAGGAATGTCATTTCCTTTAAGGTACCCGACTACGTTCAGAACCATGATATTGCAAAAGCGTGTAAATGGATAATATTAATGATATTTAGTGTCACTTAGATTAGAAAATGTGTACAAAATTGTTTTAAGAACAGTATTACAATAAAAAAAATGCTTTAAGTACAATATTTTGACAAAAAATGAACATAGAATGACCCATTTTCAAAATATTCTCCTTTTGTGAAAAATGCTTCTATTGTAATAATATTTTGCCTGTCTATAATTCAGACCTCTACAGAGGCTCAACTAGAATTTTTGAAATATATAATTTAGAAGTGGGTTTATCCATGTTTTACGATACCAGTGGGGAGATATTTTAAGAAAAAAACGCCGATAATTATTTCAAATGGTTGTAACTCTGAAAATAATATGAATTTTTGAAACATCATAGTTGAGCCTTTGTACAGACGTCTGAGTTATTTACGGGCAAAATATTATTATAATAGATGTATTTTTCACAAAAGAAGAACATTTTGAATAAAGCTTAGTCTAAGTAATTTTTTTGCCGAAATATTGTAATTATATAATTTTTTTTTGTCAAAATGTTCTTAAAACAATTTTATACATGTATGCAAATCACGTGACATTTAAAATCAAAAATTTTCCATTTATTCTCTTTTTAAAATCAGGGTTGAACTAGTCGGATACCTTAAATAAATAGTATTCCGATGGGGAAAGTCGAATTTTTCTATGCTCATTTTATTTTTTTTTTGTTTCTTTTTTTTAAACCCCCGGTAAAAGGCACCATTAAATATCAATCTTATGTTTTATGTTCAAAATACGCGTCATACGCCGGAATTCACAGTACTAATCTGTTTCCAACAAAAACTACTAATTACTTTGAATTCCCTTAAATTAATCCATTCATATATTGCCAAGTAAATGTACAGCGTCTTTCTCAGTGTGCCACGATTTTCTTTTAAAGAAAATATGACAATTTACAAAATATAATGATATTAAATTACTGATATGATATGGTAATGACATGTACAGTAAGTTTTATTGGAAAAGAAACACTACGTAATATCTCGTAGCTGGCGTCACTGAATGAGATTCTTGTGCAGAGTGCCATTTACGAGTTATCTTGTATTTTGTTTTTCAATAAAAATCTTGTTATACAAAGATTTTCTTTTCTTTTTGTTTGATTTTAAACGCTCGTCACCTAACAATTTGGTGACAGGCAAATATTTCGTCAGATTTTCATACAGACGTGTAATGGTCCTCGCTGGTAAAAACAAATAAGACAGTTTTGTTAAACTTTCAATACTTTTCCCCATTGTCCCCCCTTTTAATACAAAAATAAGAAAATTCAAAATTATATTTTTAAAAATCTAAATACGATTTTAGCTTCTAAGTGACCCCGGGCACATATATGTTTTGTTAAACCCGATACGTTAATTTCCGGGACGTATATAGCTGTCCAAAATACGATCTTTTTTTGTGCACTGCAACCATAAAATTTTTCCGGGTGTTAATGCAAAAAAATGGTATTAACAGTGTTTTTGAAAGTTTATTTTTCAAAAGAATTTTTATTTATCCTTTTCTTTTCACCCCCAAACATCAATACGCGCGCTTACGTGGGGAAAGGACATTAGCGAATCACAACTTTTTAATCGGCAGTTAAAATCGGGCTTTTAAAAACCCAAAATTTTCAAGATAAGTGTTAATTTTTGTGTATAATTTGTATATGACAAGCCCATGGGATCACTAGTCATTATTAAACTTGTTCTTAACTTAGGATTGTTAAATTAATTATAAAATACATTGCGCAGTACAGATATATTTATAAGTTTATTATATCTATGTAAATGTGTATTTCTTTCTTGTAATGTCAGAATGTATTTTGTTCGTTCACGTTCAGTAAATGAATAATTTTTTAAATAATCTTTTGTTTTCGACTTTTCAATATGCTCTCTCCCCCCTTGTAGGGTTATCAGACCCCCTTAGGGGGCACGCCCCACAGTTTGAGAAACGCTGCTATAAGGCGTTGGTAGTTATAAAGAGTATAAAGAGTTGTAAAGTAATAAAAGTGAACTGATAAGCAACAATTAGCAGTCCACAGGAAAACCATATGTTGATACAAGAAAGTCACTCTACCCGAATTCGAAATTTTCCTGCAGAATACATGGAAGTTCTAAGATGAGGATGCGCGTCAATTGAGGGAATCATACATAAATAAAATTGTGCGTGTGTGTATTAGAACATCTTCCTCAAAAAGAAAAAAGAAAAGATGCCTTCAAAGCCATGTCAAATGTGAAAAAACCAAAAAAAAAAAAAAAGTAAGAAGACTTAGTATTTTTGTCCAGTGTGTCCCAACAAAACAGCGATTTGCGTTGATCCTTGTTTTAAAGCTCATCATACACAGCAACACCAAAAAAAATTTTTTCTTAAAAATTTTTAGAGTATTAATATATATATATATATATATATATATATATATATATATATAATTATGGTCACAATCATGTTTAACCTCTCTTGCAAATATTTTTTGATTATACATATTTATATTTGTCTATTTCTCCCGGATTCCTATAGTAATTTATTATTCCAATTCTATTATATTGCTGTTATATTCACCCACGTGGGTTTTGGGCCTTTGCCTTGGATTATCTCATGTGCTATTATGTCGAAAATTTCCGCTGTAGGGGAAGGTTGAGATCTCACAAAACACTGTTTAACCCTGTCTCACTGTACTAAGACAGTGACAGCGAGGGAAATTATAATAGTTTTTTCCACTCTTGCTGAATTTCTCTTTTTTGGTTTATAATGGTTCCATGTTCTTGGTTCTTTTGGTTTGATCTGAAGATGTTTTAGGATTTATTAGTCTTCTTTTTAATTTATTTATTGCTATATATATATATATATATATATATATATATATATATATATATATATATATATATATATATATATATATATATATATATATATAAAGGACAGAAGTTAAAATCTGAGATTCCTATTTTACAGGTAAACCCGCAAAAGGTCGTGATCTGTAGTAAGTCTAAAATAGGCTACGCCAACTTCTTTAGGCAAGGAACCACAAATTCTTGTTTACGTCATCAGAAAGTAGCCATATTTCTTCCCTGAAGCACTCTCTATACAAGGCTGAAAGGTTTAGATCTGATGTGAGGCTGGATAGGAAGATTTGTATATGTCGCAAAGAAACGAAGGAGAATCCTGTAATAAAATGCGAAAAAGTAGCAGTACCACAATTTAACTTGCCGCAGCTCTAAGGTCACGAGTTTAAGATGGCTCGGGAAAGAAGCAGACATGATCTTAAAAATATCTACTTTTAACACTTTGACTTATATACATCCCTACAACTTAACTCTAGGAGCAATCTGAAATCGTAACACTTAATCTGAAGTAGAAGATTATTGAAAATAACTTAGCATTCAGTCAATCCTTGTGACAATCCTTCTCGAACCTTGATGGCTCAGTCAGCTCCAATGTTATTTATTTACACAACTCTTGGTAGATTCTACGGCGAATATTCATTTCAGGATGCGAGATCTCCCAGTCACAGTTCACTTTCTCTTATTCTTATATTTCATGATTAACGATCAACGATTAACCATTCACCTCACATACAAAACGTCAGGGTTTAAGTAGTAGTTACATTTATATAAAATCAAGTCATTTCTACGAAAAGTGGTTTTTAAACTAAAATCACAGTTTAAGAATAGTTTCCCCAAGAGGATTAGTAGTAGAACCCGAATAGTACACGTCTTAAGGTATGAAGTGTTTATTTCATTCCATTTATATATTTCTGCATCTTATACTTCTGCAATGGAATAAATTAGCACTAAATTCCCAATGTTCTCATTTTATATAATTTCAAATGGGTCGTTTTAGTTTCTGTCTAATAAACACGCGAGACACTGACCATGGGATTCGAAGTACCTAGTTCTCCTTTTTCGTAAAAGTTATCAAATATTGTACTAATTTCTTTTACTAAAAATATTTAATTTCAATAATATCGATTGATTAGTTTCGTGAAATATTTATCTATTATTTTAACAATTATTAATGCTATAAAAACTATCATTTAATGAATAAATAAAATAAACTTTATTAAGTTTATTTTGATTCCTTAGAAAAACTCGAAAAATGCTTATAAGTTTGTTTGTTTTTTAAAAAAACACAGCTCATATTTCCTACATAACGAAGTTCAATTAAGTTTAAAGAGAAAAGAATTTCAATACAATAATAAATTATACAAAAGAAAATGCAACAAAAAGTTTTCAAATGACGACACAATTCGGATATTGTCAACTAAGTTTATTACTATTGTATTAAATGCTACTTCAAGAAATAAGAATAACAAGAATAATAACATCCCATAAAATCTCTCAATTAAATTGGAAGGCCATTTAACTTGCATCAAAACTTTCTGACCTAATTGGAAACTTTACTCTTGTTGAGGTAATTTTCTACCAAAAATAACACAATGAAACAAAGTAACTCATTATGCTACCTAATAAATAAGAAAGAATGAAAACTTAAATGTAAAACACACAAAACCGCTTCTGATTTTTTAAGGTTCGAATAATAATGTTGTGAATTCATTTTAAATATTTTGTTCCCAAACGTAATTTTAAGAAGAAAATACTTTACAAAAATCCCGTAGATTTTTTTTCCTCTTTCAAATAGAGCTGCAGTTTGGTAATCACCATTGCACATTCTCTGGAAGCTGGTATCACTTATTTAATGCGGTACCATATAGGTGGATATCAAATGCCTCAATGTAATTCTGACACCCAGTTTCCTAACCAGACTGAGGCACTTGAGATCTGACAATGCGAAATGGTACTAGGAATTGCCGAGACCACCCAAGGCAAACAGGTGCTCTAAAGCAGGGAGTCCAACAGACCCGCATGTGGCCCGCAAACTATTTTTTAAAAAATTTTAAATATCAGGTTTTTCAAGTTTTTTTCATTTTGAAATTTATTTGAGGGCATATTATATATATAATATCTACAGTGTATTTGCCTGTTACCTGTTCTTGTTTTAAAATAAATCCTTTTTGATAATAGAAATGTCCTTTACATTAAAATAGATTTATATTTTATCAAACAGTTACATTTGATTTTACTATAATAAACTACTTGTTTAATAAATATTCCGAATTGCATTATGCATATCCTTTACTAAGGATGGTACATAATTCTTTGTGTGTGCGATTTTCATTTATCCTCCTCCTTTTCTGTTTGGAGTACCCAAAAAGCAAAAGGCAGTCAGAGATGTTTTTTAAAGTTTTAAAACAATATTCAGGACGATTAAGATAAAGAGCAATGTATACTTAATCGTTGGCGAATGACAGTACAATCAAATTTCAACAATGAGTAACGAAAGATCACTTCAAAAGGAACACACCGCAATTTTCAAGGAAATGACAATTGTAATATTTTAAACATTATTTGATCATTGCATTATTATTTTATAAAAATATTACTACATTATCTATGTCTGTATACGTGAAAAATAATGAAAAAAAATTATAATAATAATTCCTTCTTTTTTAAATTTTCACTCCAATAAATGCTTTTTTGTTTCCAAATCTGATATAATAGGACATATTTTTATGTGCGGCCTGCAAGATTATAATGTTTTTCCTAAGTGGTCAGCAAGGTAATTTGGGTTGGATACCCCTGCTCTAATGTATAAGCAAATAATATTAATCGATTATTTTTTATAAACACTTAAGGATCATCCTAATGTTCGATTGTTCCCTCTTGCAAATATGATTTTATCCTTTGTTTTATCAAATATAGTTCTATAGAACCAACGCTCTCATTTCTTAATTTTTTTATGTACCAGGTGACCCAAAAGCCCGGTGACATTTGAAAATTCAATAAATCACGGGATGATATATGTAGAAAGTTAAAGATTGACACACTCATGCTTGAAACGTCATGGGGTCCTATTAAAATCAGAAATGTACAAAAATGGCCAACATAGATAGATAGGAAACCGCCCGTAACGTCACAGGAAATAAGTGTATAATAATGACTGTAGTCAGAGAGGCAACATGCATCAGCAATTGCAAAATGTTGACTTTACCAGAAAGTACATTGTTAGCAGAGTTATCCTATATATATAAATATCAAAATCTGTTACTGCAGTTTACAATCTTATCGCCATTAGAAGGGTGTGAAAGTTCTCTAGCGCAAGTCGTCTGGTGTGAAACGTATGCTTACCCACCACTTTCATCAAGATTGGCCTTTCTGGTCCTTAGAACTCAATCCGTGTGTTTATAGGCTGTTAAGTTACCTAAAGTCGAAAATCTAGCGTGATCGTCCTGATCTCATAACAGATGCTATAAGACAAAATCGGACCGCAATTTCTCGCCATACTACAGATAAGCTGTACCATTTTTTTTAACAATGACCCTCAACTACAGGGATTATTGAATGATCGACGGCCGGTATGCTGTACATTTGCTATAAAGAACATCGTTTATAGCTAAAAATTGTTATGCTGAATATTGCATTTGTTTTATGCAGAGCCTTCTGTTGAACATTTGTGCACTTTTTTGGTTTTAATAAGACTAAATGACATTTCAAGCATGAATGTCAATTTTTACCTTTTTACCAAAATTATTTTGTAGAAAATTAAGTATTAATGATCTTTTGGATCATCTGATATATATTCAAAGATTGAATCGAGTTGAATTACATTACTTATATACTCTTAGAAAAAGTTTTAAAAAAAATGTCTTTTAAGTACACTATATTTGTTAAGAGAAATATCGACTATCATCATTGCAGCTATTAATCCGATTCATGACAACAAATTAAAATAATATGTAACTCTTCGAATTATTTTGCTTTTTTCGGAAACTTTCTTATAAAAACACAGTAAGACCCCGCTTAACGCTGTTTCGATTTAACGCTCTTTTATTTGAATTGTGGGATTTCCCAAAATATTGCAGGATGCATAAGGTTTCCCGATATCCGAAGCAATTTATGTGTGTTTCTTCTTTCCAGTGGTATTATACGAACGTATTTTTATCGTTTCAAACATTTCTTAGCGTTATTATCAGTATAAATTTTTATATAATATAACGATTGCTATAGTGACAAATATTATGATTTTTAGTTTTTATCATGGGTGATGGCAAAATACATGAAAATAAAGCAACAAGAAGAAAAAAGCAGGAGCAAATTTCGATAGGAGTTCAAAGAAAAGACGGGGCGTTATGGATGCTTCATCCACTTACCAACAACTTCTTACAGAGCGCAAAACGCAAATTACATTAGATACCTTATTGTTAAAAAAGCAGAAAATTGGAGATACGGAAGATACTGTATGAATCTGAAATTTAAACATACTGACTTAGAATTTTATTTATTTTTATATGTATATTCATTTATTATGTTTCTATGTTTGTAAGAAATACATTTTTGTTCATTGTTATAAAACACATAATTAATAAATTTAATGGTAAAATATCTGACCAATTTTCTACCCATCTTCCCCTAACCCTATTATTTACATGATGAGATAACCTCGTTTTAACGCTGTTTCATATTACGCCCTACTTTGATGGAACGTATACCCCGCGTTAAGCGGGGTCTTACTGTATTTGTAAATAATAATAACGTTTATAAATAAACTAAATGCTCGTAGTTTAAAAGTGCACGTATTGCTTATGTGTATTTTTTTTTAACTTTGGAAAAATTTTAAAGAATCTTAATGTCTGAACATTATTGGCCAACAATCAAATTTGAAATTTTATCTAAATTTTGCAAGTAGAGCAACAAATAAATGTCTAATATCATTTTCTTTTTGAATTAGATGAAAATCACATGATTGTGTTTATAATGTGTAGGTTATGAATTTATCCCACTGCTCTGTTTGTAAGCCCTCCCTCAATCACATATTGGGGGCGGAGGAGTAGGCTTCAGGCATTGCCTTTTTTTCAGGTTAGAACATCTTCATGAATTCTGAAACCACCTAACTCCACTAAGATTCCATATAAGTTAATTTCAAAAGAGAAACATTAGTAATATATAAATTGTAATATTAAATTACGACGAGAAATTCTGTTTATTTTACACTATTCTTCAGCAAAAAAAAAATTTTGATCATCCAATGAATTTTAATAATAAATCTTTACAAGAGGTATTTTAATGAAAAATTTTATATGTCAAATAAATGTAACGTATTGTTTATACTTTCAGCCACCTCTATGTAAATCGCTTTTCTTCAAACTTATTCCTTAAAAATGATGGATGATGTGCCCAAAATATATTACTTTTTTTTCCTGTTTGAATATTTTATAACTTGTCATTTTGATATATTGCAGTAAGTATCAAGAACTCCATTTAATAAAGTAAAAAATAAGAATATATTCCTCATATTTCTTAAACATTAAAGATTAGTAAACGTTCAGATTCTGATTGGTAGATAAATTACGAGTTTAAATGCTAACACATTTATTCAGTTACTTTTTACTTATAAATATACTTGTTTTATATACTTATTCAAGCTAAAAGTAAAAGATTTTAATTTTCTGATCTTTTTATAATAGCATAGTGTTTTGACGGTTTACTTTATATTCGGTTGGTGCATAATTATCAAACATTTATTTTTGCGTGTATGTTTTAATAAAATTTACAGTATTTTATAAATTTATGAATGGAAATATCCTTCTACTTTTAGGTTATAAATGAGCTCCAATAATTGTACTCATATTTATCATTTTATTTGCTGTACCTTATGAGAAAGGATGGTAGCACAATCATTTCGCGATCTCAACGAGAATTTGCCGTGAGGGGCACCATCGAGAATCGATGCAGGGAATAGTTTGCCCGTTTCAAATTTGTGGACGTGAAAGCGAACAGTAAGCCGGGAAGAGGTCGACCATCGAGGTTTCGACAACCAGGCACTTTGGCAGCCATTGAAAGAAGGCGAAAGCTTGACAACTCGATTGCTGGCCACCAACTTCAATGTGAATTATTCAACCACCGTTCATCGTTTCAAAAACTTGAACAGGAAGAAATGACTGGTAATCCCCATAAATTCAGTGACAACAATAAAACCGAAGTCAATGAATCATGGCTTCTCTTAAAAATATCAAATGAATGAAGGTGTAAAATTTTACCTGGAGTTTCTCCAAAAGGAATAACGAATCATTACTACACAGTAAGAAGGCAAGGTTGTGATACCGCCCCCTTTGGTGACCGGCTATCTTTAATTGTCAGCGTGTGAGAGCTAGAGGTGTAGGATTTTGCAAAAGGAATAGGCATTTTTTGAGATTCTTAATATATGATTTTTATTAAGAATGGGGCTTAAATGTCTAACAATTTGAATAAATTTAATTAAGCACGAGAATCTATAATGAACAAACACAATGTTAGTTAAACCGAATCGCGTAATTTAGACCACTTTCTCTAAATTATAATTATTTTACATCCGCCTACTCTCACTTCTAATAATGTTACAAGTCCTAATATCAAATAATCCAGTCACACCTTAATCCAAACTTGAGATTCAATCTTTGTGGAAGCGTCTGGGCATGAGTGTAGTGGTATGCATCTTGTATTAATGGCTTCCTTTCCAGATAACTTCACGATTGGCTATCAATTCCTCTAGGCTCTTTCACACATAATAATCACCAAGATTGCCATCCCACTTACTGAAACTTCTGTTTTTAAAAGCTATCTTATTTGCATTTCTTGTTCACATTTGCTTCTTGGGGTTTTGGTTGGAAAGGATTGCCATTAATCTTGGCCCCAGACAGAGGTTATGTTAAAAAGACAGCGTGACCCGTCCTCACAAGGTGGTGTGTTTTATGAAGCGGAATCAATCATTGGCAAATGATTTCAACGTAAGTTCTTCGCCGTGGAATCGACCGTTATCCAAGAAATTGGAAGCAGCTATCAGAAGTAGATGGTAACTACGCTCGGATTAATCGTTTAGAGGTGTTGGAAAGCTAAAAATCTTATTTTTGACAATTTGAGATTCTTACAATTTCAAATTGTATAGATTACTAATATTTCTAAAAATATCTTACTTTAACACTAGGATAATAAGCCCTAAAACCTATTTTTAAATAATCGTTGAAACTGGGCCACGCCCATTTTGAATGGCGAAAAATTAAAACAAAGTACTTCGTTCTTGCTTAAAGTTGAACTTCTGATGCAAAAACCAAAGCATCTATCTTTTTATTATGGTGAGCTTTTTATTTTTTTTATTTCTTAGTCGATTAGAGGTTTTCACTGTATACATTAAAAATCAATTTATCACAAAATGTAAATTTTGATGTTCACGATACCTTTTCTGAGAAACTGCTATTCACAGATACGTAAATTTTGTATGATATATTTACTTAACGATGGCTAATATATAGTAAAATGTGAGCTTTTGTAAAAAAACTCAAAAATTTATTTTACAAATTTTCTCATGTGAAAAATATAGGTGCAAAATTTTGTTATGTTTGATAAAATAGTTTATAAATTATGAAAAATTCAAAATCAACTAAAATATTTCAGTATAATGAAAGGTATACTTTAACTGTGTGAAAAATTTCAAGCATGTACGTAAACAGATTTTGAGTAAAGGTACACCGAAGCAACCAATTTAACATTGTCGATATAGGGTTCCTGTATAAAATTGTTACTGTTGAATTTTTATCAACCACTTTTCATAATAAAATGGATTAATAGTTATAGTAGTTCATAATTAATAGTTAATTATATAATTTAACATTATATATTATTTTATTACCACGAAACTGGTATTTAATAAAAAATAACTTTATTACAAAATATTGTTTTAATAGAGGTAAGTATAAAAAGTTAAGTGTCTGTTTAACGATAAAAAGGAAGAATATCCTAAAATAAATATCACACATTGGTTCCATTGAATCGGAACTATCTACATTAAGGCCACTTCTACTAGAAAGAAAATCTTTGCATCCACATGAAAAAGAAAACTTCGAATGAGTAAAAAGTTTAATCAGGAAATGTTTCTTGGATTTTCATTTCAACCAAAAAAGATAATCTAAGAGACTTTTTCCATTCAAGTACGTTGAAAAAGAATATTTTTTTTCGTAAGATCTGATTAGTGATCTGCAATGTGTGATGATACGATCTACTGAGGGCGCCTTAAAGCAAAATTTGCTTAGTTTTGTTGAATTTTTAGATAAAAAATGTTTTACAAAACAAAGAGTCAATATAAATAAGATATAGTTCTAACTCTCTCATCTATATTATTAATATACATTTACTTAAATATTAAAATATTACTGAATGGTAAAAAGTAATAAACCCAGAATTACATTAGATATGCAATTCGAAAATATTTTGTAAGTATGCAAAATGTTCAAATATAATGTGTAATGCAAGGCTAAAGTATATGTATGGATTATGTCCTGTTAAAAAAATCCAATGCTTCCTGCTTAGTATTTCTCCAACAGATTGAAAATGATTGTAAATATATCTCGACGGTTATCCAAATTTTGATAACTATCAATAAATTGTTTGGGGCATTTAACCGTTGAAAAAAATTACCTGCATGTCATTACAGCACTACTATCAGACTTCTTACTAAATCGATGTACTTCGTTCAGTTACGTATTGCTTTTTTATTTATTTATTTATTTTTGAATTTTTAGACATACATGTATTTATTCTAATTTATGTGAGAAAATATTCATTCACTTCTATATAAATTTACTATTTTTTTATTGAATTCATACAATATTTTATTAATAAATGCAATCAGTCTCATCATCTTGATGGGACTGGGGATATTTTCTCCCTTTCTTCCTTTTTCCCCTCTCTCACACACAGACATACACACACGCACAATCTTTTTTAAAAAAATAATTTTAAAGAATATTCAAGAGAGTTTTTTTTTTCTGATGCATTTCATGTGGTTAGTGGCGCACTCAAAGGGGGGATCTCCGAGTCTGGACAACGGCCGCGGTAGCCGAGTGGTATAGGTATCGGATCATGGCTTGCCTTGTCACGAGTTCGAGCCCAGTACCGCTAAGGACCCACCATGTAGAGCAGCGATGCACGTTAAATCTGTTGAGAGCTGAAACGTCCTCCCGTTGATGTGGTGTGGTAGTTAGGAGAGAGGGGTGCCAGCTCAGGTGTCGTCAACGTCACTTGACCATGGTTCAAAATTACGTGGTTCGTCGTCAAAAGCCTTCGTGTAGCTGAACAGCGTGACGTTAATATTCAATCAAGCAATCAAGCAACGAGTTTGGACCCCCTCCCATAGCCCTTGATTTTCTATCGATTGATTACAATCCAATGTATGTAGTACATAGAATTTAATGAAGTGTTTGTTATTAATATAATTAATTTTATTAATTAATTCTAATTCTTTATTCAATACATAATTTTTTACCGTTTTTTCCCCGAAAATCGACAAAATCAAAAGAATATGCTGAGCTTCGTACTGGAGCATGATACGAGAATGGTGAATTTTTCCAACACTGGACACCACCCCCTTGAAAAATTCCTTTGTGTACCACTGCATGTGGAGCATTTAACTGTTTTCATACGAACTGACTGAATATAGAGAAGGCAATTTTATAGTTACTATTTATTTATTTATTTTTTCTTTTTTTTTTAAATAAGCAAAACTTTTAAACAAGAAGTTCGTAACCTATCATCAGAAAGAAAAAAAATTATCATTATTATGAACAGTGGCGAACACAAGGGGGGAGGGGGTCCTCGGGGTCCGGACCCCCCCTCAAAGCCCTTGATTTTTTTCCGATTGGTTATAATTCTTATATAATACGTAAAATTTAATTAAATATATTTGTTATTAATTATTAATTTTATTAATTAATTCTAATTATTTATTCAATAATTAGTCTTTTACTATGTTTTATTCCTGAAAATCGACAAAATCAAAAATAGCATGATACAAGAATGGTGAACTTTCATCCCCGGACCCCTCCCCTTGAAAAATTCCTGTGTGCGCTACTGATTATGAAGGATTAGTAACCAAATATCGAATTCCTTTTTGTATAAATATGTGCATTAAACTGAACTGAAATCGCTGGCACAACATTCCATGAGGTCCATGGCCTGCCTCTCTTTACCGTGACCTTAGACGCTGAGGTGCGTGTGCAGATGTTTCATTCAAGTGGACAGTCTGACGTGAAACCCCCAGTGTTCATGTCCCAAGCAAGCTTGGTACTTCTTTATTGACCCACTGAAGAGATGAAAGGCTGAGTCGACTTTGCCCAGTCTGGTATTTGAGCACCTGTCCTGTGGCGTGGAAGCACGATACGCTACCACTCAGCCACTGGGCTTCATGCATTAAACTACGGCAGTAAAAAATGGTATTATCAATAGTTCTAAGAATACCCTTCACAGTTTAACATTCTTTCATCAAGATAAACATAAAAACATTTTTACGTGAATAAATCTTTAATCAATAAGGTTTTTTTTAATAAAAATATATTCTTTCATTTCAATGATTCTTGCTTGAGCTTTCTTGCGTTTGAACATTATTTATTATAAAGCATTACTTTCTGTATTACTACAACCTACAACAGTGCGCCGCAACCTTTTTATCGCCGCGGACCGGTCAACGTTTGTTAATTTTACGGCGGCCCACTGAGGGGGAGGATGCTGATTGTTTATATTTTAGACTGTTTTGATTTAATAATATTTTAATTTAATTGTATTTAATCGTGACTTCTGACTAAAATATAGCTACATCGAAAAATGAATATAAAGTGATTTAACAAGGAATATTAAGTGATTTTCATAAAAAGTAGCCCAAACCTTAAAAAAATATACCACAGTAAATAAAAGAGAAATAATTTAATGTTTCTTGTGCGGACCGGTAGTATTTGATCCACGGACCGGGCATTGCGGAACACTGATCTAGAATATAAACCATTATGTTCCTGTATTTGATACCATTACACCTACATAAATATTAATAAGATTCTAAATAGCTTATTGCTAAAGAAGTAGACATTTATATAAGGATGTATTGTATGCGGTCCATCGAATAGAGACAACTGCCCTTCACCTTTCTAGTATACAAAGAAACACGAGTTAAAAAAAAAAACCCTCCAGAGCCCTGTTTTAGAGAAATCTAAACAGTGGGTCATATGCTGAATCTGTTGTCTCTGCTGTTTCTGCAAAACAAACTTGAATGGAAAGGCTCTAAAAGCCAATAATCTTCCTCGTTAACGAATTTATTTTCTAAAGCGACAAGTTTACTCCATTCAATGCATCCAGAAACTGCCTCTTTATTCGCTTTGAAAAACTTGAAAAGACAAGATTAGCATTCGCTACATTTTCCCACACTTAACAACAGGGAATCCGAACCCGTAATTCCAGGAACTGCTACTCCTTTCAATTGGTTGTGGTCAAAATATGCAAATAATCCATTCATTTTCTTTTCTATTATCGGCCTGATGGTCCTTTTTTTCTCTCTCTCTCTCTCTCTCCACAGATGACATGCGATCTGCTGTAATGGCCTTGTCTGGAGTCTTCTATGGAGTCAATCCAATCATTTCGAAAAGTGATTTGATGAATGTGTTATGCAAATGCCGTTTCCTTGTTTTTATTTCGGTCGCTTTTTTGAATGACGGACGCTGTCAGAGCAACAATCGAGATCGTATTACTGATACTCGCCTTCCAAAGAGCGGGGTATCCTTATTTTGATCTTATAAATGACTCTGTTCCGCAATTTCTCATTAATCTAATGCGAAACGATGAGGAAAAGTGATTGACATAAAATGGAAAAACTTCCATTGTGACTATCGGTAATTGGGAATCAGAGAAGTAGGTATGTCATCGATGTTTATGAGTTTTCTGTGAGATTGGTTTTTCTTTTTTCCTTTTGAATAAAGCAGTTCTTTTAAGATTTTAATAGTTACTTTTATATAGGGTAAAATTCAAAAGTAAACAAGTTTATGTAAGCTTTAAACGTCGCTGCTTGTCAGGACAGTATGATTGAAAAGGACGTTTACTTTAAATGAATATAACCGACATTGTAGCGACATATATTTAAAATTAAAAAGTTAAATAAAAGTTCTTAGGTAATTTTCTAATTTAATTTTTCATAACTAACTTTTCTGGAGACGATTTTGGAAATTTCAAAAACAAAAATGTATAAATAGTACATTAAGTTATATAAACAGTTATTAACAGTGCATATATTATTTTACCCATAAGTTTCCTTTAAATTATTTCCCCGTTTGAAGTGAAATTTGAATGGGTATTGATTTTCCCGTTTCGAGTTCAATTTTTATTTTGAGATCTAAATTAGTACAGTGAAAATCGCTTAATATAATATTGAAGGACTGAAATATTTTTTATGTTAAACGATATTGTAAAAAATAGCATATTTCAGCGAAATTCAGTCTATTAGAGTATATTTCTTTTACGTAGATATGCATATATGCATATATTTAAAATAAATAAATGAAACAAAAACATTCACAAGAAGAAATTTAATACAAAATTTTTACATTTTGTGTAGTTTGAAACTTTTCCTGAGTTTTTGGAAAATAATCTGAAATTTTTCTTTCTTTCTTTTCTTTTCTTTTTTTTTTTTTGCATCAAATTGTCAACAAATTGCTCGATATCATTCATTTAGTTATTCATTTCACCATTGGAATGTGCTTCTAAATAACTGTGCGCATACTTTTTTTCATCAGCTTCCTTCATTTCGGATGATGTGGGAACAAGAGCTGCATTATTCATTTCATTTTTGTCTTCGGTATCTGCATCAATGCTATTTTTGAACTTTGAACAAACTCCCAAATTTCTTTTTCTGCCATAAAATAGGGATGCACTCACACACACTATCATTATCTAGTACAACAAATTCTTCCGAAGATGAACCTGTGTGACTGGTGTTTTCCGTATTTTCTTCATTCTCAGAAGAGAAATCTTTTCGTGTAAAGTGCTGTTCGTCTCGTGTTAAGAGAAAAAAAGTGCAAATACATACATAGTAGTTTGTCGGGACTATTATATTATTTTGTGTTAACCGATATATTATTTCATTTTAAGTGTTTTTGCGTTAAACGTATTTCAATGCATTTAAGATATGATGCTTTCTTTCATGACACTTTTTTTTGTATGTATATAAACGCTTAACAAAGAGTAATAACCTTACCAAAGCCACAGACTAAATCCTAGAAAATCAAAAATAAATTCCACGACTCGGGAAATATGCAGATCATAACAGAAATAGATTCCATTAAGATTCTCTCGCGATAGACAAAACTAGTAGAGAGCTATCACCGGATCGTACTTTATAAATCACACCTTGGCTCGATCAGAGCGATCTATCACCGCGACTGAGAGAGTCTAGATTCCAGATAGAGTGCTTATCTGGGACGAGGCTAGGAATAAATCCCGCTGTGTTACAAGATCATTACTTCGTGGAAATCACTCCAATCGACGATTATGTTTCTCTCGATATGAAGGAAAAAAGATCGGTTGGGAAAATAATAATGTTGGCAACAAAGGAACAGCCATCAAGTTAAAATCCGCCGTCGTTGTTGACCCTTTCCATGAGTTTCCGATGTGGGCGGGCCCAGATAATGTCTTCAATTGCAGTTCTGATGAGAACTCCGCTATTTTTGGGGACGAGTCTTGAGGGACCTTCGATAAATTGAGATTAATAGACTGCCATCCATAATCAAACGCTTCTTCGAGAAATTGTCTGTTTAATAAAAAAGTATTCCGTCAGATTTACATGGGTGATTTATTCATTTACACGTCTTTACATATTACGACGACGTAGTCGTTAGGAGAATTTTTTTTTCTATGTGTCTCTTCGTTGAAAGGAATCGGAAAAGTATTTTTAGAGCCAAATGAACGTTTTCTAATTGTACAAGTGAGATTTTAAGCCCTCATGCAATCATGAGGGCTTATGATTGCATGACATTTCCTGCAGTACATTGGGAGCAATGAAACAATATATTGGTTCTCCGTTGCTTTACTCAAGTTCTAAGCATACACTCTTAAGAGAAAATAATGTGGTTTTATTTCGCATTACATGCTTCAGCTGAAAGCAAAATATTAATATATTGCTTGAACATTTGACAGTTTTTATGTTATAGAAAATCAAGATAAGATCTTAAATTTCATGCCAAAGAAGTTATTTTATTTAGTATTCGGTAACTGATTTCCTGTCTAAGGTGAGATTGTATCATTTAGTACATGATTACTAATTTCCTGTTTACTGTTATTCCTCTAAACAAAAGTAGTACCAATTGTTTTTTAAAAATTATCCTTGAGTTGAGAGCTGAATATTTAATATCGTTCGTCTATTGACTATTATAAACTATTTATAAATTTAAAAAAAAGTCGTTTTGGAAACTATTGTCTTATATTAGTTGTAAGCAATTAGAAGCAAGAACATTTAGACTGTCGATTCTACTTGCAACTAATCTTGCGTTTTTTCAGACTTAAAATGCGTTTCAAAAATAGTTAACGGTAACCATTAATGGAAATATTAATATGACGAATACATCATTGTATTGTAATTATAATATTAATACAAAATAATTGAACTATATAAAAACTCTTTTTCTATGATTATAACGCGTATTCGCTAAAATGAAGAATTCTGCTACTGTAACACATTATTGTTAATAGCATTAAAACAAGTAATATAAGAAAAAAAAATTTAAGTCAATTCTTACTTAGATCAACAAAGAAAAATTTTATTTTAGCTACTTTTTATTAAATAGTTACAATTAATATAAATATGTATATACATATGACAGAATCACAATATTAAGTGGTAATTAATTTTTATTTATTATCGTTAAAGTATCGTATTGTTATCTAAAACAATCGTGTCTATAAATTTCAGTACAACTGAATACTTTAAAACGTGAGAAGAAAAACTTTTCAAGTTTTGGCACAAGTCGCCAAAAGAGTCGCTAATTCTCTAAAAATGATTCCAACGTGGCTGTATTTATAATTCTTTAAATAATTAGTTTTAATCAATTAAATTTTATTAATTATCATTAAATTATTGTATTGTCATCCAAAATAATCATGTATATTAAATTTCAGCTCAGTTGAGCGCTTTAAAATCTATTTTATTAAGCATTGATAATTCCACCAATACAAATAAATAAACAAATAAATAAGTAAATAAATATCTAGAGAGTGTGAGCTAATAGTAGGAATTGGAAAAAAATGGTATTTAATGTATTTAATATATTTAATTATATTGCTTTTCGAATGCCAACCGCCAAGTCTAAGTAACTTTTGTTTGCAATAAGTAGTAATAATATACATATATGCACACACATATACTTTGAGGGTAAACTTTCGTGTCGCGAAATCACTAATCGCATGGGGCGTAATGCCAAAACAGTGATGCATGTGTGAAAATCCTGAAAGATGAACCATGGAGAATGGCATAAATTTAAAATACGATATAGTGGGAAACACAATATGACGTCTCCATAGATCGGCAGCCACCTCATTCTCAAAGTGGTGACCGGCCTTACATCATCCTATCTCGCATTGACATAACATTGAAGCTGAGCTATCGACACACTGTTACAGCCAAAAGCGTGTTGACTGGCAACAACTCCTCTTCACATGTGTCCTTCTGCCACAATAGTTCTCAAAGTAGCCCATATCGGCCCCCAGGGATCTATGATGATGTGCAAGTGGTTAATTTCAGCGAAAAAATACTTTGGGCCAGATCGTGACTTAAATTTTAAAAGAAAATTTAATCAAATGGAAACTAAACTTTACTTATTTCACATATTTATTTACTAAAAATAATGAAGTTAACTTGCAGTTACAAGGCGACAGTATAAATTTTATTAAAACAGGGACCATCATTTCATTTCAGCGTTTTTTGCCAGAATTAAGCTAAAGGTCACGAATTTTCCAAGTTTCTTAATTGTCACAGATATTCTGCCAGGAAAATGACGTTTTAACCTACTCTTCAACATTTAAACGTACTTTATTCAGATTTTGAAACTAGATTTGAGAATGCTTTGAGTATGGTAATGACCTCAACAGGCAATGAATTCATAAAACTCCATTGATTGAAAAAATGTCATATCTCAAGAGGAAATGATCGGAATAAGCAGTAACGAAGATCATAAAGTAATGTTTATAAACGGATGTCAGCAATTTTGGCTTTAAGACGGCATACTTGTTGTTTATCCAGAATTATGGAGTATTGCTGGAAAGTTTTTAATTGCTTTTCCTAGTGAGGGAAAAT